>OZ004716.1:1203270-1613270 GCA_963924515.1 Vespertilio murinus | reverse complement strand
CCAGCCACCTCCTGCACACCCCCTACCGGGAATGTGCCCACAGCCAAGCTACATGCCCCTGACCAGAATTGAACCTGGGACCCTTTAGTCCACAGACCAACGCTCTACCACTGAGCCAAACTGGTTTCGGCTGATTACCTCTCCTTTTTAAGTACCCCGATTATCTAATTTAACAAGCACCCCCTACCCTCCCGCCCCCGGAGGTTACATGCGGCTAATGAATGCAGATTTAGGTAACTCACAGCTTTGACGGTGCCTAACATTCCCAATGCCGAGTTACATATAAACTTAATATCACATTGAAGTATATTATTCCATTATGATTTTAACTTAGAGTCACAAGTCCAGATGTTACTAATATTGTGAAACCTTAAAACACCAAATATCCAGATTCCTTAAACTGAAAATATTACCGTGACCCTGGTGCTTCTCTCAAATACTTTTGTTGCTAACTAAAGGCCGGTGCACTGGGGGCGGGTGGGGGTCCCTCAGCCCAGCCTGTGCCCGCTGCTCACAGTCCGGGAGCCCTTGGGGGATGTCCGAATGGCAGCTCCTGCGCTGAGCATTTGCCCCCCGGTGGTCAGTGCACATCATAGTGACCGGTCGTTCCGCCGTTCGGTCTATTTGCATATTAGCCTTTTATTATATAGGACTCTACACCTTCCGTGGGTTCCAAACACTCGCTCATTTCCTTGGCGAGCTGGGGTTGCTGTGGACCGGGAATGTGGCTGGTCCGCCACCCCAGGGGCACAAGGGCGTCCTGTTTCTCACCCCCAGTGGGAAATTCTGACCTTCGGGGGCGGGCTGCTCTGTCCCTAATTACACATCGCGTTTCCTGGCTCTTTGGAGACGTAAGCATCCTTTGCACGGACTCTAAGGACTCTGCACCGACACGCTGCGCCCCTGCCCTCTCCCTGCTCCCGCCCGTGGTGCCTCACAGACGCCCGTGCCCTGGGTTACACAGCTTCCAGGCCGCGAGGGCGTGCTGCGGCCACATGCCCGGCCCACAGGCCCCCGAGCCGACCCAGGGAGTCATCCATCGCTGCTCTCCAAGCGTCAGCCACCTGGGTTCTTTCTCTGCCTCCCTCGCCCCAGTTTGCTCTGGCATCGGGGCCTGTGCCCTGGAGACCCTCTCAAATCCCCGTGTGGTGGCGGCTCCTCAGCCTGCCTGGTCTCCGCCCTCCTCCCCCGTTAGCCCCCTCCTCCCTCCCCGCTCGGAGCAGGCACCCGGCATTCTATCACAGCCTCTGCTGTGCTGTCTTCCTGCCGGCTCTTCTTCCCCACCCCCTCGCTCCCACGGGCATGTGAGCCTCGTGAGTGCCGGGTCCTTCCTTACCGAGTCGGCCATGGACTCTCGCACCTGGAACCGTGTGAACGAACGAACGGATGGGAAGCGGAGGCGTGTGTTTCCCATCACGGCCCCTCCGCTCCGCAGGCCTGTGCTCCTGAAAGCGCCCGGCCCCTCCCGGCGGCGCCCTGCCCGCGGGACTGGCCCAGCCGCGGGGAGATCACGTTCAGAGACTACCGGATGAGATACCGGGTCGGCACGCCCCTCGTCCTCGACGGGCTGAGCCTGCACATCCAGAGCGGGCAGACGGTGGGCATCGTGGGAAGAACAGGCTCTGGTGAGGACACGCTCCGCGCGGCTTCCCCGTCCCTGCACGGCCCTCGGGGCCGCCGTCACGCAGCCCCTCCGGCGGCGTTCCCGGCCGCAGACGGCTGAGCTTCCCCCCCAATCTCTCCGCTGAAGATTACGGGTTCAGGCTGAACGGGTGTGCGGCGTTGGAAGCACACACACACACCCGTTTTTGAGTTAATTACATGAGGACCATTCGGGAGAAAGGAGACCCGGAGGATGAGCCGTGCCACAGCCACGGTGGCAGGGGCGTTAGCCGTGTTAAGTTTAGCTGTGTTGGGTTAGAGTTAGCCGTGTTGGGATAGGTTAGCCATGTTGGGTTAGGGTTAGCCGTGTTGGGGTGGGTTAGCCATGTTGGGTTAGTGTTAGACATGTTGGGTTAGGGTTAGCTGTATTGGGGTGATTAGCCATGTTGGGGTGGTTATTAGCCATGTTTGGGCAAGTTAGCCGTGTTGGGGCATCTAGCCCTGTCGGGGCACCACTGGCCCCCGCGGTGCGGGCAGTTTCTGTCTGCACATCCTCCTGAGCGTTCACTGCTTGAAAGACGCCAGACTAGACACTTGGACACGTTGGGGGCGTAACTCGACGTGTGACCTCCGCCCCGCCCCCAGGCAAGTCCTCGCTGGGAATGGCCCTGTTCCGCCTGGTGGAGCCGGCGGGCGGCGCCATCCTCATCGACGGGGTGGACATCTGCACAGTTGGGCTGGAGGACCTCAGGACCAAGCTGACCGCCATCCCCCAGGACCCCGTGCTGTTTGTAGGTACAGTAAGGTAGCTGTTTGATCGCTATGCATCCCTGTTTTCGGAGCGTGAAGTCAGACCGCAAGGAACTGTGGGAGGCTGGGCCGCTCTGCCCGAGGGGAGCGGCGTACCCAGGGGCTGGCACGGGCTCCCCAGGGAGGCCTGGGAGGAGCCTCGAACCCGGGCCCTAAACGTGATGTGTAGTTTACAGACCCCATTGCTAGCAAGCAGGGGCTCTCACGCGGTGAACAGAACCCTGGCTCACGCCTGAGGAGCCGCTGGCCAGAGCGATAAAACAAGCCGTTGTCCCCCGGGCTGGGGCCGGGTGGCTCTCCCACCCCGTGGCGGGCTCGGTGGGTCCTGTCTCTTGGCCTGAGGCTGGTGTCTGATGGGCCGTCGCCCTGGCTAAGTGAGCCGGCCCCGGAGCCGCTGGGCCCCGACCGCCTCCCGCTCCCCCCTGAGCCGCGGAGCCTGCTCCCCGGCCTCAGCATCAGCTGCCTCTCTGTCCCCCACGCAGGTTCAACCTGGACCCCTTCCAGAGCCACACGGACGAGATGCTGTGGCAGGTGCTGGAGCGGACGTTCATGCGAGACACGGTAGGGCTGGGGGTGTCCCGGGGAGTCTGGTTCAGCCGTGGCCCCGGCGCCTGGCCCGGTTGGCAAGCGACAAGCACCGGGCCAGCGTCTGGCCTGCTAATTTGTTGGCCCCGCATATGTGAGGGACACCATCCTGGTCGACTGTTAACAATGAAAAGCGACCACAGGTGGGGTCCGGTCTCCACGGGCAGCAGGCAGCCGAGGCCGCCACCCGTGTCACGGCGCGTGGGCCTGGCTGCCGCCCGCAGGCTGGTGCCCTCCTCCTCTCGGGGTGCAGGAATGAAGCCTCGGGGAGGTCAGGGGCAGGCTAGTGAGCGGGAGAACGGAGCCTCGAACCCAGGTCCACCTGACTTAGAGCCAAGGGAGGGCCCCACGGCTGGGCCCGTAGCCTCTCCTGCCTTGGGAAGCAATAAGCCGTGTGTGTGTGTGTGTGTGTGTGTGTGTGTGTGTGTGTGTGATCTCCAGGGGCCCTGGGGCTGGCTCCGCCCCCAGGGGGTGTGGCCTCCTGTGCAGCCCAGGGGGACCTCGGTGTCCTGTGCCATCCCTGGAGACCAGGCTGGAAGGAGTTAATGCTGGCCTGCGCTCCTCGGCCTCATCGGTATTCTTTAGGCGGAATCACGCCGCGATTCCAAATGATCAATGTCCGCCCACTCCCCGCCTCCCTGGAGCCCGCGTGCAGCGCTGAAGCGACTGCTGTTTTCCACTTTGTTCCCCGCGGTAAAAGCCGCCGCGGAGCGCGGGCGGAGGTGGCGATCAATACCGACGGCGCAGGGCGCTTTTATGCATCTTCAGCGCCAACGGGGCCTCGCCGGTGTTTTGCAGATCCTGAGGCTCCCGGACCAGCTGCAGGCGGAAGTCACCGAGAACGGCGAGAACTTCTCGGTCGGGGAGCGGCAGCTGCTCTGCATGGCCCGGGCGCTGCTCCGCAACTCCAAGGTGTGGGACAAGCAAAAACAAAAAACACACACACACACACAAAAAAAACAAAGTACGGAACAAAACAAAAACAAAACAAAGTACGGAACAGACTGCGGGAGCAGGGCGGGCCGGACGCACTGCCCGCGGCGCCCCCCACCGGCGGGAGGGGGGAGCCCGCCTTGGTCTTGCAGCAGAGAGAGCCACTGAGCCCTTTTCTTAAGACAAAGCCGAGGGAGGAAAGAACCAAGTCACAGCAGCATCTGCACAAGGACCCCTGCCTCTCCCGGGGAGCCTGCTCTGGGGACACTCTGTCTCCCACGTGGCTGGGTCTGAGAAAGCGCCCTCTCGGCATCTCCCCTTTGTCCCCGAGGTCGGGGGCCGGTGCACAGAGCCCGGGACCGGCAAGAACGCTGGGTCTGAGGAGGGCAAGATGCGTGCTCGTTTTGCGTGGGGATGCGGACAGCCCTGCTGGGGCTGGATGAGGGGTGCTGGCTCTGTCCTCTCTCCTGGGCGAAGTGGAGCCTCGGGGTGCTCCCTCGATGCTAACGGCAGGAGGGGCCAGCCCCTCAGTGCTGACTGCCAAGCCCAGGGGCGGAGTGACGAGCCAGGGTCGTCGGCGGAGCGGCACTGTGGGAGGCAGAATAACCCCTGGCCCCCCAGGAGGCCCACGCCCTGACCCCTGGACCTGAGCTGTGTCACCTCACTGGGGGAGGGGCGCTGCCTGGTCCGCTAGTCGGGGGTTTTGAGACGCAAGAGTCTCCGGGTTCCCCGGGTGGACCCGGTCTTTCTAGGAGGTGGAAGGGGAGGAGCGCTGACAGTGGGGCGGAGGTGAGGGGGCGCCAGGACATGCCGCGGACCGGGGAGCGTGGGCTGTGTGCGGAGGCTGGAGAGGCGGGCCCGGTTCTTTCCATCCTTGTGTGCAGCCCCTGGGTTCGTGTGAGCGTGTAAGAGCAGGAAGCTCGTGTAAGTGCTGTTGCTCAGCTGCCCACTGACTCGATGTTAGTGTGGGAGGGAGTCCTGGGTGCTCAGTCCTAGCAGTGTGCGGGATTAGACAGACGGCTCACAGGAGGAGTAAGGCCGCACAGTCTCCTTCCCCCGCCATCCCTCTGAGGAAGAAGGTGGTGCGATGGGACTTTTACGTTTGCCATTCTTTTTCTAACCTTTTGAGATGGACGCGTAGTGCATTACTTTTCAGCCCTTCCAAATCAATCAATCAGTCAATCAACAGATCAATCAATAGAGTGAAGACTATGAATTTACCTCACGGTGCAGCTTTGGCTTACTGTATCTTTCACCACATTTCTCCCCCAACAGATCATTCTCCTCGACGAAGCCACTGCCTCCATGGACTCCAAGACCGACAGCCTCGTGCAGAGCACCATCAAAGACGCCTTCAAAGGCTGCACGGTGCTGACCATCGCCCACCGCCTCAACACGGTGCTCAACTGCGACCTCGTCCTGGTCATGGAGAACGGGAAGGCAAGGCAGCCGTTGGCATCCCCTGGCTTCAAGGTTTGGGCAGGGGGAGGGGCGGGGTGGGAGGGAGGATAGTCTCTGACAAGTGCAGCCCTCCTCCCCGGACCTGCAGGTGGTCGAGTTCGACAAGCCCGAGGTCCTCGCTGAGAAGCCAGGCTCTGCGTTCGCAATGCTACTGGCCGCGGAGAACAAAGTCCGAGCATAAAGGGCCCAGCGGGCTGGGAGGAGGAGGAGGAGGAGAAGGAGGACTCGGATGAGCCTTCGGGGGAGGGCCCTCACCCCACAGGCAGTCCTGGTCCACGGCCCGTCCACCCCGACCCAGGCTGAGCCGAGCTGAGCTGGGGTGGCGTCCCTGCCTCGCCCGGGCCATGCCCCCTGACCTCCCTGGCAGCGGGTCTGGCGGTGTGGTGAACGGAGGCAGGTGGAGGTGGTGGGGTAACAACTGCCCCTCGCATCCTGAAACCAAGGGCCCCTTGTTGTCCTCATCAATACACCTCCGTGCCTGAAAAGCAGCCACTTCCAGGTAAAAATGGGTCCAAGTAAACAGGATGGGCAAACCCCTGGGGGTTGAGGGGTGGGGGGGTTGGGGGTGGGGGCTGTAACTGTCTCCTGCCTCGGTGTCCGGAGGGAGAAGAGCCGGGTTTCTCCCGGTCTGACCTCTCTCCACACGTGTCTCGGGTGCGAGAAGCACGGTAACCACGCCGCCCGTAGCACGGAGGACTGATTGCTGTGTTTAGCAAAGAGCCTGTAAGAAAATCATACTGCATGTGCCATTTGATGCGTGACAGTAACCAGGGAAACAAGATGCTGGAGTTTCTCTGTAAATGACATTTTTCTATCTTCTCTGCTGGTCATTAAAATGCAGCCGGAAATTAACCCACCCCGAAACGCCGCCTTGCAGTTCTTTCGCTGCCCCACACCCCCTGGCTGCCCCCCGCTTTCTCATGCCCGGGGTGCTGACGGAGGCAGCGGAGACACGTCCCGGGAGCTGGAGTCAGAGCGGCTCATGGCGGTGCCGTCCGGAGAAAAACAAGCTGAGATCGGACGGGCTCCGTGCGGCGTTGGCCCAGGCGTCAACGGTGCGGCCTGTCTCTCCTTAGGATCAAAGGCCCGAGGGGGCATAGATATAGGTCCCCGGGAGCAAGGGTTCCCTGAAGGAGCACAGCACAGAGGAACCCCCTTCCTCCCCCCATCCCCCCAGCCTGCGGTCAGGAGGCCTCAGAACGAACTTGCTGGTTCCACTCTCGCTCCTCGAGGGAAGACCTGAAATTGGCCCGGATTGTGGGTTAGAATGTAAAACGTTCTTTGCTAAGCGTTAGCATCACGCTGGCGGGAAGAGAGGGTTTCAGAGGAAGTGAAAAGGCAGGAGGCCGCTGGGGTCAGACGCTCTGATCAAAGGAATCCCTTTCCTCCCGGCCCCGGGTCAGCCACCCCCGGGCGCGGCGGCTGATTCCGCACCAACACCACTTGTGAGCACCCATCTCCCCGAGACGATCACTTCCTTCCCAGCAGACGGGAGTGGGGGGCAGGGGCAGGGGGGCTCTGAGAGGCTGTCCCCGAGGAGACGCACCCCAACATTTGCAGGTGGCGGAATGTTCCTGGCCAATGTCTCCCCCAGTGATCATCCATCGCACCCCGGACGGGGTGCTGTGATCAACAGGCCGGGCTGCAAGGAGCAAGGATCTGGGTCAAACTCACGATCATACAAAAGCCACAGAGGCCCCTCGATGCCGCCATTCCCATGATCCCCCTGCCCTGAGCGAGGACACTCTAGGGTTGTCCCTATTCCTGTTATGGAGACGGGCTGGAGGGGGGCAGTGTCGGACAGACGGCCGCTGGGGACCTGCACACAGGTGGAGGCTCCAGGGCTGTGCTCCGACCACGGTCCTTCCCCGGCCCCGAGACACGGCCCTCGCCCGGCCCTGGTCTCCTCGGCCTGCCCTGCCGGCCCTGGCTGTGGGTGGGGGCTGGCCTGAGGAGGGAGGAGCTGCCGGGGTCTGTGCCCTCTAACCAGCGTCATTCCTTGGTCGAGGCTGCGTAAATGGCAGACACGGCCCGGACCTGGAGCGTGGCTGCGACCGCGGCCGTGGCACAGAGACAGGGTCCCGGCCCAGCAGGGACGAGCCACCTGCACTGTCCCGTCCACACGCGGCTCCGAGGGCAGCTGCCAGGTGCGGGGAGGCGGGGGCTCCACCGGGAACCAGCCACGCTTGCTCATCACTCCAGAGGCCGGGCCAGGACGCCGGCCTCGTTAGCAAACGTCTCATTGCCGACCGCCACCCGCAAACCCCGTTTCCGCCACGTGTTGGCGGAGACTCCCGGCCGCGTCCACGGCCCCCGGGAGCCGGGCTCATTAAGGAGGCGTCGCCGTGCCCGAGGCTCCCGGAAGGACAGTGACTGCGCCTTTTCTGCAGCGGCCCGGGCCCGGGAACTGGGCTATTCCCAGAGCGGCGCCGCCCGACCGGGGAAGGACCGGCTGCCAGGACCGGTGGCTGCCCTCAATTCCGCCCCCGCGGGAGCTCGCCTGCCTCAGGCCCATCCGCCGTGGCCCCGGCACCATCCGCCCGGCCCTCCGCCCGCCCGACCGGAGTCAGGCTTTTGCTGCCTCGGCCACGCAGCCCGGAGTAGCTGGCTGGGAGCCAGGGCCACGTTCGAACTCCGGTCAACTGGCCAAAAGCCAGCGAGCATTTTCCCAGGGGGACCTCCAGGGAAGCCTGCCCGGCTCACAGAGCAGAAGAGGGGGTTCGCCCCTCGGGGACCCACAGATCTGGGTGAAAGTAATCTTCCAAACCAGTTACGTCCAGTCTGCTTCCCTCACGTCTACTTCCTGTGGCACCTGCACTCCCCGGCCCTGCGACCAGGCAGCGTCCGCACTGAGCTCTTCCCAGGGGGAGCTGGACGCTGTTACCCACGGGTGCTGGGGCAGGAGCGAGGCCCCGCCCCCGGGAGGGCTTCCCAAGGGGCCCCGCTGCCTCCCCCGCCCGGGCCTCCCCCACCTGGGCCTCCCCCACCCGTGCCTCTCTTGCCGGGCCTCCCTCCCCCGGGCCTGGCCGCTGCTCGGAAGAGGAGCAGATGGTGGCCCCTGGGGGAGGCCTGGCTACTCGCCTCTCTCTCTGACACTGACTCTTCTGGACAAAATCCATCAGCGCCCGTCTAGTGTCACGGGACCAGCGGCCATGGCAGTCTGTTGAGACTCACGCCCTCTCCTCGCCCTTCACCCACCGGGACGCCCCGCCCCGCAGAGCACTCCTGTGGGCCGAGCAGCAGAAGGCCGACCTCAGCCCCGAGCAGTGACAACCGGATAGATCCGAGCGGGCGAGCGGGGCGGGCAGGGCTCAGGCTAAGAAGATTTACCCCAGCCGGTCCCACGGGAGCCTTTCGGGGCTGCGCGCCCCGGTGCGGCCGCCAGGGGCTGCTGTGGTCAGGTGAGAGCCCAGAGAGCTGTTTGCCGAGAGAGAGCGAGGAGGCAGGCAAAGCCGGGGTTCTCTAACTGGGAGTGCTTCTGAGATGGCGGGGGAGGGGCCCCCGCCTCCTATTGGCTAGTGGGTGACTCCTCTCCTGCAGGGTGGCCCCACCCGAATGTCCCCTCCGTCACACACACACACACACACACACACACAGTGCTCAGGGAGAAAGGGCTGGGAGTGGGGCGGGACCCCCAGTGCACGGAGGGATGAACGTGAACAGGAGCGAATCAGGCTGGGGTGCGAGGGGTGACCAGTGCTTCTCACACTCGGCAGTCTCCCTGGGGCTGACCCAAGACCGGGAGCGGTCAGGGGCTGCCTCCGGCCCAGACCAGCTCCCAAGGCGCACCTGCACGTGCAGGAGCCTCACCCGGCCAGCCGTGCCCAGGGGGGCTGAGGGCGAGCGGGGAGAGGTGCCCGGAGGCAGTGCGTGCCCGGAGAGCCGGAGGCTCAGAGCGCGCAGCTCCAGGAGCTGGGGGAGCGGCGAGGCCCGCACGTGGGGCGGGGGCCTGGGGCTGGGTCTCCCAGGAGGCAGACCGGGGGGGAGGGGCTCAAAGCTCTCTTTCCTGCGACGGGAACACTCGGAAGCTGGGTGCGTGGGTCCCCGCGGAAGAGAGATTTCCTCTGTGTCGTTGCGAGGCCGCTGTGGGTGGCACTGTCAGCATCGCTGTTTTCGTCACTCTCGTCTCGGACATCTCTGCCAGCGTGAGCAATCGTCCACGGAGGACACGCATCGCTGCGGCCAATTCAGCTCTTTTCAACGTGAAACAAAACAGGCCGGTTCTCCCAGCGAGGAGGCCTGAGTCAGCTGTTAGTCAGGCGGCCTCGGCCCAGCAGTCCGCCCCGGGCTCCGCTCCTGTGGGGGTGGCTCAGGCGCCGGGGGAGGGGGGGTGTCCCCCCGCACCCGCCCCGCAGCCCTCCCCGGGCACCCAGGCTGGGGGGACACACAGCTAACGCCTCCTCGGGGGGCCGGGGACCTGGAGCCAGGCGTGCTGGGGGGTCTGTCCGGCCCCCCGAGATAGTGGGAGGTTTGTGGGCCTGGTCCGTCCAAGCCAGGCCGTGTGTGCCGCGGGCGGGCGCGGCCTGGGGAAGTTTGCCTCTGGGGAGCCCGCTCTTGCTCTCTCTACCACCCTTTGCCCTCCAGCGACAGGCAGGTGAGCAGGAGGGAGGCGTGAGGACTGAGCCTGGTAAGTGCCCTGACCGGGAACCGAACCCGGGACCCTTGGTGCGCGGGCCAGCACTCTAAATACTGAGCCGCACGGGCCGGGGCTTGACACATATGTTTATAAAAATATTTTTATCGCCGAAACCGGTTTGGCTCAGTGGATAGAGCGTCAGCCTGCAGACTGAAAGGTCCCGGGTTCGATTCTGGTCAAGGGCAGGTACCTTGGTTGCGGGCACATCCCCAGTAGGGGGTGTGCAGGAGGCAGCTGGTCGATGTTTCTCTCTCATCGATGTTTCTAACTCTCTATCCCTCTCTGTAAAAAAAATCAATAAAAAATATATTTTAAAAATAAATATTTTTATTGATTTCAGAGAGGAAGGGAGAGGGGGAGAGAGAGAGAAACATGGATGATGAGAGAGAATCACAGATGGGCTGCCTCCTGCATGCCACAGAGCTCACAGCCCGGGCATGTGCCCTGACCAGGAATCAAATCCTGACCTCCTGGCTCATCGGCGGGCGCTCGGCCACGGGCCATGCCGGCCGGGCCGGATACACATTTTTAAAGCGTAAAGACCTGCCTCTTGGGGAGTCTCGGTGTGTTGAGTCCGGGACGGATGACGCCCAGGCCTCTTAGCCCGCACTGGGGCAGAGCTGGTGACAGGTTCGGAGCAGAGGGTGAAGGATGGCGCCCGTGTGAAAGGCAAACGAACTGACGATGCCCCGTGTGGCCGGGCGGAGCGGCGTGGGCGGACGATAAATCCACGCGGGCAGGACGAGCCGCGGGACAGGCTCCCGGGGACCGCGGCTTAGCGCCGTGACTTACGACCGGGGATTAGCCGCCGCCGCCTCCCGCCGGGCTGGATGTGGTGACAGCGGGGAGCTTTACGGCTCGCTCGCTCAGGTTATGAGTCCCTGGGTGGCCATCGCCTGCGCTCAGCTCGGGGGAGGGAGCAGAGCAGGTGGGCTGCGGGGGAGGCGGGCCCGGGCACCGCGGTGAGAGGCGCTCCTCCCAGGAAGGCAGTCGGGAGAGCTGCTGGCGCGAGGCCTTCTGTAGAAGTGGGTGCTTTCATGTTGTGTGGATCTGCCAACCTTCTGGCCCTGGCTCAGGTATCCTGCCATGGACAGTGCTGGTGTTTACCAAACAAGCAAGCAAGGAAGATGCCGTGTGGCTCAGTGGGAGAGCAGAGACCTATGATCCTGGGATTCTCTCTCATTATGGATGTCTCTCTCTCTCTCTCTCCCCCTCTCCCTTCCTCTCTGAAATAAATTTTTAAAACTATATACGTTTTTTAAAAAGCAAGGGAGAAATCACGCGAGTATCCCACCTACTTCTACAGAAACCACGGGCAATCTCCGAAACTCCTTGTCATAAAACATCATAGAGCACATGAGTGTTCACTGACCTCTGGAGAAACGGGCGGCATGATTCTGTGCGTTTTAATGTAAACTGCACCATGCAATTGAATATTTCTATAAATGCACCCCAAAAGGCCTGCAGGTCTCCTCTCAGAACGACAGTGGCCTTTGGGGCGAAGGGAGGGGCCCGAGGGGTTACCCAAGCTGCGCCTGGTGAGGCGTCCGGCCCCGTGGGGTCCCGGGGCGGATTCCAACCCCAAAGAGACCAGTCTGTGATCGGATGTCTCTCTCTGAGTGTTAACTGCTGGGAAGAGTAACAAACCTGCTCAGAAACGGCACACACTTCGCTCCAAACACTGCCTGTTAAATGTCTGGCGGGGCAGGTGGCGGGACGGCGGAGTGGGCGGGGACGTGTGTGACTGATGGATGGGTGACAGAGAGATGAATGAGAAACGGCTGGCAGGCTGGCTGGGAGGCTGGGTGGGTGGGTGGATGACTAATCTGAGGTGACAGCAGAGAATCACTTGTTAAGTTATAAATTTAAAATGAGAGAGAGAGAGAGAGAGAGAGAGAGAGAGAGAGAGAGAGAGAGAGATTGCCCTTTATTGCTGGCCAATGGCCGATGGTAACGCTTGTTGGGTGGACATGATGAGCTCAGCGGGTAAGGCGCGGGGCTGGGACTCCTGCGGAGACAGTGGTCTCATCTCTCTGGGCAAGGAGAGGAAGACTCACTCACAGGGGCCCCAGGTCCCGAGGGATGTGGCTCCACGGGCTGCGGGAGGACAGAGTGCAGAGGGGCAGCAACGCCGTCGGGCACTGAGCCCTCTGCACGGACGCAGGTCTTGCTGGGAAAGGGACAGACGGCAGAGGAGCCGGCCGGCGGGGCTCAGGGGCTGAGCATCGACCCAGGAACCAGGAGGTCAGGGTTCGATTCCCGGTCAGGGCACAGGCCGGGGTTGTGAGCTCGGTCCCCAGTGGGGGGCATGCAGGAGGCAGCCGGTCCCTGGTTCTCTCTCATCACGGATGCTTTTCTCTCTCTCCCTTCCTCCCTGAAATGGATAAAAATATTTTTTTTTAGAATAAGAGGGACATGGCTTCGCTTATTTCTTTCAACCACCTGCAGAGGGCAGACCGAGCTCTGGGCAGAGAGAAGGAAGGAGGAGAGCCAGGCCTCCCTCCCAGCCCCCACCGCGCACAAAGGCTGGCGTGACGGGCTGTGCAAGTGCCACCGACCCGTCGCCGCAGCGCGCTGGACGCTCGCAATAGCGCGCTGGACGCTGGCCGTCACTGTTTTCTGCGCCTGGAACCGTCAGATCGCAGAGCGGGCCGTCAGGAGACCTGTCCCACCTGCCAGAGCCTCCGCCTGCCTCGGAGCATTAACCTCCGTGGCTGTTGGCCAGAGGCGCTGGGGGGCACGGATGCTCTCACCGGTCAGCCCAGTGACCGGATGTGCTCTCCGGTGACCCCTGGCCCAGCTGTCTCCTGCGCCGGGGCCCAGAGCGGCCGCAGCCCACGGACAGGAGCAGAGTGGGCCGGCGGCGGCACTGGCAGGGTGGACGGTGCCCACCCGCCCGCCCGCTCTGCCTGGAGGAGAGCCGGTCCCGGCCCCGCTGACCGGGGGCTGCAGGGCTGGAGCCCCGCCCCGAGGTTCCGCTCCAGCTGGTTCCGGAATGAACCCCAGAGAGACATACGGGCACGTAATTGCTGCTCCTGAGGCGTGTGCTAGCGGTAATTACCCCAGCGTCGTAACTGCGCCATATTTCTGGGAGCTGTTTTGTTTTCTCTCGTGTTCCATGGCTCTAAATGTGATTTACCAGAAGTGCCTTTATTCCTGGGGAGACTAAACTTCTCCAAGGGGGAGCACCTGACCCAGCCCTGGCTGGCTGGCTGACGCTGGTCCCTCACCCTCCTGGCCACAGCGAGGGGTCCGGGGGCCGGGCATGCGGGCCCAAAGCAGCCACTTGGGGTCCTTGCATGCTTCTTTCGTTGGAGCTTGGGGGCCAGCACCTTCTTTCATCGGGGAGCTGGGAGGGCATGACTAAGAAAAAACTGGGGTCCTGCCTCCATCCTCCAGCCTCCATCCTCCAGCCTCCGGCCTCGGGGAGGAAGCCGGCCTGAAGGAACGATCGGGCCCGCTGGAGGCGGGGGGAGGCCGTGAGCTCAGCCTCAGCGGCCCCCGAGCAGCTGCCCCTGCTCTGCCCCGGCCGGTGTCCTGAGGAAACCGGTGCCCTTTCCGCCTGGTGCCGAGCTTCGCTCCCGTGACTCAGAAAGCCCCGGCGAGCAGCGCATACGGGGCGGGACGCTCAGCTGCGATCTGCCCTGGTACTTGCCCTGGGACCTTCAGGAAGTTCAGGAATCTCTTTGCCTCAGTTTCCTCATCGGCAAAATGGGCACCTCAGGTTTTTGTGGGGATGAAGCCAGTCACGACCTATAAAGCTCCGGGCATAGGTGCTGTCGCTGAAGTGTGACGGAGTGGCAGGCCTGACCGAACCCCGGGGGGCAGGGAAAGAGGGGGGCCCGTCTGACTGCGCGTCTGCTCAGAGCACAACCTGAATCCGGAAGGTGACGCCCCCTCCCGGCTCTCCCCTTCCGACACGATGATGACTCCGCACAGGAGAGGTGTTTCTCTCTGCCTTTCCCTACGAGGAGGAAGAAAGAGCTCCATAAACACCAGATCCACATTCCGCAAGCAGGGAGGAGAGGAGCCAGATGGGAACTCTCGTACCCGGTGGAACTCATTAACATTCCGAGCGGGGTGGGGAGCGGAAGGGATCGCAGTAAGACATTTACACACCCACCACGGAGAGAAGTTACTAATGGGCGGGTGTGGGTGCAGTTTACTGCCAGCATTTATGCAAAGTCCCCGGAAGTGACAGGCCTGCAATTTGGACTTGAGGGGAGGAGCGCGGGGAGGCGGGCCGGCCCAGGCAGCAGAGGGAAAGCTATTGCTTAACCGGGAGCCGCGAGCACGGGTTCGAACTCGGGAGCCGGCGTGTGCAGGGCGGCAGGTCACGGCTCCCTGCGGAGAGCGGGCGCCCGGGGGGACAGAGCCGGGGGCACCGGGAGCCCTCCCCGCAAGCTGCCTTCACCCCCGAGGCCTCGGACCCGTCCCAAAAGCCACAAGGCTGCCTGCGAGCGGATAAGGAACAGCGTGGAGCAGCTGAACTGAGGCAGGAAGGGCCGGAGCCAATGTGGGTGGGGCCGCAGTTCCGGGAGAGTCAGTTCCGGGTGAAGGTCCGATGAGGAACCTCCGGTGGAGGCCGCGGTTGGGCGCATGGCACCTCCCCGCTGGGAGGCCTCTGGGAAGGGCCGGGTGGCACCTGGACAAGGCAGAGGGCGCGTGGGGCAGGCCCAGGCGGAGGACTTACAGCCCAGCTCCACTGCCCCACAGCAGCCACCTCCGCAGCCGTGCCACCGCTCACCGATTGTCGTGGAAGGCTCCAGAACTAACACTCTGAGAGATCAGCGAAGGTTCCCTGCACAGTTCCCAGGTCGGGAGGCCCTCCCTGGTGACGCGAGGGGCGGGCAGGCTGGAGGACGGAGGAAGCTCGAGGCCAAGGACAGACCTCGACCCGGACAGGTGGCTATTCCGGGTCGGACGCTCCCTCTGGGGCCGGGGAAAGGGTGGCTCGCCAGTCCCAACGCTGACTTCACTGTGATGAGACGAAGTCGCAGAAAAAGCAAGTATATTAGGGGCCGCCTTGCAGAACCGGTGGAGAGCATCCCACGGCAGGCTACCACGTGGTCTGGTCACAAGCCCAGGGGCCCAGAACAGTCTCAGAGGACCCAGTCCAATGCAGAGAGCACGGGAGAGAGCCCGTGTCTCTGCCGGCCCGACGCTCTGTCGCTGGGCAGAGCCTCTCTAGCCCCAGGTCACCGGGGGGGGGGGGGGGGGACAGGTGCTGGTACAGATGGCAGGGACTCTTGTCCTGCCCCGGCTCCAATCCTGGTGCTCACACGAGTCACCTTTCCTGTCTACACCGGCTTCCTTCACGCCAGACGTGAGGGAAGGAAGAGTGACTGGCCTCTCGTGGCCCCCTCGGCAGGAAGGTCCACGCGATAAATCCTCCCGTGGTGGGAAGAGGACTTAACCACGGACAGCACGGGGGCTCAGGAAGGACGGGGAAAGGCACACAGGATGGGGAGCAGGAAGGGGGCGTGGGACACGGCCTGGGGAAATGGCAGCGGGAAAGGGAAGCGAGGGGCCTTGGGAATCGAGGTGACAAGGAGGAACTGGGAAAAGCGGGGGCGGAGTGCATGCAGGCAGCAGGTGGGGGCTGCCGGCTCTGCCGAGGTTCCCTCTTTCAAGTCCTGATTTAGCTTCACCTCCTTGAAGGCTTCCATCTGCAGCACCACGGAGAGTCCCAGAGTCAGAGCCAGGGCAGCACCACGGACAGCACCACAGTCACCACCGGGGACAGCACCACAGTGGGTACCACGGTCAGTACACACTTCACTCAGACACCACCTGAGGAGAAGCGTCTACACCCCATCTGGTCTCCAGCAGGTGTCTCCCCGCTATCTTTGCAGACCCCCACCTGGATGCTTCCCACCACACCTGTGCACACTCTGGGACGCCCCTCAGCGCCCCCTCTGCTGGCAGGAGCACCCATCTTTTTCACCATCTCTGGCCCCGTTCCAGGCCCCGCGGGTACTTTTCCGGCCAGGCCCTAGGACGGAGGGGGCAGCTGGGGGCGGCTCTGGGACCTGGCGGTGCCCAGGGAGAGCCGCCCGCGCTGCGTGAAGTCCGCCGTCAGAGCTGCTGAGCACACCGACCATCTCAGCCGCCACACCCCCCGCCCCCTCCGCTCCCCTCTGCCACCTGGGGCCCTGGGTGCAGAGCAGAGAAGACACGCTCGGTGCTGGCTCCCCACGCAGAGCAGGAGGAGCCGGAGGGATTGGTGAACCGCCGCCGCCGCGGTGTGGGTGAGGGCGTGCACCAGGGCTGGGCTCTGGGCAGAGGCAGGCGCTCCGGTCAGCCCGCGGCAGGGGGGCCCACGCACCCTCGGTCAGGGAGGATGTGCAGACCAGCAGGCTCCCACGCCCTCCTGCAGGGAAAATTGGCACGTGGCACCTCCCTGGCCAAGCCAGAGTGGCCACCAGCGCCCCCCGCTTCCAGGAGAGCCCCTGTCCCCCCTCCCCTCGCACGTGCTCTTCTGTGTAGGAAGGGACGCCCAATGCAATGCGCCTGGCCGCCCCGTCTGTTCCCGGTCCCTGTGCCCAGTGGAAGGACAGGGCTCCTAGAAGCACCAGGGCTAGTATCGCACCAGAGCGGCGAGTGCCCTGCGGGGAAGTGTGGCTCAGTGGGCGCTGGCCCAGGGGCGGCCGCAGGACTTGGAGGGGCTGCTCGGGGCCCTGCAGGCAGAGCTGCAGAGAGGTGAGCCCCACTCCCAGCGGGGGCGACCGGCGTCCCCTGGGATCACGCCTCCCTCCCGAGAGTCAAGATGGCACCGAGCCAGGGCTGCTGCTGGGGAGATGCGCGTTGCCATGGCAACTGCTCAGGCCTCCTCTTACCCTCGCGGAGGTGCTGACACAGGCCGCCGTTGCCATGGGAACAGCTGAGTGGCGGGTCCGTGAAGAAAGGGCTGTGTGGGTTCAGACAGCGGGGTGGGGGCGGGGGCTGGGAGACCGAAGCTGGATCCCGGGCAGCGGGGGCCCCACCACGTGGAAGGCTCACGGGCTGTGGCTGCGGGAGTGGCCTGCAGGTGGCGTGTCAGGGACAGCGCGGCCTGTGGGCTGGTTTCAGAAAATGACTGCAGACTGGGAAAATGAGGAAGAGGAGCGCCGGTGGGAGTGGATTCTCAGAGGCGAGACCCGCACGCACACTGTCCCACCCTCAGCTTCGGAGTTGGTGGCGGGAAGGACAGAGGGTGGGATGCGGGGACACTGCCCCAGGGTGCCCTGTGTCCCTGGTCACCGCAGGCTCCACAGTGAGAGCCGTGCTCAGCGGGCTCAGACCAGTTTCATACCTCCATTAGGTAGCAAGGATGCTCCACCCCACCCCCCGACCCCACTTCTGGCATCTGGTCTGAGCCCAGAGCCTTGGCCCCCTGGGAGCTGGGGGGGGGGGCTGTGGGGGGCAGGGGAGGGCGGAGCCAAGGACCTGGCCCCTGGGAGCTAGGGGAGGACCATGGGAGCTAGGCGAGGGCCGTGGGAGCGAGGGGAGGGCTGTGTGGGGTGTAGGGGAGGGCGGAGCCAAGGACCTGGCCCCCGGGAGCGAGGGGAGGGCCGTGGGAGTGAGGGGAGGGCTGTGTGGGGTGTAGGGGAGGGCGGAGCCAAGGACCTGGCCCCCGGGAGCGAGGGGAGGCCGTGGGGAGGGCCAGTCTCCGAGCTGCACCTGGAAACGCAGGGTCAGCGGTTTAAGTGGGCAGTCTTAGTAAGAATGATAGTTATCTCGAGGCCTGAATTCTGCTGATTCAATTGCTCCTATTTGGACTCTCGAATTATTCCTGACAAGATAATAAGTCTCTTTCATAACGTAAAATCAGATAGGCCCGGCTGGAGGCCCGGCTCCATTTAATTTCCCGCAGATGTTCTAGGGTCTAATGAGAAACCAAATGGAAGGGCTTAATCGGAATTCCTCTAATTCCCCAGCACGAGCGCCTGAGTTAAAAGACCTGGACATGGTCAGGGGAGACGTTCCTTCCCTCCCCTACCCTCCTCCCTCCCCTCTCCCTCCCTCCTTCTTCTCCTCCTCTCTCCCTCCCCTCCCCTCCCTTCTCCCCTCCCTTTCCCTCCCTCTCTCTCCCTCTTCCCCTCCTTTCTCCCTCCCCTCTCTCCCTCCCCTCCCCCTTCCTCTCTTGTCCTCCCCCTCCTCTCCCACCCTCCCCTTCTCCCTCTCTTCCCCCTCTCCCCCTCCCTCTCTTTCCTCCTCTTTCTCTTCCCTTCTCTCCCCCTCCCTCCTCCTCCCTCTCTTTTCTCCCCTCCCACTCCCCCTCCCTTTGCACCTTCAGCCCGTGGGGTGCGGGTGTCCCAGCTGCGATCCTGCAGAGCGAGGAGGACCGGGCACGCATCCGGGGTGACCCTGGGATTCTCAGGCGCTTCCTGGAACGTGCCTCTGGGGGCTGTGACCCCCACACCGGCCACTCCGCCTGTTTTAAGTATCTTGTCGGCATTTGCAGAAAAAGGGAGATGTGCCTCCTCGGACCCGGAGCCGGCCTAGAGACGATGCGCAGGCTCCTCAGCGGCCAGGAAGCAGCCTCTCCCGGGGACTCCGGAGCGGGTGAGGCTGGGGCGGAGGGTGCCCGCCAGGAGGTTGCCCACCAGGCCTGTGTGCCAGCCCTCACCTGCACCCCTCCATCACTGGCTCAGGTGGTGCCCCAACTTCCCATCCTGTGGCCCCCATACTTCGGGTTAACACTCGGGACCCTCAAGACCACCTGAAAGAACAGCGTCTATAATCTGACGCCCCAGTCTATTATCCCCCAATAAAGCCTATGTGTAATGAAATAGAATAAACACTATAAAAAACCTGCAAGAATTCATGAACACAGGTCAAACGTTACGTTCCTGAGAGGATCATGGTTCCGGCACAGAACAGAAACACACAGCATCCTGACCGATTACAAGCCCACAAAGGTGAGTGGAGAGGCGAGGAAGGAGGAAGACTCATCCCCAACAGCAGGAACCGAAAGTCACCTCTAAGACAGAAACAGACAGAGCCACGGAGTTAACTCTTAAACGGCTCGTACTTTCTTGACTGCAGAAGAATCTTCTGGAAGTTAATGAATCTTTGGGGAATTAACAGCTATAATAAAAGCATTAATACAAGTTTGAACATTCCTTCAATTTTTTAAATGTTTTTATTGATTTCAGGGAGAGGAAGGGAAAGAAAGAGAGGGACAGAAACATCAATAAGAGAGAATCAGTGATTGTCCACCTCCTGCACGCCCCCCACTGGGGATCAAACCCGCAACCCGGGCCTGTGCCCTGACCGGGAATCGCACCGTGACCTCCGGGTTCATGATTGGACCCTCAACCACCGAGCAACACCGGCCGGGGGAAAAACTCCTTCAACTGTGCATCGGGTGCTTTTCCTTCTATTAGATTGATGCAGAGTCAGATGAAAGCACGTCTGTTCTCTCTAGAGCAGGTATCCTTACAGACGCCTCCTTCGCCACATCACCATTCACACAGCGGCGGCGGCAAAGGCGCTCACCGCGGAGCGCCGCCGGCTGCTGCTAGGCAGCGCGGGGAGCTAATTTGTTGCTTCAGCATTTGTCCTTTTCCGTCTTGTGTGCATTTTCCCCCCAACAAGTACTATTCTTTTTAATCGTGACTTTAAAGAGTCAATGACTGCAGGCCCGCAGACAGCGTGAGATGACCTGGGAGGTTCTGCCAGTACTTTACAAATGACGCGTCCCCCGTGCCCTTCTTTCTGGAAGCCATGTCAGTCCCATCGGGTCACCAGAAATGCTGATGACTCCAGGATGCAGGCCTGCGCTTTCTGGCTGCTTCTCCCTTCAGGTTTTTTCTAATCTTCCCGTTGAGAGTGTTAGGGGCGCCCTTGTCCCCCTTGCCCCCCACCACCCCGCCCCCGCCCCAGGCCCTCACCACCATTGTCTGCGGCCATGGGCAATGCTGCCTTCAGCTTCTAAGCTTCCGGCCAATAGCGCAGCTGCCCTCAACTGTCAACCGAGGTCGGGAGCTTGAAATGTATTACCTCGGGGCAGCTGCGGCCGTAGAGGGTAGGTTATCCTGCCCGCGCCCCGGAGGAGAGGGGAGGGCCAGGTCACACCTGAACACGCTGAGCCTGCCTCGAGCCTGCTGAGTCACCAGAAGCCATTCATCTGCGTCTGTCCAGGGGCCTGCAGTGAGCTGGCAGCGTCCCGGGTTCTGGCGCCTGGGCCGTGACCATCGGACAAACACTCCTGCCTTCTCAGAGCTGATATTTTATAACCAGCTGAACACGTTTTAAAACGTGCTTGTATTATTTCCTTTGGTGATTGTAACAATCCTCTGAGCAGGCAGGTACCCCAACCGAACCCGGCCCGAGTCTCACCGGGGTCTACAGCATGTGATTTAGAACCGGACCCCACGCAGCGCAGACATGGTGCTCCCTGTCTGCCCCTCGGCGGCCCAGGGAGAACAGAACAAGGGTGGGAACACTGTCGTGAGCTCACAAAACTCCACAAGTGCCAGTCCTAGAGCCTCCGCCCAGAGGTCAGGGGTCTGGGAGAATTTAAAGGTCAGCCAGCTCCTGTCCACACGGTGAACTGTGGACTGAAACACCGTCGCGTCAGCTTTTGGGGGCGCCTCGTCTGTAAAAGGGGAAGGCTGAGCACGTGAACACCTCAGGTCATCCGTTTCCAGCATCCTGCAAATCAGTATCCGGGGGCAGCGAGCACGGCGGGCCCTCCGGGGCATGACCAAACACGGTGACGGTAAATTAAAGCTGCGACTCCTCTCTGCCTCCAAAGGCCAGCTTCTCAGCGCGGCCCCCCCCGGAGTGCTTGAAGGGAAGCTGGCCTGGTCCGGAATGCACCTAGAAATGGGGTGCTCATTCCTTCCCGGAGGGTGAAGGGTTAATGGGGGGTTAACCACGCTCTCTCCTCACCCGTACCCGGTGCCCGGTGCCCGTACATTCAGAAGGAGTGCCACAGGGTGGTCAGGTTCCCAAAGCTTAAGGAAGAAAAGGAACCGGTCTCCTCAGATCCCCCCAAAGCGGATTACTCATAATGACAAGTCATTACCCAGATCCATTTCTGGAAAGTCACAAGGCCTGGACAGGCCACGGCACAAATGTCACTTCAGGCGCCAGCAGGAGCGTCTGACAAATTAATCCTCGGCGCTCTGCTCGCCGCCCCCGCCCCGGGGGAGGCTCAGGACCACGGAGAGGCAGCCGCCCGGGAACCCCCCTGAGCGGAGGGCTGGCACCGAGGGTGCCCGGCGCCCCACGGAACTACCCACGGAACTGTAGGCGTCTGCGGGGGCAGGACTCCAGTTCCCCGTTCTCACACCCTGCACACATATGCTCACAACCAAGGTACGGCCGAGGGAGGAGCTCGCCTGAGACCTCTGACCCCAGCCTCCCCGGAATGGAAGCCTTCACTCCGCTAAGCCTGCGGGCAGCGCACCGTGCCGCCTCCTGTGACCTGCATGGCAATGTGACCACCCACCGCTTCCCGTGCGCACACGACAGCACCCACCGAGGCTGAAGAGTGCGGAGTGACGCCTCCGGGCACACAGCTGCTGGGGGAGAGGAGCCGAGAGAGGAGAGAGACAGAGGGAGAGAGAGGGAGAGAAAGAGGCAGAGAGGGAGAGAGGGAGGGAGGGAGACAGAGAGAGAGAGAGGGAGGGAGGAAGAGAGAGAGAGAGACAGAGAGAAAGGGAGGGAGGGAGGGAGGGAGGGAGAGAGGCTGGGCTGGGTCCAAGTGCAGGCGGTCACACTCACAGCCCCCCCTAGGCACAGCCGCTCCACCCCGAGATGAGCCTTTGCCTTCCTTCCCTCTTACACTTCCTGACCTCCCCCCCCACACACACACAGGTGTTACAAATTAAAAACAAGTTTATATTCATTTGGCTTTGGCAGCTGAGCATGTTCTGTGTGCTTTGAGCTGACTGGAGAAGCTCTGAGCCGAGAACCACTCACTGCTTTGGGGAGGCGGGGAGGCGGCCGCCTGCCCTGGAGCCCCCCTTGGAGATGCCCGAGGGGTCCCTCCAGCCCGCTGGCCTCGGCCGCCATGCCGGGGGGGGGGGGAGGAGGGGGTGAAAGAGAGGGGAGGGGGGCCAGTCGGAAGATATGTGAGGACAAGTCCAAGTACATAATTCTGATTTTTTAAAAATTGAGACACCATAAAAACTGTATTTCTTAAGATTTATACTCCACTTAATGCCATGAGGACTTGAGATGGCTTAAAAAATTTTCCTTGGACAGCAAATAGGAGTATTGGGTTGTGAAATTGAGAACCATAAAGTGTAAGATAATGTTATATGAGGCTCCTCTGTGTGTGTGTGTGTGTGTGTGTGTGTGTGTGTGCGCGCGCGTGTGTCAAAGGGAAGATCGGAGGGGACTCCTGTGGCTTGAGGACAGGAAGGAGGTGTGGCTCCCTGGGCTGAGCAGCTGAGAGGCTGCATGATCCGGAGGCAGCGAGGGTTAGGTGTCGCCTGGGGCTGGAGTGCGACCTGACCCCCGCCTGCTGCAGAGCATCCTCTCCTGCACGGGGGAGGATGTCCCGCGGTGTCTCCCGGTCCCAGAGAGTCTGCTGTGGCTTCTGTGCTCACCCCAGCCTGCGGGCGGACCTCGCACGTAGCCATGCCCTGTGAGGTGGTACCCTCTCATTTTTTTCTGTGTGGGATTTCTTTTTCCAGCCTTGGCCGGTTGCTCAGTGGTTAGAGTGCTGGCCTGCAGGGCAAAGGATCTCAGGTCCGATTCTGTTCAAGGGCATGTACCTTGGTTGCAGGTTCAATCCCCGGCCCCAGTCAGGGTGTGTGCGGGAGGCAACCAATCGATGTTTCTCTCTCTCTTCCTTCTCCTCTCCCTCCTCCTCCTCTTCTTCTCCTCTCTTCCCTCCCCTACAATTTCTCTTTTTTAAGAAAAAAGAAATCAATGGAAAAAATATCCTAGAGTGAGGATTTTCATTTCCAGGGGAAGCGTGAGCTCTGGGTGCGGGGACTCAGACAGTGGGTCCTTCCCCGCCTTCGGGGCGAGCAGTCAGCAGTGCCCCGCATCTGGGCTGCGTGCGGGCCTGGGGGGCAGCGAACAGGCCACCTGCCCCTGTGCTCCGCTGCCAAATGGGGCTGAT
Organism: Vespertilio murinus; assembly: GCA_963924515.1. NCBI lineage: Eukaryota > Metazoa > Chordata > Mammalia > Chiroptera > Vespertilionidae > Vespertilio > Vespertilio murinus. The sequence continues at coordinate 1,590,174 of OZ004716.1, read as the reverse complement.
GAGCATGAGGCCCTCAGCCCAGCGCCCAGCACAGCACCCTCACCAGGAAGCTCTACCTACCATCACCCCCCCTCACTCCCACTTACTGAGGCCCTACCCGCACAGCTGTGGCCTGTAACCGCGGCCCCCCGTTCACCACCGGGAGCCGAGCGCCTCCTCCTCCTCCAGAAGGAGCCCCGCGGCCTCCGCCCCTCGCCCTCTGGCTGGAGGGACCTCATCATCTCGCTGAGAGGCACTGGACCAGGCCTTCCCGAGCGGTGGCACAGGGCCTCCCATTAACATTCAATCCACAACGGAGACCATTATCTTGGTAGCAAAATACCCAACGGCAGGGATGTGAGGGGATGGGGGTGGGTTACCAAAGCAACCGAGAGACCAGCGCTGCACCGTTCCTATGGCAACAGAGCAGGCCCCGCACTTTCCTGGCTGAATCGATGGCTCGCCGATGGGGCAGGTGACTCATCACCAGGCCCGCTGCCCGGGAGTCGGCACCAGCCCGGGAATCTGGCCGCCCGAAGCCCGGTGGAGCCCAGACACCCGCCCCTCGGGAAGCGCTGGGCTCCTCCGGCTGCGGACTAACCGATCGCCCCCTGAGTCCTGGGCTCCCCACGCGTGGCCTGTGGCTCCGGGACACGGGCTTGCACGAGACCCGCTACGGGAGCCAACTCGGGATTCCGCCGACAAGCCCGGGCCGGGCATGTACCCCCCACCGCCCTCACCGAGGGGCACACTCGCATCACTAAGAGGCCGATTGGTGCTGAAAGGCTTGTGAGGAAACAGCAGTGCCCGGGGCAGGGCGAGAGCGGGGCGCAGTGTGAGCACAGGAAGCAGAGCTTATTGTTGCATTGACATTCATTGGTCACTGTACTGCGTTCCCACGGGAACGGCTATAAGCCTGCCTTTGCCCCCGCACACCCCCCGCCCTCGCTGGGCTCTGAGGGGCAGCGGCTTTGGACAAGGTCAGCCGTGTGTCCTCGTTCGCCTCCTGTTTCCAAATACTTCCCTTCGGGGTACAGTTTCCTATCACGCAAAGTAAAGCCCTCAGACACCCCACCTCTCACAGGTCCACCTTCCAGCGATGGATGCCACCTCAGGAGCTTTTATAAAAGGAGGTACCCGGGCCGCCGGGTCAAACACACCGGCCTGCACCGCTGCGTGCGCCTGGCGGGGCTGCTCGCTGGGAGAGGTCGCTGTACCGAGGCCAAGCTGACCGGAGGCGGGCAGCGCTGCCACCTCACACTGCACCCTGCTTCCCAAGGCCCCCCTGCGCCCCTTGTTCATCTGCCCCACGTCCAGGGGAGGACGGGGTGTCAGGCTCTGCCAGGCCTCCCGGACGTGCGGGCGGGTCCCGGGGCCGAGGTCTGACGTGGCGATGGAGCCAGCAGGGCGGGCCCTCCACGTGGAGAGCAGGACTCGGTAGAGGGAGGTCGGAGGGGCCCGGCCAGAGGACACCCCGATTCTCCCCCCCCCTCGAGATGCCAGCTGTGTCTCCTCGGAGCCCAGGCGGCATTCGCAGAAACCAGGCTCCGTTCCTGGCAAAGGCTCTGGGTTTCATCTCGGCTGTCGGCTGACGAGCTTCCATCAAAGAGCGACAGAGAGGCAGCATCCTGCTTTCATTCTATCTCCCCTTCTGCCGATTTCTCGCTCGCTCGCTTTTATCCTGCTGAATCTTTCACACTGCTGCGATCCTGCTCAAATCCTCTTTTAGACTTCAGTGCGGGAGAAGCAACAAGAAGCTGTACGAGCCAATCAACCGTGCTCCACAGCCGCTTTCAAAAATTAAACCCTTCATTTAGCCAACGAGCAAGCAGGCGTGCGGTTCATCTCCCAGCATTCCCCGGGAGCGAGGGCTGTGCGCTGCGGGCGGACACGGCGCACCCTTCCTCTAACCGGACTCCGCGCCATCGTCCTCAGGTGGAGGGGCAGCCCCTGGAACAGCCAGGAGCGGGGTGTGACAGGTTACTGAGCCAAGCACGGCCACGGGGGAGCCCCGAGGTGCGCCGAGTGCGCAGTGCGGACCAGGCCACGGCCGGGGCGGCCCTGACGGGGGAGGTGTCCCCAGACTCCGCTGCCCTGTGCCTGGAGCAGCCTGTGGCTGCCTGGGCCGCTCACTGGCCGCTTGGGCCTCCCCGGTGGACCCTCCTCCTGCCTCAACGGCTGTCTTTGTGTGTGTTTTAAAATATAATTTCTATTGATTTCAGAGAGGAAAGGAGAGAGAGAGAGAAGCATTAATGATGAGAGTCACTGACGGGCTGCCTCCTGCACGCCCCACACAAGGTTCGAGCCCACATCCTGGGCGTGGGGGGAACTCAGGAGAGGTGAAAGAACGGGCAGGGAAGGGGGGTGGGCTCCCCGGAGCTTCCTCTATAAAGGCCAGCACACGCCTGCAAAGGAGAGGCGGGGTGGCAGGGCGGGAAGAAAACCGACAAGGCAGGGAGCGTTCGAGGGACAGAACGGCGTGGGGTCGCCGGGCCGCTGTGAGCCCTGCCGTGCGGCGCCGCCGAGAGCAGCGGGAAGGGATCTGGAGCCCTGGGTGGTCTTCCTGGGCGGGAACGCCAGCCGCTCTGCAGGGCAGACCCCGCCAAACACCGGGGACCTCGGTCTTGCCTTGGAGGCCAGGCCAGGCTGTGGGAGAGAAAGCTGTGCCATCCATCAGGCCCGTGCCAGCTTTGCGGCCCAGCAAGGGAGAGCGCACCGGAGTCTGAGTGTGCGGGTCCCTTTGATGCAAGGCTCCCAACAAGAAAGGGAGCAATTACCTGCGGAGAAATCACATCTCCCCCAAGCGAGGAGGTGGGCTGCGGGGAGGGGTGCACACCCATGAAAAGGCCATGTGCTGGGGAGAGCGGCGCCCGCCTCGCAGGGGGCCGGCCGCGCTGCCCTTTCAGGCGCGGGATGACGGCGGGAAGGCTGCCCCGCGCAGCGACATCAAAGCCCCACGGAGGGCCCGGAGCCAACCTCGGAGCCGGGCCTCAGCGGCGCTCAGAGGGAGAGGACGTTTTCAGAGAAGAACAGACGTCCGTTTGAAGAACAGAGAGCCCAGAGTGAGGAGGAGCGCGGGGCGGCGTGGGGTGGCAGCTCAGAATAGCCACCGAGCCGGGCCGGGAGGATCTGCAGACACATCCCGGGGACGGGGATCTGAGCCCCTCCCCCCCAGATTCGGGGTGCTGGCCGCTGCGGCTGCTGCCACCGCACCGGGGCCGGCAGGGGGCTCCCTGGGGGCGTGCTCCCTCCCTCCCCATGAGTTCTAAGAGTCTTCCTCCGGTTCATTCCCAGCTCACACCACGTCCGGGACTAAGAGTGCCTGCCTCCCTTCTGGATAGCTGGTGAACCCCTCACCGCCCCGGAGGAAGGGCGGGGGTCCTTTGGCGGGGGGGGGGGGGGGAGGCGGGGATGGAAACATCAACAATGAGAGGGAATTATGGATCAGCTGCCTCCTGCACGCCCCCCACTGGGGATGGAGCCCGAAACGCGGGCCTGTGCCCTGACCGGGGATCGAACCCTGACCTCCTGGTTCATAGGTCGACACTCAACCCCTGAGCCAGGCGGGCGGGGCCCAGGTTTTTGTGAGGATCCAAAGAGGGCGAGAGCCGGCCCAGCCTCCCCCTGCACTCCAGGATAGCCGTTACCTGCCACCTGCCACCGGCCACCGTGGCGGCTCTGACAAGAGGCGGTGTTTCGGGGACTCGGCGGGAGAACCAGCTGACCATCAGCTCGTGGGCTCTGACAGCAGCGTGTCTGGCAATGAAAACAGTCATCATGCCCACAGCGGGGGAAGCAGAGAAGAAAGCACTCCCAGCTGTAAATGAGAAGGCAGCCATGCATGAGAAAGCCATTCCGGGGAGATATTACCGCGCCGCCGGCTTCCCGCTATTAGAACGGAGCGAGCAGAACGCCCGGGGAGGGGGGGGGGGTCCTCCCACAGCTGCAGTTCAAAATGAATATGCAACGGCTTCTCTTCACATTTCAAAACTTCCCCCTCGTCCAGAACCAGCAAGAAGGCGAAGAAATGGCGGATGGCACGGGGTGGGGGTGGGGGTGTCTCTGCTGTACTCCTGGGGATCCTTTGGGAATTTTTATTCTTGTTTATAAAGCCACAGGGGTAGGGGACATTCTCCTCTGGGGAGATGCAACGCTGACCCTCGGGGGTTTGCCCTGGTGGTACCGAGGGGCGGGGCAACTATGAAAGGAAGGGGCGACACCTGGCGGGTGTGGCTCAGTGGTTGAGCGTCAACCTATCAATCAGAAGGTCATGGTTCCATTCCCCCATCAGGGCACAGGCCCGGGCTGTGGATTTGATCCCCAGTAGGAGGCGTGCGGGAGGCAGCTGGTCAGTGATTCTTTCTCTCTCTATCCTTCCCTCTAAAGTCAATTAAAAAAAAATTTTTTTTTAAGGAGCGACCAGGAGCGCCTTTAAATGTGGGGATGGGGACCCCGCACTCAGGCCAGGGCGGCCCGTCGGGAACACCAGCAGCGCCGGCGGGCGGTTAAACAAAGGCGGGCATCGCCAGCCTCTGGAGGGACCATTCTCCAGCCACGGGGCCAGCCTCCCCGATGTCCCGCTTCTGAATTCTAAATGCTGTGGGTAACTCCCGTTTAGTTCACAATTTAGATGTTTTAAGACACTGAGCTCCCCTTCCCCCCCAGAAAACCAACCCCACCCATCGATGCCACATCCATCGAGGGAGGCTGGTGTGCGACCTCGGGCTCAAGGGGCGTTCCGGGCTGTTCTCTGGCGCCGGCCCCGGTGTCTTCTGGGAAGCCCATGCTGTGTCCAGGGCACACCTGCGTGCCGCCGGGGAGGAAGCTGGCACCCCGCCGCCGCACATTGGCCACCGGGGAGGAAGCTGGCATCCCGCCGCACCTGGCTCCCGCAGCTCCCCGCTCTGAGGAGCAGTCGCACTGGGACGCGTGCCCGGGGGCGTTCTCCGACACCAGCATCATCCACTGTGACATCGCCCGTCCGCCTGACGGGTGACACGGGGGCTTGAGGACTGGGATGTGTTCCCAGCTGCAGGGTCCTCGGGGAGCACTGGCCGCCTCCGCCAGCCCCGTGCGGGCTGTGCTTTAGCCACGGCGCCGGCAGGAGACCCGATGGCCGGAGGGTACGCCGTGCGGAGACGCTGGACAGGCCGGTTCGGGTCCTGGGGGGTCAGAGGTGGCCAGCTCCTCCCGCTCCTCAGAACGGCGCAGAACGGAACCACCGTGCACTGTTCCTTTCTGAGCCTCCTGCTCCTGTTTCCGAACTGCGGCGGGCCGGGGTGACTAGAGCCGTGGATAAGGGAGGACGCCGGGATGTCGTTGGTCCTCACGGGGGAACGGCCAAGGGTGCGCCCCCGTCTTTGCCAGCTCGGTGCTCACCTGTGAAAGGGATAACGTGACCTCCAGCTAACGCACAGCACAAAGGTGGGGGCGCTAAGGGGAAGCGCTGGAAAGGACAGGAAGAGCAACCCCCAAACACAAGCTCTTGGTTCGATGCCCCAGCCGACTGGGGGTGCACGGCGGCAGCCTGCCCTCTCACAGGCCGGGGGGACCAGGCCCCGCCCACGAGAAACCGGGGTGCATCTTCTCGGGACAGAGCAGGCGCGGGGCAGAAAGGCTGGCCACCAGGCGATGCCTACTGAGCTCACCGTCCTTACCCCACCCCCAGGGCCCCCCGCTCCCCCTCTGTCCCCACATGTCTCAGCGAACCCTGCTGGCTTCCCCTGTACAACGGATCCCGCCCAGGACACCTCCCCGGTCCAAGCCCGGCCATTCGTCATGGCAGCTCCTCCCCGGCCTTCCCTGTGTGTGCACAGCTTTGCACACCACAACGCAGGTCTGCACAGCGCAGGTCAGGCCAGGCTCCCGGAGCGTCATGCTCACGCCCCCCCCCCCCCCCAGAGCTCTGCACCCCGAGGGGGTAAAGCCTGTGCCACAGGCCCAAGCTTCCAGCTCCCCCCCCCCCCCAGCCCCGCAGGCCACACACACCAGCACCGAGGCTCACAGCAGCCGTCAGGACAGCTCTCCGTCCAGACGAGGCCTCGCTGAGGGGAGTAAGGCTGAGATCGGAGTTCAAGGGTCCCTTCGCCCCGATCTGACCTATGGTCACCTTCCAGACGTGACGTAAGCCCTACAAGCCCACTCGCAGTGGCCGGGAAGGGAGGGGGCAGAGGGCGGGAAACAATGTGGGCGGTGGGACCAGCCAGGTCTCTTGGCCAAGGTCCCTGAAGCCAGGAAGACGGTCAGCGTGGGAAATCGGCTAATGCCCGGGACTCTCCAGACGCCGAGAAGGCGGACCTCGCCGCGGGGAAGCCACTGGCTGGCGAGCGCTCGCGGTGGCGGCTCAGGAAGCGCAGAGGAGCCATCAGAAACGGCTGCGGTGCCCAGAGCGCCCGCCGTTACCGTAACTTTAATGAGATGTGATAAAACGTGGCCGGGAGACGAGTCCCATCTGCTCTGAAGCGTCAATTAACACCATTAGGACGGAGCTGTTCAGTCAACTCCGTCCGAACAGGCCACGCTCTACCAATGGTCACAGCCCGCCGGTGCCTGCAGCCCAGCCCAGCCCCCACGGTCCCATCTTCAGCTTCCCTCCACCCCAGGGTGCCCACCACGGCTGGTCTGAGAGGAGCAGGGCCTGGAGGAGGGCCCGCCCTGCTCCGCTGGAAGGGGCTGGGAGGGGCTGGAAGGGGCTGGAAGGGGCTTGGAGGAGGCGGTGGGCTGCCCTCCTTCGCTTTCTCCCTCAGCCTTCCCTTCTCCACCCAACTCAGGCCTTGCCGAGCTCCTCCTCCGTGCCCGTCGCTGAGGGCGAGGCGGGGGACAGAGAGGAGACGGCCTGGCCTTCAGGGACAGAGGCCGGAGCACGGAGAAGGGAGCTCCTACGAAAAACCTGATGGCGTCTGCTCCCCCTCCTCCAGGCGCCCACGGAGCGCAGCTGCCCGGGAAGGCAGCGACCGGGCTGCGGGGGGATGGCCAGCCTCCCGCCTTCCGGGGAGGCACGCGCCCCACGCCCAGGCCGAGTCCCGCAGTTCGGGTGGGGTCTTTCCCCGACTGGCAGGGGCACTGCTTGCAACACGTCAGTCCTGGGCACGCTCTGGACACCGGGGAGCGGGGTCCTCGCTGGGAGGCTGAGCTGCAGAGAGCGGGCCTGGCGATGAGCAGGCAGCAGCCCTGAGCCGCCGGGGGCACCACAGGCCTGAAACAGGGCTCGGGCTCTGTGCCCCCTGACCCTCCCTCCTGAGAGGAAGTGATGAGCTGAGCTCTGCGGCTGAAGCAGCTCTGGCCGGCCCCAGGGCAGGCTGGCTGTTCAAAGACAAAACCCCAGAAACCCTTGGGGAGAGGGGCTGTACAGAGGCTGGGGGCTCGGCATCAGTGGGAGGTCCGAGGGCGGGCACCACGGTCATGCAGCAGGGCTGCCTGGCCACATGCCCACCAGCCCGGGCAGGACCCGACTCCAGGCGGGCCCGGTGCTGAGAGAAGGGATGGCCCGGCCACAGGAGGCCAGCTGGCGGCTTCTACGGCGGCCTGTCCCTGCTGGGAAGGGGGCAGGGGGAAGGCAGAGGAGAAGGGGGTCCCTCAGCGGCCCTGGAAGAGGTGGGCAGAGGAGGTGCCCTTCCTCGGAAGAGTACAGAGGGCACTTCCCAGATGGAGCCGGTGGTGCCAGGGCAAAGAGCCTCAAGTCCAGAGGGTCACCCCAGGGAACACTCAGGATTACAGTGTGTCTCCCCACTCCCCCCCCACACACACACATACTCCCACACATACTCTCACACTCACACACACACGCACACACTCGGGAGCAGCAATGAGGACTAGAACCATGACCCCGGCCCTCCCCCCCCCCCCCCAGGTCAGACTCCGGAACATCGCGGGGAGGGGTGGCAGGCAGAGGCGCCAGAGGAAGTGGATGGGGAGCAGGGTGCCCACCTGGGCCTCGGGGGTGCGCAGGGAGCTCTGTGGGCTGGCGGGGCGGGGAGGGGAGGGAGTCCCCTCCAGAGAGAGGAGGGGTGCTGGGGTGAAGTGGGCGGGGAGGGCGCAGAGGGCAGGCCTGGGGAGCGTGGGCACAGGGAGGTTAGGGACGGCTCTCAGGCAGGAGGACGGGACAGGCCGCCCTGGGGGTGAGCCAGCTGGGCCGCACGCCCCACCCCACCCCCGAGGTCACAGATCAGAGCCCAGCAGGGCCCCGCCACCCGCTGCAGGGCGGTGCCCAGGCGGGTGCGGGCGGTGGCTGGAGCCGCCTTTGCCTCCTGGTGGCCATGCCTCTGAGAGCTGAATGAACGAACAGGAGGTGACGCCCTCTCACCACGGCCAGCCCGGCCGTGCTTTCCAAGCCGAGGCTGAGGACAGCCATCGCTCCGTTACCCACAATGCCTGTCGCTCAGGCCCTGTCACCTCACGAAGGCCTCCGTGCGCAGCGCCCGCTTTCTGGGCCACACCGCGCGGCCCTGCGCCGTGGCAAGCACGGAGCTGGCAGTGACGCGGCAACAGCTCCCCGACCGAGGAGAGGCCCCCAGGCCCGGCGGACACTGACCGGGCAGGGCAGGCCTCCCGGGAAACAGCCGCCACCCGTGCCCGGCTGGGCTGGGCAGGGCTGAGAGTCACAACCCGGGACCCAGGCGTGGGGTGGGGGTGGGGGGAGGCATGGCTTTGTGGTTTTACCTCCTGCAGCTCAGGCAAGTCCTCTTGTAAGCAGGGGCCCTGCCGTGCTTCCCAGTGGCTCCCTTCCTCCCTCCCTTCCTCCCTCCCTCCCTCCCTCCCTCCCTCCCTCCCTCCCTCCCTCCCTCCTTCTCTCCCTCCCTACCCTCTCCCTCCCTCCCTACCCTCTCCCTCCCTCCCTGCAGGAGCAGGTGATGCTGGGCTTCCTCTGCTCTCCTCCCCTTTCAGGAAAGCGCTCCTCTCCACGCGAAGGGAGCTTGCCAGGTGCCGGAGGCAGAAGGCTGAAGGTCAAGCGGCAGGTTCCAAATGCCACGCCAGGCTTTTGTGACTCCCCTGGTCCCACCGCGCCTCTGCGGGCAGGAGGCGAGCGCCCGGAATAGAGCAGACTCCAGACTCAGCAAGGGCCGGACGGAGAGGGTCGGAGGGAGGGGAGGGCGCTCCTGGCTGGGAAGCAGCTGCCGAACCCGGCACTGCTCCAGAGAGAGAGACGCCCATCGGTTACCTCCTGCACGGGGTCAGCCCAAAATGTAGTATGGGCCCTGAGAATCGGACCCGAAACCTTCTGGTGTGCGGGACGATGCTCCAACCAGCCGAGCCACCTGCCCAGGGCCCCCGTGGCCTTTTTATGGGAGAAGCTATGGATGCTGAATGCCAGAATGAAGGCATGCATGGTTGCCTTGGGCCGCGCGTTCCTTCCAGAGATGGGGTGCAGAGTGGGAGACTTAAGACAAGGTCACCCCACTGGGGCGGGGACAGACTCATCCCCTGCACTGGCTGACGGGACCAGACAGCTCTGGAAAGTACTAAACCCGGCCCAAGACCTGTGCGCACAGCTGCACAGCCATGGCCACGGACCACACTGGTGAAGGCCTGGGGCGGGGTGGGGGCGGGCTAGAAGGGGGGGGGGGGCGGGCTATGTAATACTTTCAACAATACAGCTTTTTAAAACCGAGAAATAAAAGCATGAAGCCAGCAAGGCAGTCCATGAAGGAGGCAGGAGGAGCCCCGAGCTGGGGAGGAGGACAGTGGCCGTCCTACCCGCTGGCCAGGCCGTGTGGAAGGCTGCCCGCCTGCCCGCCCGCGGCCGCCGCTCCAGCTCCTGGCGGAAAACGAGGCGGTTTGCAGCGCAGCCCTGCCCAGACAGCCCCTCTGGCCGGGCCTGGACCCCCGCGGGAGTCAGCTGAGCGCCTCAGGCAGAAGGGCGGGCGGAGAGCGGTGTTCGGGGCCGCCGTGCCCGGCCCCGTGGGAGGAGGGGCAGCTCTCGGCGTGCCATTCGTCTTTGTCCTTTTGTGCACGTCTGATGGGATTTCTTAAGTTCCCTTGGGAAAGAGCCCATTAATAAAGGCTCTTTATTAAAACGTGGGGGCAACTGAGCGTAAAATGAAATATGGCTCGTTTACAACAGCCCGGCGTCACGGGCACGGCTGCCTTGTCAGTGTGCCGAGTTACATTTCCTACTCCACTGCTCTGATGGGAGACACCACCACCAGCAGCACCCATCGGCAGGGAGCCAGCTCACGGAGGACCTCGGCCCGTGGGCCCCGCCCCAGGGAGTGGGAGCCCTGTGCTGGACCCTTTGCTCTTGTTAAAAAATGTCAAACTTCCCTGAACACCTGAGTTCTCGCAGTGACATTAATACGGTGCGGGTGTAGGACTAAACACCCAATGAATAACTACACCTCCACCCCATCCACTGCCACAGCCCTCACCTCCGGGGAAATCACAGTCCGAGATTCCGTGACCACCGTCCCGGGTGCTTTCTGCGTCTTCCTCTTTGTAACAGCGGTGCTCACAGGTCTTTTCGGTCCCGTGAGCGCCTTCTTCCCGCTTCCTTACGTGAATCCGTCTTTCACACATGACCACACGTCCTAGCGAGCTCCCGGGCTGCTCGGGTGGGAGCAGCGTCGCCGACCTCCCTGCCGCTGGGCCCACAGCGATTCCCGGCGGCCTTTCACGGTTGTCCGCGGGGTCTCTGTGCTCAGGCTGGTGTTTCTGCAGGCGCCTCCTTGACATGGAAGTGCGGCAGGGAACAGGCGTGCTGCACTCAATAGACTTTGTCAAGCCCTGGCCGGTGTGGCTCAGTGGATAGAGCGTTGGCCTGCAGACTGAGGGGTCCCAGGTTCGATTCCGGCCAGGGGCATGGACCTTGGTTGCGGGCACATCCCCAGTAGGGGGTGTGCAGGAGGCAGCTGGTCGATAATTCTCTCTCATCGATGTTTCTAACTCTCTGTCCCTTCCTTTCTGTAAAAAATCAATGAAATATGTTTTTTTTTTAAATAGATTTTGTCAAGCTGAGTTCCAAAAAGGCTGCATAAATTATGTTCTGTGTGCAAAGCAGACAAGACGGGGCTCAGGGAACCTGGAGGCAGGCAGGGTCCCCGCCCTCCCCCCTCTCCCCACTTCCCGGGGCGACCTGGGCAGTCTCTCAAGCTCTCCGTGCCTCCGCTCGCCCGCTGCCAGCTGCCAGCACAGGCCTGACGCGGCCTCAGGGCCGAGTTCTTGCTCACAGTGAACTGGAACGGAAGCTCCTGGTCCCCACTCACATCCGCCTTTGGGGGGCCAGGGGCAGGGGGGCTGCTCTGCTCTCGGCCCAGAAGCACCTCCCAGGTAAGGTCCCTTGTCCCCGCCCCAGCCCCTTGCTCTCAGAGCACAAGCTCCCGGACTTAAAGCTTCCAGAAAGCTGTGCCCTGCCTGACATGCTTCCCAGGCTGGCCCTTACCCCGAGCTGGCCTTCCCTCCATGGCCTGTCGCTGGCGGAACCTGGGGGCGGGAGGGCGGGGAACGGCCTCACAGCCTCCCATCCAGCCCGCGGACCATTCCCTACGATGCAGCCCTCGGACAGTGAGGTTCGGAGCCACACCCCTAAACGGAGGAATGAAGCTGTGGGTCTGCGGACCCCGGAGACAGGCTTTGGTCAAACTCGAGGGGACATCGAGGCCTCAGCGTGTTTCAGCTCCAGGCCCAGGAATCGGCGGACCAGACAAGGCCAGGCCATGGCCGGCGTCAGGCCCATGACGAAGGGCCATCAGTGCCCGTCCCAGCGCTGGCCAGTCAGTGAGACCAGCACCCGGAGGCGACACACCTGGGAAGCTGGCCAATATTCTGTTGAGACCTCAGATAAAAGCCCTTAAAAGGACCAGCCTGTGTGTGTGTGTCTCTCTCTCCCCCTCCCTCCCCTACACCTCACGCCTATCCCCACCCCATCTTTCTCCGCAAGGCTCTCTCTAGAGCACACCCATGCCTTCCCCGTCCTCCCCCAGGCCTGTGCCTCGGCTTCCTTCCTCCGAAGCTCCAAGGGCTCCGGTGCCCCCGTCCCTGTGTCCTGAGCCCCGCAGCCCCGCTGGCTCACTCCTTCTCCCCGAGACTTTCTAAGTGCACTCTGCTTGTATCCGAATTCTTTTCTCAGCCAAACTCAAGGAGCGAGGCCCGACATCTGGTGCTGTTTGCCGTGGACGAAATGACAAGAAGAAGCATCAATACCTCATCGCTGGCTCGGAGCGAGCGGGCATCCATGTGGAAAACGGATTGGAGCAGCGATAGATGGAGACGAAGAGGGAAAACAATGAAGCAGGAGGTGCCCAAGGCCCAGCGAGAGAAGACCTAAATGACTAACCAAGAACAGCCAGCAGGCGGCGCTGTACCTGTTCAGGCCTTTTTTAAAAATTTGCTCTTGTCAGGGGCTACTACTGATAAGAATCACATCAGAAGGATTATCCAGAATAACTGGGCTCACGCTTAAGCAGTGGCAGCAAACAGGCTGAGGTGTGAGCTGGGCAGAAAGCATGTGCCGTGCGGAGAGAGAGAGGAACTCCCTCGGGACAGGGCTCAGTGCTGCTAAAGCGGAAAACAAGACGCGGGCCCCAAAGCCCAGGGCAGCCAACCCTGACGCGGCCCCGCACCGACTGGGCCCAGCCTCTGCCCGGAAGGCGCCCTTCACCTGCCACCTGGAGCGCCGTGGCCAGCGCCGGCCCCGCTGCCCGGGAGGTGCCCTGCTGGAGCCCATCACTGGCTGCGGGGACCTCCTCGCCGTGCCTGCCTTCCGCCCATCAGGCCCCGCTCGGCACGTCTCCTCCGAGCGGGAGGCCAGGCCCGCCCCGAGCTGTCGGCTCCTGGGTTCTCCGTCCACCACGCTCTGCCCTCTGGGCTGCGGAGAGGAGGCGAGGAACTGGCGGTGCTCCCACAGCCAGGGGAGAGCAGAGCGGCTTTCTTCTTCTGGGGAGAGAATGGGACACCAACAGAAGACACGACAGGCCCCGTGTGGGGCTGGCCCTCGCCTAGGCCCCAGCTCTGGCCCGGACGTGGAGCGCTCTGGGCTGTCAGAAACGCGGTGACACCCAGCTGGGCAATCGGCCCCGGAGCAGAGGGAGGCATGGGCGTTCACGAGCTTCCCGCACGCTCCTCGGACAGCGGCCTCAGCCGTGGTCTGTGAGGTGGTTAAACAGGGCCACACGGCCCAGCCGCCGGCAGCCCCTCCTCTCCCGGCAGCCCGGCTCCGGCACGGCGGCACGTGGACAGCGCACCGCCCCTCAGTCCGCTCTCTCCACGGAGCCGCACGGACCCCTGGGCTCCGTCACCTCTCTTTGCACATCGCCAGCACCCCCAGATCACTAGCGCCCCCTGACCGCCAGCACCCCCAGATCGCCAGCACCCCCAGACCGCCGACGCCCCCTAACCTAGCTCCCCGCCCTACAAAGGCTGGGACCGGAGCCTCCAGGAATAAAAGGGAAGGCTTCTCTCTGGCTGCTTTTCCGGTGCCTCTTTGTCCCCCACACCTGCTTGGCCGTGGCCGAGGGCATTAGGCCGTTACTGGTGTGGACGCTGCTGGCCTGGGTCCCCTGAGGAGAGGGTCTCAGGCGGGGGTGGGAGAAGGGGAGATGGGGGAGGGGAGACGGGGAAGGGGATACGGCGACGCCACGGCAAAGGTGTGGCCGGCCAGGTGAGCAGACCGGGCTCGGCGGCTGCTCCTCCGGCAGCAGCTCAGGGCCCCCCACGATGTCAGGCACATGCCCTCCTCTGAGCAGTCTGTTTCCTTAGCCATCCCACACCTCTCCTCCCTCTCCCCTCCCGCACTCCCCTCCATCTTCCAGCTGTCACTCATCCGCTGGCTGCGGCTCCGGGGACCGCCGGGCACGCTTTTGTTCCTCCAGCTGTCCTGCTTTCCGAGACAAAGTGCCCGTCACGTCCTCCTGCGTGTGATGAGCTGGGGACAGGTACGCCGCACACCGCATCCTCGGGAAGCCGAGTGAGCACCGGGTTTAATGGAATAATGGAACAATCCTATGGGCAGCCACTGCTTGCTGCTCACACAAAACTGTGAAGGAAGTCAGGTGGCTGTCATTAAGGGTGCCCATGCCTGCAAACCCCCGAGAAGGCAGAGCCGGGCCTGCCCATCCTGGGGCTCTGCTGCCTGGACGCTCACAGGATGCCCTCCGAGGCCTCTGGGCACAGAGAGTGCCCGCGCCGGGGAAACCGGAGAGGGCGTCGGCCCGTCTCTGCTGCTCCCGTTTCAGCCGCCACTTTCTGTGCTGAGTCCCTCAGCGTTTCTGACGCAGCAATTACTATGAGTCTTAATGCAAAGGGACTTTAAAACTATAGATCTTGCTTCATAAGGAGCCAATTTTAACAAACTTTTCTTAGGGAACAAATGAGTGGGTAGAGAGGTGGTGAATGAAAAGGTGAATAGATGGATGGATGATGGATAGATGTATGGGAGGGTGGATGATGGATAGATGGGCAGGTGTAGATGGATGGATAGGTGTGTGGGAGGGTGGGTGATGGATAGAGGGATGGGTGGTGGATAAATGGATGGATAAAAGGGTGGGAGGGTAGATGATGGATAGAGGGGTGGGTGGTGGATAGATGAATGGATGGAGCGGTGGGAGGGTGGACAATGAATAGATGGACAGGTGTGGATAGTTGGACAGGTGTGTGGGAGGGTGGACAATGAATAGATGGACAGGAAGTGGATAGATAGATAGATGGATAGGTGTGTGGGAGGGTGGATGATGGATAGAGGGGTGGGTGGTGGATAGATGAATGGATGGAGCGGTGGGAGGGTGGACAATGAATAGATGGACAGGAAGTGGATAGATAGATGGATAGGTGTGTGGGAGGGTGAATGATGGATAGAGGGGTGGGTGATGGATAGATGGATAGAGGGTTGGGAGGATAGAGGGGTGGGTGGTAGATGAATGGATGGAGGGGTGGGAGGGTAGGCAGTGAATAGATGGACAGGAAGTGGATAGATGGATGGATAGAAAGATGGGAGGGTGGGTGATGGATAGATGGATGGGTGATGGATAGATAGATGGATAGAAGGGTGGGCGAGTGGGCAATGAATAGATGGACAGGAAGTGGATAGATAGATGGATAGGTGTGTGGGAGGGTGGATGATGGATAGAGGGGTGGGTGGTGGATAGATGGATAGAGGGTTGGGAGGATAGAGGGGTGGGTGGTAGATAGAAGAATGGATGGAGGGGTGGGAGGGTGGGCAATGAATAGATGGACAGGAAGTGGATAGGTGGATGGATAGAAGGGTGGGAGGAGCTGAACAAGTGAGTGCAGAGTGAAGCACAGAGTCCCGCCCGGACCACGGCCTTTCCCTGAGAGCCTGGCTCGGTGAAGCCCAGCACACGCGTGCGCATTAGGTCTGATTAGGCGTTTCCAGCATAAAAGAGCCCTCGTAGCAAGTTTACCGGATGGATGGCCAGCAGGCTGATTAAGTAAAACGTCGCTTGGCAATAATGGAGACAAAGCAGTTTCTGTACATTCTTCCCGGAGGGAACCTTTCATATTTGAAGTGAAAAGAGCCGACGGGAAAACGGAGTTATGCTTTCACACAATCTTAATTAAATAGCTTCCCTCCCAGCTTTTTAGGGAAAAAAGAATCAAATCTAATACTACTTTGCCCAGGGACTGCTCTTCAAGAGGACAACAGCAAATCCCTCCACGCTCTGCTGCCACCAGCAATGGCAGAGCACTAACCAGCGCATGTACAGCGTCAGCAGTTTGGAGACTGCGATTGACAGCTCTCTGAACCAATCGGAGCTGCTCTGGAAGAACAGCCTCTAAGGCTATCGCTGACCTGGGGAGCTGGCTACGGCCTTCAAGCCTTCGTCAGCAGTGACCCGTGATTCCCTCCAGTGCATCTGGTCTTGAAGTGCGATGCCTCGGGCGCTTCTAGCTCCCAGGCTGGTGAGAAAACAGTGGAGAAAAGGGAGCCTTCCCTCCCTCTCACGCCCCATCTACTGGACCATCCCCTCTCTTCTCCTGACCCATGCTCCCCCACCCTTATCCATCTTTATTTTCCACAGCGATTTCCACACAACATAGATGCTCACTGTCCTCTCTGCTCCCTGCTGTCACTCCCGCGAGAGCAGAAGGGGAGCCCCTCCCACTGCCCCTGGTAATTGACCCCTGACCCCGGCGTGAGGCTGGAGCAGTGCGGGGGGGGGGGGGGGGGGGGGTGCTGTGGGAGGAGGAATGCAGTTACCTGGTTTTGCTGTGCTTGTTGAAATGCTAAAGAGCTGAGGGGAAAGCAAGCGCTCTCAGGAGACCTGCAGGCGGCTCCTCTTGAACACCTACTGTGTGTGAGGCACCGTGTCTGTCCTCACGGTCGCCCCTCACCCCACCCTCACGATAAGACCACTTGGTAAGCCACCCCAGGCAACCTCCCCCTGCCGCACTCCGTGCCGGGGAGGGCGGCGCTCCATTGGGCATCACCGCCTCCTGTGGGCTGAAGGTTGGGAACCATGTGGGCCCAGCGATGGTGATAAGCTGCCCCAGGAAGTACTTTCGGTGGGTGGGCGCTTCTGAGTGCCCAATGCGTGACTTCCCTGGCCCCACCACAGCCCCGGGGCAGACCTCAGAGAGCCTCCATCTCACAGACGGAGGGCACAAGCGGAGCGTGCCTGTTCACGGCCCGCACTCAAGCTAAACGTCAGAATCTTGTAGAAACGCCATCAGAACGAGGAACTCTGGAGCCCAGAGAAGAGGGGGGTCGGGCCCGGGCCCGTCAGCGCCCCCGCTGGCTCTCCGATGAGCTGCCACCCGTGGGTCACCCAGCTCCCTGGAGAAGCGTAAGTCACATTTACAGAAAACTGCTCCCTGCAGAGACCGTGAAAAGTGGGAACTCATGCCGCAGGGGATTTTTATTCCAAATAATCGCTAGATCAGTGACAAATTCATGCTCTGTGGAGCTAAACACTCTCCCAAGGGGACGGAACAAGCGATCCTAAAATGAAAAAGGACACACAGGAGAAATAAGACACACACACACACACACACACACGCGCACACACTTCCCCGTCACTCCCATTTCCCTGAAGATTCTCTTTTGCTGTTAAAAGCGGTTCTTTTACTTGGATCTAAGTGACTTTCTCCCATTCAAACCGACTCAAAAAGAGCATCAAAAAGAAATGTTACTGGGAAGGGAATTGCGTAACATTTAAGAGGAAGGGAAATGAAATTCCTGGCTTGTCACACGTGCATTCCCAGCAGGGAGCTCACTTAGCTACGTTTCAGGAAGCATGGTCAATGGCCTGTGGTTCCATGTACACACACGCATGCACACGCGAGCACATATACATGCAGTGGGACGGTCTGAGTTTGTAGGAGCCTCCGAGGGCAGGTGAGAGGCCTAGCTCTGGTTTCGCCTGTGCTCATGTTCCTTTTCTTCGGGTAACGGACTCCTAATAAGTTAAATATTAATACTCATGACGAGCATTTCCACTGTGCCCGGGCTGCCTCGTGCTTTGCGGTCCTCACATGGACTGCACGCTCACAGCAGCCGCGGGAGAGCGGGAGGAGCCAGGACTGACTGGCCACGGCGGTGAGGGAAGCGGCAGAGGCGGGCGGGGAAGACGGCACCGCTGAGCCTGTGGTGCAGCCCCTCAGTCCTGTCAAAAGCCCCTCAGGGTCAGCTTCAGCGGGTCACCCCACCCCTGAACCTTCTAACGGACACCCTGGGTGGTCCTGGGACTAGCGAGCCTGTGCGAGCCCAGCCTGCCGGCCGGGGGTGATTCCGACCCAACGCTGAGCTGAGCGGGCCTCTGGGAGCGCCTGCAGCCCCCCGTAACCAGGCCCTGGCTTCAGAGGCCCCCCCCCCCCGCGCCTGCTGCTCCCCGGGCGCTCGGGACAACTGATGACGTCACGGCCAGACCACGCCACACACCCGCCACCGGGTGCCCATCCCAGGGCAACTACCAGCTGCCTCACTTCCTGCGCCTCCGAGCTGCGTGCGGGGTCCCTGAGACGGCGCCCGCACAGGGACCACAGTGGGGGCACAGCTCAGCTGCCGCTGTCATGGCATGGAGTCCACCTGCCCGGCCTGATCCCTGCACCCCGCACGCAGCCCCGCCCCAGTCCAGGGAAGGCGGCGACGCGGGAGGCAGAGGTCACCACGCTTTGTGCCACAGAGAACAGAGGCCGGGCCTGCAACTCGGGCTCTCTGTAGTGAACCTCCACCCAGAGCCGCTGGAAGGCGCTGCGCACCCCCTCCCCCTGGCCTCCCGCACCTGTCCTCTGGTGAAGGTCTGGCTTTGCTTCCCACCGTGAGCGCCTCAGGGGACCCCAGCTCTTCAGGTGACCCCAGAACACTGCTGAGCTGACAGATGCTCTGAATCTGGCTGCATTTTGGCATCTTCTGGGTCAGGGGTCACGGTGAGGCGTCCCCTTGGGGTCCTGCAGAGATGATCTCAAAGGAGCTGAGAAAATAAACACACCTCCTGCCCGCAGCCTCGGGCTCCTCTCGGTGCCTCGTTCTCAGAATCCCCGCTGATGAGGACAATGCAATTTTCACCATCAGTGGACCGAGCAGACAATCACATTCCGGCCAATGAGACGGCGGGCCCCCCATGGAAGCGGAGCGGGGCCTCTAATGTGCAAACAGGCCCTGGGGGGCGGGGGCGGGGGGATGAGCCCAGCACTTCTGCGTGCGCCTCTCCTCGGAAGGTCTGCGTGTGCGTCCCCCGCTCCCATCCATGGCCACTGCTGGCACGTGGGGGTCTGGGGAGAGGGAGAACTCCCCGATGTTCAAGCCCTTTGGGCACACGAAGGAAACTGCGGGCCCCTCGGGACGGGAAGGGCATTGGGGCTGACAGAGAGCGCCCCCACCGCTGCAGGGAGATACCCCGGGGTTCGGGTCTCGCAGGAAGTGGCAGCCCTGGGCCTGGAGCCGGCTTGCCTCTCGGGGTGTCCAGGAGCTGAGCCCGTGCGGAGCGGCTCCAGGCCTCGGGCCTCTGCCCCAGCACCAGGCGGGTCGGTGGCGGGGGGTGAAGCAGGAACCGGGAAGGGAGCAGGCGCCGACGGTCTCAGCCTCCCTGACGTTCACCATTTTGCAGTGGCCTCAGGCTCACAGACGGAACTGCGTGTGGAGCCTTGGCGTGCGGGAGGAAGGGCAGAAAGGGTGTCAGGAAGCGTGCCGGGAGGCACGGAGGGTGGGAGGCCCAGGCGATGTGCCCACAGAGAAAGGAGCAGCCCCCTCAAACCCTCCCAACCCCACCCCCCCGTGCTGGCATCAGAGAGAAGAGCCCAGGCTGACGAGCCTCGGAAAGGAAGCTGGTGGCTCGTGGGTCACTGGCAGGCCTCTCACACAGGGCAGTCATGTCTGATGAGGCCTGGGATGCCCTGGAATCACAAAGCAGAGCACCCATTCCAGTCTGGGTTTCTGGGGAGATGGGCTCGGCACTGCTGAGGTGGGCTGGACGGTGGCTCCCGATCCCTCTCTGCCTCTGGATGGCGCTGTGTGGCCGGCCTCTGCCTCGGGAATACAGTCTGCTTTCTGCTCCATTGATTCTATTTGGCCTTTGCTTCCTCTGGTGCGTGTTACTTCCTGGCTGCCTGCGGGGAGGGGCTCGTTCACGTCACCATCCCCGGCTGCCAGATCCGCACGGCAGTGTGCACCGGGACCACCGGCCCTCCCAGCGGCCTGGGGTGGCAGCACTTGTGCGGTCATTCGTAAACATGGCCGGTAGCATCATCTGGCCACTTCCTATGCGAGCCACCCTCCGTTTCCCGTCAGTTTTGGACATTCCTCTCTTCCAAATATGCCACTGACAAACCGCCTTAAGTTTCCTATTGTGATTCTCATTGCGACTTTATAACGGAGAGATTTTAGTTAGGTTGGGAAGAATATTGCTTTCCCAAGGACACGTGATGTGTCTCCATCTGCTCGGATCCCCTCCACGTCCGCCATCCGGTCAGGTCCGGTTCTGCTGCTGCGACGGGCCCTCCCCTTCCTGCCTCCCAGGGGTCATTGTGACATACGGGATGACGCACCATTTTTGTGACACCCTATTTGACCTTATTACTAAACACTCATGGAAATGAGTAGGAATTTGGCTTATTCTCTTGAGTTTTCTGGGGAAGCAATCAAATTATCTGCACGCTACTGCACACAACAAGGGCTCGGCGAGCATGGGCTGAGTGGATATTTGCCCAGTTTGAGTGCATCTTCCAGGAAGTACAGGCGGCGGCGTGACGGGCCGCCCTCAAGCACCCGGCCTGAGGAAGCTCCCGGCTTCGCTGAATGCACTCTGGATCTCTCTCCCATTCTTTGCACCGCCTGGATTCATTTCCCCACATTACCTAAGTGTACTCGGGTCTTAAATAATTCAGAAGAATCGGAACGTAGAGAATTCACACGGCGTTCTCACAAATATTCGGGTCCACGGTGGATGCTCTCATCTTTCTGAGAGCCGTTCCGCCAAGTCTCAGCTCCGCAGTGAGCAGCCCTGCCCGCCCACCCCGAGAGGCCCCGTGGGGACCCACCTCACCCCTCGGGCCTCGGGGAGAGCGGCCGGGCTGTTGGGCTCGGCCCCTTTGATGTGAGGAGCAGGGAGAAGCAATGCTGGAAGTCGCCAGAGGCCCTGAAAGGTTTACCAGGAAGAAACGTAAACGGTCCTCCGAGACACCAACTTGCTTTTCCTACATTTGATTTAAGCCCTCCCCACTGAAAACAAACATCAACAAGGGGCAGGGAGGAGGCAGGAGGCAGGAGAGGGAGCCCTTTGGCAGTGCCCTGCGAGCCCACTGCAGCGGCGAGTGTCAGCTCCCGCGCTACTGCCGTGGTGGGGCGGAGGCTGAGGCGGAGGCTGGGGCTGAGGCTGAGGCGGAGGCTGGGGCGGAGGCTCCGGGCTGGCTCTCGGAGGGAGCCCTGCGTGCGGGTTCTGTTGAGCGTTAGGAATAAACCCAGCTCTGCGTCTGGCAGGAAAGCCTCGTTTCCCGTGCGCCCTCACAGACAGCTGCGGGCGCAGGGAGGACGGACAGTGGGAGGACGCTAAGGGCTGCGCCCGGGCAGGAGCCCTGCTGAAGGCTCACGGGCAGGTGAGAGGAGACCCAGAGGCACTCGGAGCCCCTGACGGCTGTGTGTTGGAGGCAGAGCCTGTGGCTGCTGCTGCCTGGAGCTCACCACCTGCACCCACCGCCCCTGCGAGAGCAGCGTGGGCCGGCTCCAGCAGGAGGGGGCCGCGGGGAGGACACTCAGCCAGAAGGAAGGTCAGCGGGCCCCTCGGGTGCACAGGGTCTCAGCAGCAATGCAGACTGGACCGTGAACATCTCACCCTAACACCAGGATGGGGTGGGATGTGCTGCTGCCCCCCCCCCCCAGCCCTCGGACAGGCCTGCCTGTTGGCTCGCTCCCTCAGCACCCCTCCCACCAGCCATGGAGGTCCCCCGAGATGTCACTTCCTCCGAGAACACTCCCCGAACCTGGCAGGCAAGCCTTGTGACCACCTCTACCACAGCGCCAGTACGCCCTGCAGCCGCCTGCCATTTCCCACGGATGCCCGTCAGCTGGTGCCGATGCCATTCCCCCCGACACGTGCCTGGTTCACGCCGGGAACTCAGTAACTACTCATTAAACAATACCCGCAATATTAAAATATTTCTTCTAATTCCCTTTAATGTGTACAAATTTCATGCACCGGGCCACTAGTCTATATCTATATAAAAGCCTAAGCAACTGGCCAACCATCCAGTAGCTATGACAGCTGCGGGGTCTCAGGGGCCAGGAAAAGGGTGGGACTGGTGCAGGGACAAGAGCACACGTGGCTCTGGGGTTTAGCAAAGGAGCCATCTATCCGTGTCCGCAGGCTGAATACCACGGATGCTGCTCTGGGTCCCACCGGGACGGAGGCTGCCCGGGGCACTCTGCCTGCTGAGCCCACCAGCGGACGGCACTGGCCTCTGACCCCGGCACCCACCGGGAGACTCACCAATGTTTCAGGGGGCCGAGCCCAGCCCTCCTCTCCCCTCTGAGGAGCAGGGCTACTGACTCACCGGCTGCCGCGTTGCCATGGACACGTCAGCCCAGCTGCGTCCTCTCAGGCTCGGTCCTGAAGGGGCCCGGCTCTTCAGCGCTGAGTCGTGCTGGCCGAGGAGGACTGTCCTCCCGCTGCTCCGAAACTGGCCCTGCAAGTACAAAGGCATCTCAGGACGCCGAGCAGGATGCCGGGCTGGACGCCAAACTGGCGGGCGCTCCTCCACCCACCATTTCCCTCATCCCTGGTGTCTCTCCCACCGCAGCACGCCCACGCAAGCTTGTAGGGTGGTCCGGCTGCGGTCTCACAAGGTCGCTGGCTGTGCACCCAAGGATTAGACACCTGGGCGGGCAGGGGGGGAGAGTGGGAAGGAGGGAAGTGAGGAGGCCCCAGTGTCTGTGCGTGGGCCCATTACGGAGACGGCGATCCTGCGGCTGTGTTAACGGTGCAGGTGTCAGTGCAGGAAGAGGAAGCCAAAACCTCGCCCCCACGCTCCCCAGAGCAGGGCAGTGACTGGCCTCTGGCCCTGAGACCTCACCCAGCTGCCCCTGCCCCTCGCAGTCTCTGTCACTCCAGCTGTCAGTGGGCACGTCTGAACACTGCTCCTATCACCCTAAATGCCCCCATCTCATCTGAGCCTCGTGCCACGGAGGTCCACCTTGCACCTGCCGGAGCAGGGCCCACGAGGAGGATAAAGGGTGGGCTTCAGAGTGCCAGGGCCGGATCACATGGGGCACCCGTCCTCGGTGGACTGGCGGGAGGACAGAGGACAGCAGGCGGGCATATCAGGGTTCGTTAACCTCTGAGAAAAGTGTGTTGAGCTGGCACAGCATGGCACACTCAGCCCCAGGGCACCTTATGTGCCCGCCAGCTCAGCCAGCTTCAGTGGCCCTGAGAGGGGGCGGTGAAGGATGGAAAAAAGACAGACAAGAGAATGAAAGCTGGGTCTCCGTGGGACACTGTCTTCTCTGACGGAGAGCTAACGACAGCGCCACGGGCTACAAGCCGTGTCTTTTTTTATAGCAGATGCCACGAGGCAGAGGAAGGGCACGGCCAAGATGTCTCAATCCCACCTGATCGAACTTTGTTTCCTTGCAGCCTATATCACTCAGGCACATGGGAGTTTGGATCCTACATGCACCTGATCAACCCTTGTTTACTTGCAGCTCACAGCACTCGGGCACGTGGGGCCACGTGCTGGGGCCACAGGGTCAGGCTCACAACCACAGCTGGTGGCTGTCACGTGCTGGGAGGCTCTGCCCTCCAGGCCGGGACCTGCACGTGGCCGTGAGGACTGTGCCCTCCCATCAGTCCGAGGCTTGCACCTGTCCAAACGCTGTGGCCGCTTTTCAAAAAGGGAGAGAGGCTCTGAGTAACTTTGTGAAAATGGGAGAACAAACACCATAGTCTCTGCACAAAGAACATGTAGAAACAGTAACAATAAATTGAGCCACTTTCACATGAGCCAGAGCTGCCAGGCATGCCTTATGCCTCACACCTTCGGATGTTAAAACAGGGAAAGTCACCTCTTTGTGCCCCAAAGAGCTGTCTGCACAGAAAGCGGGGGTGACTCCTAGCGGGTGACCAGGGTCTGAAAATGTAAATATGGCGGAGACAGCGTCACGGGGGCCCGCCCTCGCACCTGCAGACCCGCCTCCTTCCCGGGACCCGTTCCCTCCGGCTCCTCCACGCCCTGCCCCGGCCCCTCCTCACAGCACGATCCGGCTCCTGCCCGCACCGGTGCTTCCCAGACAGCTATTCCTAAACCCCACATAAAGGCTTGCTGCCTCGCGGAAAGGCCTTTTATTTTCAGATGAACAAGAACAATGAGAGGGAGGTGGGGAGGAGGAAGACAGAGCTATTTCCTCTGTGTTGGGGGCACTGTATCGTGCATGGTCAGGCTGTGAGAGCTGGCATTCCGCCTGGAGGCAGGTGTGCCGGGACCAGGCACAGATGAAGTAGGCGGGTGTCCACACAGGGTGAGCGAAGGGTGGGCAGGCACCAGACCCTGCGACTGCCCTGCCCCTGCCTGAGAGGGCACACGAAGTAGTGACTGCTCCAAGTTCCTCTAGCCCAGGGGTGGACAAACTTTCTGACTCGAGGGCCACCATGGGTTCTTACACTGGACCGGAGGGCCGGCACAAAAGCAACCTGACCACGCTGGCACTCTCCTCTTGGGCTGCTGGTGAAGGAGTGGAGGGGAGAGCAAGAGAACCCTCCGCTCTTTCAGCTCCGTGGGCCGGATAGAACCGCCGAACGGGCCGGATCCAGCCTGAGGGCCATAGTTTGCCCATGGCTGCTCTAGTTAGATGCAAATGACTTTGGGGAAGAAACCGCACTGAGCCAGGACACCTCAGTGTGGTTAGCTCAGCAGACCCCCGTCCCCCTAGACTCCTAGGAGGCGCTGGCTGGACACATGCCTCCATTCAGTTTGCGATCCCTGCTGCGCGGACACCAGGGTTCACCTGCCTGTCTGCCTCTCAGGACGCCGGGAGAACTGAGAGGTCACCTGGGGTAATGAAGCGACAGGGAGGCTCGGGGTGGGGACGGCTGGAGCTGGGACAGCCCGGGAGCCGAGGGGGAGCGTCTGGAAGGCGAGCCCACGTTACCGCCCAAGGCCCGGCCCTGCGCACACCCTCCCAGGATGGCTGTGCCTGCGGCTCAGGGAACGAGCACTGCGTTTAGAGTCAAAGACCTGGACTCCGACCTGTCCAATGGGAAGCCAGGCAAAGGCTGCAGGTGGAAGCGAGGCAAAGAAAGAGTCAATCGCCAAAAGTCTTGGAAAAAAATATCCAACATCGCTAGTGATGTGAGAAATGCAAATTAAAACCGAAGAATGCCGTTTTCACCCATGAATTTTTTAAAGCTGACACTCAGAGCATATGACTACAGAGCAAATGAGCTGCTGATTGTTGCTCAAATTGGACTACTTAGCAACACGGATCATAAGGCCTTAAATTATGTGACCAGCAATTCCAAGCCCAGCACTTTTTTGAAGAAATAATATGCAGAAACATTTAGCTGCATGAGTTCTTATTATAGAATCACTTATAATCGCAGACATAATAGGAATTACCCACATACCCAAGAAAAAAGGTCAGACATCATGGTACAAAACCAATTATATACTATTTCCCTATTTTGAAATGTTGTAAAGTATCTTTATTAACATAAAAAGGTGCCTAATAACTTTCTAAATAAACATTATTGCTGTAAAACATGAAGAACAGCATCTGAGCACGTATTTCTCCCCATCCATTTCCCTATCTCCATCAGAGAACAGTTACCAAAAGGTTTATAGTCATTCTATGTGGGTGTGAGTTTAAATAAAAATAAAAGCATCCTTACCTTCTTTTTGTCTGTATTTCCAAAACTTTCTACAACCGGCTTTTTTATATGTATAAAAATATTCAGTTTAAGAGGCATCTGTCAGAATGACGGGAATTCTAATGGAAGTAGAGGTTTTTTATTCGAGATAAAAATGTCCAGTCTAAAAAATGGAGAAGAGAGAACCGCCTTCCCTACAAAGTTTACAGGGCACTCAGGAAAAACGTGTGTGTGGAAGGAGTTTTGAGACTCAGACATCTCACAGTGAAGATGGCGGTGCAGCATCTACTCGCGGAAAAGTGTTTCAGCACCGCGGACAGCGACGCGGCCCAGTGATGTAGGGAAAAGCATGCCCACCACCACACTCCAGGAAAGAAGTTGTAACCCGCTTTTAAGCGCAGAGCGGTCAGTTAATGTAAACACCTGTTACTCCCTTAAAGCAGCTGCAGAGAGAGCAGTTAACCTGCTTAGTCAGTAAAACACTCCCCCTACCCTGCCCCCTTAAGTATCTGCTCCTTTTCTCAGAAGGGTCTGCATGTGAGGGCCGGCTTTGCCTGAGGGCAATTTCCAGAGAGTGACTGGCGGCCTCATGCCCAGCAGCTGGGGGACCAGGAGACCCAACCCCCCATTGCGGTCTGGGCTGGAGCCCCACGTGCACTGTGTCACGGCAGCCAGCGGCATGCCCCGCTGGCCCAGGCTGGCGTCTGCCCTCACAGACTGCGGTCCAGCATTTGAAATTTCCACCTTGCCATTTCTTGGGACTTGATTCTCTTCTGAGAGTGGGTCTCTGATTACCGACTCTGTGTGCTATCCCAACTGCTTAGCACAGTGGTCAGCAAACTGGCTGACACACATACGGCTCTTTGGCCCCTTGAGTGTGGCTCTTCCACAAAATACCACGGCCTGGGTGAATCTATTTTGAAGAAGTGGCGTTACAAGAAGTTTAAAAAATTTGGCTCTCAAAAGAAATTTCAGTCGTTGTGCTGTTGATATTTGAGCTTGCCGACCACTGCCCCAGTGTCTCACGCCTGTCCCCGTGTCTCACGTTTCCTGTGCGGAGAGAAGGACTCTTGGATCCACGAGCACAGCACCCTCGGAGCTCCCGACGTGTGGACAGCGCACTCTGCGTGGGACTCACAGGAATGAAGAGGAGGCCAGTCCTGCCCTTGAGGAGCTATCTTCTAGAATAATCCGTAGAAACGAATCCAGTGGTGAGAGCAACGATAAACGCCAGGAACAGAAGTGAGGCTGCATGAAGGAAGCCAAGCTCAGCCACTGTTTGGGGAGGCGGAGGAAGCTCGCCTCACGTCAGCTGTGAGAGGGGGGTGCGGCCCCCGGCGGGGAGGGCGCGGGCAGCAGCTGCGGGCCCTGGAGCCGCTCGGGTGCTTGTGTGGGGACTATGGCGTCTAGCGTGACTCCGTTATAAGGTGTCTGTGGCCTGTTGTGTAAACTTGGGGTTTTGTTCTGCACCAGATGGAGTAGTAGTATAATGGGGTTTTCAAGTAAAAAAAAAAAAAAAAAGGATAATAAGATTTGTGATTAGAGTGTTTAGCAGAATTGCAGAGGAAGGGCAGGATGAAGGGAAGCCTCCGGAAAATCAGGCAAGAAACGTGAAGCCTTTCTCCTGTTTAGTCTAAATACAGAAAAAAATAGCATGTGGTGAACTTCAGGTTCCACCACACAGACTCAATAAACCTTAAGCTTTGGGGCTATTTGCTCCAGATCTTCTTAAAAACAGACAGGCACTCCTGTCTCTCCCTCAGTGCATCCCCTCTCCTCCCCCCACCCCACAGGAGACCGGAACAACCCGGGGTGAGCATGGAGGGTCTTTAAAGCAACAGCATTAAACGAAGGCAGGAGGACAGACTGAAGAGATATTCTGAGAGGTAACTGACAAAATTTAAAGACTACCTAGTCCAGTGGTCAGCAAACCGCGGCTCTAGAGCCACATGTGGCTTTTTGGCCCCTTGAGTGTGGCTCTTCCACAAAATACCACGGCCTGGGCGAGTCTATTTCGAAGAAGTGGCATTAGAAGAAGTTTAAGTTTAAACAGTTTGGCTCGCTCAGAACTGCCTACCCACAAAAAGGAAGAAGTTTCCATGCCAGCCAGTGTGGCTCAATGGGTGGGCATCAACCCATGAACAAAGGCCCCGTCAGGGCACATGCTTGAGTTGTGGGCTCAATCCCCAGTTGGGGGCAGCTGATCATGTTTCTCTCTCATGGAAAATTCTCTCTCCCTCCCTCTCTTTCTAAAATCAATAAAAACATCAACAACAACAAAAAGAGGAAGCCCTGAATGACAGATCAAGGTGAAGGGGAAAGCTTGGTCTCCAGGCCTCCCCCTCTCCCGTCCCCTCCCCCCTCCTGCCCACATCCGAGACTTGGGGGGGGAGGAGAAGGGGGGACGGGCAGGGATGTCTCCGTCACTGCCGCTGAAGAGCCAGGGGGAGGTGGACCTGAAGGCCACAGCCGTGTCCCGGCTTCTGGTTCAGAGCGGCCCCCAGCCCGCTCCCCGCCCACGGGTGACCTTTCCCGTGAATTAATCCGTGAGCGGGTCCGGACGCCGGCGCTAAATGGAACGGATCCTATTGCAACGTCTCCCGGCTGCCTTAGCTACTTTATCGTCTGAATTATCTTATTTTTAGCGAGCGCACATTTTCCAAAAACCGGAATTAAATGCAAATCCTGCCTCGCGTGCCTGACTCCGTATGCTCCACAGCACGAGCACGCGGCGCGTCACGTGGAGATGCTCAGGAGGCCAAGCGCCTTCCCGCAGGAGAATCCGCAGGCAGACTCCCACGCTGTGGCTCCGCCCGCTTTCACCGGCTTTCACCGAGCCTGGTAACGCGGTGAGCTGGGCCCCAGGCCGTTAGCTTCTTCTTTATACCCCCATATCCCCCCCATCCCCTACCCTCTCCCCCCACACACACACTCAGTGGAAGCGCACCCCATCGGGACACTGCTGGACGCGTCTAGAAACTCTGATGGGGAAATTCCACAAGAAGCGCCCGGGTCCCCGTAAACGCTCCCCTCGCCTTCAGGGGGAGAGCCTGGCCCCCCACCAGCACCTGTCCACTGGGGTCTGTTCCCTAAGCCAAGCCTTTCACCCCCGAGCGGTGTGGGATCAGAGAGAAACCAACGGGTAGCGCTGAGCCTCAGCTTCAGGCCAATTTCAACCATGGCGCAGAGACCCCAGTGAGGGGAGAGACACAGTGGAAGGGAGAGATGGCAGTGAGGGAGAGACACAGTGGAAGTGAGAGATGGCAGTGAGGGAGAGACGGCAGTGGAGGTGAAAGTCTGTGTCCCCCCCAGGTTCCCATGTGGATGCCTGCCCCACAGTGACGGTCTCAGGAGCTTGGTCGTTGGAGGTCCTCAGGGCAGGACCCAGGGCGCTGGCACTGCCAGGAGATGGGCTCCGGGGACACGTCTCTCCTCTGCCCTGTCCTCTGCTCGGGTCTGGCTGCCAAGGAGCCTAGGCCCACCTGCCAGCACAGGGCGGGCGAGGAAGGCTGTCCCCCGCTTCTGCGTGGGGAGTGGGACCGGGAGCTGGCCTCCCCCAAGGCGGCCGATGCGGGAGAGAGGAGCCTGGAACCGGGAGGGTGCCCCGTCCGCCCTCCCCCCGCCAGGGGAGCGCTGCCCTTCCAGGTGCCAGAGCCCTGGCCACAGGAAGCCCACCAGGGCAGTGCTGTCTGCCGGGGGATGGACCCCCCACCAGGGCAGTGCCGTGGGGGGGACAGAGGGCTGCAGGGAGGGAGACTGTCTACCGGAGGCAGCAGGCAGGGCACAGAGGCCCCACAGAGGTTCATGCGATGGAGGAAACGCCCTGCTTCAGGGGTGTGCTGGGAAACAGCAAGCAGGGGGCCCGACCTCGTAGCGGTGCCTGGTGGGGGCAGGAGGGCAGGAGAGCAAGCAGCACCCGCCACCGCCCGGGAGAGCCAGACCCCCTGCTTTGCAGCCTCTGTGATTTCTCCGTGGCCGCAGCCCCGCCTCATTTCAAATCCTGCCTGTTTGTTCTCTGCCTCATCTTAATTAGTCTGGCAAATGTTTCTGCTTTATTGCTTTCTCCAAGAACCAATTTCAAGGTTTATTTATCTTGCCTCTTCTTCTGTTCCATTATTTCAACCTTTATCTCTATTCATTCCCTCTTCTTAGTTTACTCGGTTACTTTTTCTAACTTCATATGATGAGCATTTTGTTCCTTTAATGGTTTTGTCCTTTTTCTTTAAAAATTAAGACATTTAAAGCTCTAGCTTTTGAAGAGTTCAGCTGTGCTGGGTCTTTTGACTTTGTCTGGGTTCCTTTTAAATTTCTTCTCTAATTCCAGCTTTTCTAAAAACGCGTATCCCTTTAATCTCCAGGGAATTAAGATTTTAAAACTCACCCTTTCATTATTTACTTCCAATTTCATTGGGTTGTAATCAAAGAATATGGTCGGAAATATTTAAGGCTTTATTCATGGCCAAGTTCCCATTTTAAACATACAAATTATAAGAAACATGCCTCTGATTCACCTTCATAGAAAAGAAACAGCCGAAACCGGTTTGGCTCAGTGGACAGAGCATCGGTCTGCGAACTGAAAGGTCCTGGGTTCGATTCCGGTCAAGGGCATGTACCTTGGTTGCGGGCACACATCCCCAGTACTGGGTGTGCAGGAGGCAGCTGGTCGATGTTTCTCTCTCATCGATGTTTCTAACACTCTGTCCCTCTACCTTCCTCTCTGTAAAAAATCAATACAATATATTTTTAAAAAGAAAAAAAAAGAAAGTAGACTAGGCACGTGGCCCTATCTTATATAATAAAAGGCTAATATGCAAATCGTCCCCTCAGAAGTGTGACCACTTGCTATGACATACACTGACCACCAGGGGGCAGGCACAGAATGAAGGCCCAAGCCAGCAGCTGGAAGGCCCTGGTCAGCCCTGATTGTCAGCCAGGCCTAGGGACCCTACCTACCATGCACGAATTTCACGCACTGGGCCTCTAGTGTATGATGAAACACCTTGGCCAAGGTCAGCAGGTGAGCCCTAGGACCAGGTGGGAGTACTCATATACTCTTCTATTAAGCACTTCAATTCCTCTCTCCTCAAATCGGCTCTCACCTCGTCAGTTGAACATATTCCATCTGTGCCATTGTTCTCCGTTGCACGCACCGATGGGAAGCTCTATGACTTGATCTGTTATGCACTGTAGGTGTTTCATTAGGATTAGCCTTTAAAACGCGGGAGAGAGGCGCACTCCGGGGTGCACATTAAACAGTTCATCTCTCCTCTTTAAGACAATCAGAGCGAAATGTTTTTACCAATATTCCCACATCTCATTACAGGGGAGCAAACGCCCGCTCTCCCAAACCACTTTTCAGATTTCTCAAAAACCTGGCTTATTAACAATTTCCTCTTCCCACCAGTCTCACATTTCATCTCGTTTCCTCACCTTCGGAGACTGTGTCTCGGGTACCCTGGCAGGGTGCCCGGCTTCGCTCCCAGAGATGACTTCTGGGGGTTGTTTACTGAATGCCGCCCACACGGTCACACTCGTGACACACACGCTTGCCTGCCTGTGTGCCCGTGGGCTGTCAGGAGTTGAGTGTCTCTCTGTATGATTTCCACACTGTGCACTGTATGTTGGAGAGGGAAGAAATCAATGAAGCCAGTCACGGCTGCCCTTGCTCCACCTTCAGGTATCAGAATTATTACCATCATTATTACTGAGACAGTTCAGTCTGCAACCGGGCAAACTCTCCTCCTTTAAAGGGCAAGATGCCGCCAGGACGAAGGAGTCCGTGCAACGTCTCTCCTGCCCCCAGCCATCGCTAAAGGGCATTCGCCACGGATCATTTCAGCTCAGACATCAAAGTGCTGCAGAGGGCACGGGGCTCTCCCTGGGGCGCTCGCCTGCCTGCGAGGTCTCCGCAGAGTGTTCCCAGACACATGGCCCGAGCGCATTTGGGCCCGAACAAAGGGAGCTTTGAGACACAATTAAACAAACAAAGAGGATTCAGAATGACTAGCCCCTCCTGTCAAATGTGTTCCTGCAATGGGCTGTATGGGGGCTGCTGTGCGCCTTTGCTCGGCGGAGGAGCTGCGCACCAATGGGGCAGCTGGAGGGGGGTGGTGCAAGAACACGACCCTAGGGACCAGCATCTGACCGTGGTTTCCGGCCCCCCGCCACCCCGTGATCCTTTTACATCGCCCTCCCGGTGTCACTGAGATCTTCACTCAAAGGCCAAGTTTATTTTTTTAAAAAATATATATATATATTTTATTGATTTTTTCCACAGAGAGGAAGGGAGAGGGATAGAAAGCTAGAAACGTCAATGAGAGAGAAACATCGAACAGCCACCTCCTGCACACCCCCTACCGGGGATGTGCCCGCAACCAAGGTACATGCCCTTGACCGGAATCGAACCTGGGACCTTTCAGTCCGCTGGCCGACGCTCTGTCCACTGAGCCAAACCGGTTTCCGCTCAAAGGCCAAGTTTAAATGTGAACCATGAATGGGTCGTGTTCTGAGTAACACCATGAGGGTCCAGACGTAGACCATGACTATGACTCAGCAACCATTCCCAGCCGGAGAGGTCAAAGGGCGGCGGCAGGGGGGGTGCGGCGCTGACCACCCCTCCCACGAGCAAACAAACACACGCGCGGACAGGGAGCCATTTCCTCCCGCGGTACCGCCGAGGCGCAAGGAACAGCCTCTGACAACAAAAGTGAGGGAGAGACGACAGAGAAGCCTGGGGACCGGGAGCCCGGGGAGCGTTGAGGAGTCCCCACCAGAGGCCCAGGCGCACCCAACGTGGCGGTGTGAGGGGCGCGGGGTGTGAGGGGCGCGGCCTACCTGCAGGTCCCGCAGGCTCAGGGCCGCACTCGGCCTGGAACGGAGGGGGCGGGAGGAGGGCAGGCCTCGCCCACGCGCTCCAGGCAGAACAGCGGCTCCCGCACGCTGTTAGGGCAGAAGTGCCCTCTTTTAGGCCCAAAGTGCCCTCTTTCAGGCCCAAAGTGCCCTCTTTCAGGCCCAAAGTGCCCTCTTTCAGGCCCAAAGTGCCCACTCGTAGAACAAAAGTGCATGTGTGTGCGCCGGAAGTGCGCGCTTCTGCGCCGGAAGTACTGCGTGCGCACCGGAAGTTCCCACTGTAGTGTGACAAGGGCCGGCTCGCGTGCAGGAAGTGCCTGGTTTTTTTGCACCGGAAGTCCGTCTCCCCACAGGAAGGGCCTGCCTGTGCGCTGACCGCTTGTGAGTCGAAAGTGTTTCCATGTTTGCACTGGAAGTGCCTGTATGTGAAATGGCAGTGCCTGCTTGTGCACCGGAAATGCCTGCCTCCGCGCCGGAAGTGCCTGCTTGGGGACCGGAAGTGCCTGCCTGGGTGAGGCAAGCAACTGCTGGTGCTCAGGCGGCGGAAGGTCCTGCCGGCACCACACGGCTCTCTAAAGGACCCCGCACAGGAGCCTGCACAGAGATGGCTTCGACGGAGGCCTCCATTCGGTACAACACCCGGGAGAGACAGACGGCTCGCCCGGGCCTGCGGTACGTGTGCAGGATGGACGGGCCGTGCGCACCGTGGTTATGACCCTCTCTCTCCGCCTTCACAGGGCAGCGCCCGGCCGGGGGCTCTCACCTGCCTGCAAGGTCTCTGCACCGCGTTCCCAGACACAGCGCCCAAGCTCATTTTGGCCTGAACAAGGGAGCAGGGAGGATCAACAGGATATTATTACCAAATGCACTTGTATTTCCACGTGGAGCTGCTCCGGCTCAGCAGGCCAGTCCCCAGACACCTTAGCCATCTCTTCTGCTCCTGCAACCATCCCGCACACATGGAATTAATCCCCATTAAACTATTTCAAAATGCTGAAGGACTAGAAATGCTTCCAAACTCATTTTATGAATCCAGTATTACCCTGATACCAAAACCAGATAAAGTCATTACAAAAAAAAAAAAAGGAAAGAAAATTACCAGTCAATATATTTGATGGATATAGCTGCAGAAATTCTCAACAAAAGGTTAGCAAGCCAATTAAATAATACAGTGAAAAGATTATTCACTCTGCATCCATATGTTTCTGTTACTAGGCAGCTATTACAAAGCTACAGTCATCAAAACAGCATGGTACTGGCATAAAATCAGATATATAATTCAATGGAACAGAATAATGGTCAATTAACCTACCGAAAGTGTGTGATAGTCTCTTCAATAAGTGATTTTGGCAAAACTAGACCACTTTCTTACCCCATAAACAAAAATAAACTCAAAATGGATTAAAGACTTGTGTTAAGCCTGAAACCATAAAACTCCCAGAAGAAAACCAAGACAGCAAATTCTTTCACATCATTCTTAGAAATATCTTTTTTGATATGTCCCCTTGGGCAAGGGAAACAAAAGGAAAAAACAAATGGGACTACATCGAACTAAAAACTTTTTGCACAGCAAAGGAAACCGCCAACCAAACAAAAAAACTTACTGATAGTAAAAGGTATTTGCAAATTATATATTCAATAAGAAGTTATTATCCAAAATATATAAAGAATTCATTAATCTTGGCACCAAAAAAACCCCTAACAATCCAATTTACAAATGGGCAGAAGCCCTAAATAGACATTTCTCCAAAGAGGACCTACCGCTCGCTGGCCAGTAGGCACGTGCAAAGATGTTCAACATCGCTAACCATCAGGGAAATGCAAATTAAAACCACCAGGAGATATCACTTCACACTTGTCAGAATGGCTCTTATCAGTAAATCAACAAATAACAAGTGCTAGCAAGGCTTTGCTGAAAAGGGAGCCCTCCTACACTGTTGGTGGGAATGTAAATTGATGCAGCTGTTGTGAAAAACAGTATGGAGGCTCCTCAAAAAAAAATTAAAAATAGAACTGCCATTTGATTCAGCAGTCTCACTTCTGGGTACTTACCTGGAGAAAACAAAAACAATGATTCAGAAAGATGTACTATTCATCCCTGTATTCATTGGAGCATTACTACTAATAGCTAAGATGTGAAAGCAACCTAGATGTCCATCAAGAAATAGGTAAGAAATGTGTGGTGTATATGAAAATGGAATTTATTCATCAATAAACAAGAATGAAATCTTTGCAGCAACACGGATGGACTTAAAGGGCATTATGCTAAGTACGGAAACAAATACCATATAATTTTGCCTACATGTGGAATCTGACAGCAGGAACAAAAACACCGCGGATGAATAAACAAAACAAACAGACCCATCGATACAGAGAATAAGCTGACAGTCCCCAAAGAAGAGGGGGTAGGGCTGAGAGGAGAGAAAATAACCGCCATCCGGACCACACCTCAGCAGTAGTGATCTGACACGCCGCTCTTCACAGGTGTGTCCCGTAAAGTGAGTGTGATTCCCCAAATGATAGCATCGCATGTCCTAAGGTTTTCTGCAAACTTATTAGGAAAATGGACGTTTCGGAAAATAACTGCTTTCAACGTTCTTGCTAGTGCTGAGAGGTTAAACTGTATGTCGCTTAAATGGCAAAAGAAAGTAGAGGAAAGCCAGCATTTGAAAGCTACCACGTGAACCACCGACTCAGTCCTCTCCCTCCTCCAACAAACGAAGGGCGGTGTTCAATCACTCAGCAGCAGGCAGCCGTGCAGAAAAGAAAATTATTCTGCGTGTAGCTAGCTCCCTGTCACACCGGATGAAGGCCAGACTTCTGAAAACTCCCCCCAGCCTTCGTAGCTGACTTGAATTTGCCGAGAAGGGAACAAAACCAGAAACATAATCCCAGAGGAAGGCCATCTGTGGCTTTTGAGGAAGGCAGGTGGCTGCGTATGTGAAAGAAGCGGCCCCAAGTTTAACGAACTCGTTTTGAGAAGCCAGATTTATGTCAGCTTCACTTCTCGGTAACCCGAAGACAAAGAACATTTCTTTTTTACTCCGGAAAGTGAGGCCACCAGGACGTATATGGGGACAAGCAGCAGAGAAGCCATCTCCCGTGTGGTTGCTGCCATCAAGGAGCTAACGCATGGTTGCAGAGACAAGAGGGACATACTTGAGAACAAGGGCGTGTAGATCAATGGTGCTGAGTAAGAGGTGTGGCTCAGGTGGAGCCCGGGACCTGAGTTACCCGAGTCTGCAGACAACAGTCACCATGAGCGGGCAGGTCAGGGGGCCAAGGGAGAAATCAAGTAGCCTTCAAGAGCCCAAGGACCCTCTTTATCTACTAGAGGCCCGGTGCATGAAATTCGTGCAAGGGGCTCAGCCCTCGGAGCCCTGGCTTCGTCAGAGAGGTCGTCCAGAAGGATGTCCAGTCTAATTAGCATATTATGCTGTCATGGTTATAGATTGTGTCTCGAGGTGTAATTGACATTAAGATGCATGTATTTAAGGTGTGCAACATAACGTTTTGATATACATTGTGAGATTATCACCACACTCAATCAAATTAACACCCATCTCTTCACATAATTACCGTGTGTGTGTGTGTGTGTGTGTGTGTGTGTGTGTGTGTGTGGTGAGAACACTAAGGATCTACCCAATTCGAAGATTTCAAGTCTCAGATACAGTGTTGTTCACTAGGGTCACCATGCTGTGCACCAGATGTTCAGATCTTACTCATCTGGCACAGAAACTGTACCCCTCAAGCAGCATTGCCACTCCCCAGCTCCCTCACCCAGCCCCTGGCAACCACCACTTGACTCTCTGCTGCTCTGAGTTTGACTAGATTCTTAGATCAGGCAGATTTTGAGTTTGGCTCATTTCACCTAGCATAATGTCCTCCAGTTACATCCATGCTGTCGCAAACGACAAGATTTCCTTCTCTTTTGAGGCTGAATAGAATGCTCGTGTGTGTGTGTGTGTGTGTGTGTGTGTACTTGTGATAATCTATAATAAGAGCATAATATGCAAATCTACCAAGTGGCTGAAAAGCAGAACAACCTTCCAGATGCAGCCGGGGCTACGAGGGTGGCCGAGGCAGCGTCACCTCTGCCCGTTCCCCCGGTGCACGCGGCGCCTCGGTGGTCAGAGTCTCTGTGGAAAGCCTGGGGCGTCCTCCTCCGATTTGGCGTCTCCTGGTTTCTGCAGGCTGGTTTCCAGAGGCCTGGGAAATCACGCAGCGTGATTGGAAGGGTCCGTGTGCTGTAATGAAGACAGCTCGAGGCCACGTGAGCACCTTCAGGCCGGGAGAGGGGGCAAGGGAAGGTAAGGGTGAAGGGGGGGCGGGCGGACTCAGCAGTCTCTTCCGGATGAAGCCAGAGAGACTTACTTTAACCACCGGCAGGTGAATGCCTGTCAGCTGGTCTGTGCTGTGAAGGCGATGGGGTTGCGTTTGTGAGTGAAAACTAGTGAGGTTTCTGAACGATCACCCCTTAATCTAACTCCACGGGGGGTGCGTCTTAATGAGTCCCTTCCGCCGGCTCCCAGGCAGCACCGGAAACGTGCCCTGCACGGAGTTAAGTGATCTCCGGATGCACTGTAACTCCGGCTGGTTTCCTCCCGCCCTCGCAGCTCTCCCCTCTGATCACGCCATGTGTTCCTCGTTGAATGTTTACTCCCTCCACTGCGCTCGTGAGAGCCCCATGGGGGGAAAAAGGAAGGAAAATATCCTAAAAATCCAACCTATTCCTGGCTGAGATGTAAATTACTCTCAGAGTACTTGGCATTTTGGAAAATGTGCTACGATTGTATTGAAAAACCAAAAGTGCAAAGATCAAGTTTCCCTTAATTTTCGCAAAGAAAGGCTCAGAAGCCGTGGGTGAGATGGTTGTCAGACTCGTGCACGGCCGGGTGGAAGCAAGGGCCCTTCTGTCGTGGCCGGAGTCCTGCCTCCCGGTGGCAGCCCCGGGAAGCTAAAAACTGCTGCTCAGAGGAACTTCCCTTTGCTGTGTCCCCGCCTCACGCGCTGGGCCGCTCTGGTCTCGCTGTAACACACGGGGCCGTTGCTTTCTGTGGGAGCTCGCCCGCCCTGCTGTCCAGCTCACGCTGAGGCGAAGCAGTGACCACACTGACCTCTACCAGCGATTGCCTCCGAGACTCTCAGGAGACAGGGATGATTCAATGAGACAAATACAGCATTGTGTGCATGTGTGATGGAGGAGACGTAATCCAGAACATACTTTTAAAGGAGTATTTAGTAAACAGGATTGTCTAAACAAATGGCCAACAGATGCATGAAAAGATGCTCAACATAGCCCTAACTGGTGTGGCTCAGTGGATAGAGCGTCGGCCTGTGGACTCAAGGGTCCAAGGTTCGATTCTGGTCAAGGGCATATACCTTGGTTGCGGGCACATCCCCAACAGGAAGTGTGCAGGAGGCAGCTGATGGATGTTTCTAACTTTCTATCCCTCTCCCTCTCTGTAAGAAATCAATAAAATATTTTTTTTTAAAAAAGATGCTCAACATCACCAACCATCAGGGAAATGCAAAGCAAAACCCCCGTGAGACAGCACTTCACACTTGGTCGGATGCCTGCCAACAAAAAGACAAAAGACGACAAGCGCTGGTGAGAGGGGAAGGGAAGCGGAGTCCCGTGCACGGTGGGTAGGAATGGAGATGAGGACAGCCATATGGAAAACAGTATGGAGGTTGCACACAAAATTTAAAATCAGACGGACCGTGTGATTCAGCAAGCTCCGCCCGGAGGACACAGACACGCCTGGGAGCGTGGACTCTGGGAGACCAGAAGCTCGGGTCTGAACCCCGATTTTACCACTTCATGACCCTGACAGAGCTACAGAGCCGCTTGCACCCACACAGCCCTGGGCCTTGACGGAGACACGCCCTCTGCCTTAGCAAGCGGCAGTGAGGCCCGTGCCAGCACTCAGCGCGGCTGCTGACTCCCGGTCTCACCAGAGCCGACTCTCATTCCTCACTCTGCTCTCTCCCTCCGTCCCCTCTCCTGCGCGCCCTTGCTGGAGAGCTTGAGAGCTTGAGCTAAACCAGTGGTCGGCAAACTCATTCGTCCACAGAGCCACGTACCAACAGCACAATAATTGAAATTTCTTTTGAGGGCCACATTTTTTAAACTTAAACTTCTTCTAACGCCACTTCTTCAACATAGACTCGCCCAGGGGAGCGCCGGTTTCCTGCGAAGCAAGTGTGCCCAGCGGCCTGGGTCCCCCCCTTGGCCACAGAGGCTGCGGCAAGCCTCGCCGGCATCAGGCGTGTTAACCGGCCAGCGGCCAGCCACATGCCTGCCGAGGAGATGGGCCCGGGGCAGAGCGGCAGGAACCACGCTGGGGTCCCCTCGTCTACACAACAGGAAAGGAACACGCTACCCTCCCCCATTGCGAGAACTCCCGCCGCTGACTCGGGACCCTGGCTGCGTCCGCCTCCGCTCCACAGAAGCTGAAAAATCGCTTGTTATTAATTTGCGTAAAAGCTTCCAGCGCCAGGATGTGACAACAAAGCTATCTTTGCAGAGCAAATTGGAATCCTCGGCTCCTGCTTGCGAACGACAAGCCATTCATCAGCGGCCCCACGCGTGGAGCTGAGGGCGTCTGCCTCCCGTTGTCCAGGGCGATCAGCACAGAGGCGCTCAGGGAGTCTCCGCTCTGCACACCCACCTGTGAAACCACCCGCACAGCCGCCCCTTCCCGGCCCGGACCAGCAGACAGTTCCATCTCCCTGGGGGGGACCCCCATTTGTCGTGTTTGTTACCCACTCTCTGTCAGTAACAAGCATGCGCTCGGCTTCTGTGCGTGCGTGGCGCCTGGTGTGCAGTGAGTGGACAGGCCACCTTATTTGGCCTCACTGTGTGCCGGGCCCCAGGCGGCGTGCGCTCCACCCGAGGGTGGTGGCCTCACGCGAGAGCCCACAACAGTGGAGAGTGTGTGTCCTCTGCTGGGATGGCACTGTCCTCCGGCATTCCATGACAGACTAGTGGGAGGAGGGGACAGGTGCAGCGTGTGAAACCGGTTTGGCTCAGTGGATAGAGCATTGGCCTGGGGACTGAAAGGTCCCAGGTTCGATTCCAGTCAAGGGCATGTACCTTGGTTGCGGGCACATCCCCTGTAGGGGGTGTACAAGAGGCAGCTGACCGACGATTCTCTCTCATCAATGTTTCTAACTCTCTATTCCTCTCTCTTCCTCTCTGAAAAAAATCAATAAAAAATATATTTGAAAAGAAAAACGAGATGCCTCTTTATAAAAAATAAAATAAATGTTAACATCCCGCTTTTATCGGTCTGCTTACGGAAACATGGTAGTACCAAAGGGTGTGATGGGAGGTACCGGTGATTCGCTCCCCCTCCCTCAGATTTATTAAATAAAAATGGTCAGGAGTCGATGTTGGAACCATGAGAACAAAGACTGTGCCCAGACAAAACCATTAACTCAGAAATAAAATGCAGTCATATTTAATTCATTTTTACTAACACAAACTAGGCTAACCACCCATACTTCCCAATAATCTCACACGTGCCCTCTCTCCAGCAAGAGCTCAAAGAACACGTGCCATCGGGCATGATCGGTGTTTGCAATACACTCAAGTGTTAACACGTCTGGTCAGATTTATCACTGCCTTTTACTCCAGCCACTGCCACTGGGACAAATGCAAAACCGTCGTGACGTTTCCCAGGTGAAAACCGGCGCAGCTCAGCGTGCTACCGTGTGACCGATACTGCAGCTCCTGAGCATCACACGTCAGCGGGCCGCGGGCCTGGCGATGCGTGTGGATCGGCAGCTTCCGTCCCGGCGCCGCGTGGCACCCGCACTTTAGTGGCGGCAAGTGGGGAAGCGCGATTACTCCTGATGAGCTACTGGCCGCAGAGCATGCAGTGTGAGCCTGCCTCGTCGGCTTTTCCGGCCGTTCAGTCAAGACCACGACGAGCTGTGATCACCAGGACGTTTTCCGCTGGCCCAGCAGCATGTCCTCCCATGCGCGTGGCGGTGGCAGCGAGAGGCCGGGCACTGTGGGAGGCGGGTCCGTGCACTCAGCAGTGGCCGCCTGGACGCCGCGTCGGCAGAACGTCTCCCGGGCCCGCGGCGCCTGCCTAGCTGACCAGACACGGGTCGTCGCCGCCGGGCTTGACCTCGCCGGCCAGCAGCAGGCTCATCACCACCTTGGTCAGGTAGCTGCAGGTCCCGCGCCGGCCCAGCGGGGGCGTGTTGTAGAAGGACGTCATGTCGTCCTGGGAAGAAAGTGGGTGCGTTTGACCTTCCGGTGGGTAAAGGATGGGCAGGGCCCGCTGGGGCAGCTCAGTGGTTGAGTGTTGGCTTGTGTACCAGGAGGTCGTAAGTGCCCTGACCGGGTTGTGGGCAAGTGCAGGAGGCAGCCGATCCCTGACTCGCACCATTGATGTTTCTCTCCCTCTCCCTCCCTCCCTGACAGGTGAAATGATCAGCCCCGGAAGATCACCCTCAGGATTTCCTCCTGGAAAACCGCTCCCAGAGCTTCCCTTTCCCGGTCCTGAGGCGTCTCCTCAGAGAACAGACACCAATCGGACACTTTCTGATCCTCCTCTCTGCCCAGCACGTGTTTCCTTGGGGCCCCTGACAGCTGGACACAGGATGTGCCATAGAGCGCCTGCAGGGGCACACACAGCGCCCGCCCGGGGAGCCGGCCCGCACCCCTCCCGGTCGCCCCTCAGCTCGGGGACCACACTGCAGCTGCTCCTGCTCAGGAGGGTCCCCTCTCCCCGGCCTCTTCACAGAGCCCCACGCTGCACTGGCTCAGTTAACACAAAGCAGCCCCAGGTCCTCGGCAGCCACACCTCTGCCCTTCCCCCAGGTTCTGCACTGCCTCTGGGACTCTGCCAGGCACGCGGGCAGAGATGGGGGGCCGCTTCAAGAACTGAGGCATGAAAAACATCTATGAAAAGCTATTTTCTCTACTCACGTGATTTCCATCGCCCTTGAGCTGACTCTGGTCTTTCTGGAATTCCTGGAACGCTTCCCTCACCAGTTTGTCCAGGTCAACTTTGTCCTGAAACTCGAGCTCCGGGTTCCTCTCCAGGACCACGGACACCACCATCAGCAGCTGGAGAGACCACGTGGAGGCCAGGTGAGTGGCCGGAGGGGGCGCGGCTGGCGGGTCCCCCTCCCAGCCAGCTCGGCCCCGTGGCCCCCGGTGCGCCCTGTCCAGCCATGGGCTCAGGTTCCTTGTGGCTGGAACCTCCCGAGCCCTGCACAAGGCAGCCTGCGTTCTTCTGGGGACGACAGCTCTCGTCACTGTGGGTCCCAGGAGCCGTGCTGAGATGTTCAGTCGTTAAGTGACGCTAGCGACACGGAGAATGACCGTGTCCACCCTGTCTGCAGTCAGTGCCCGCCCCACCCCCATGTCTGAACTCTCCTGGCCGCCGGGCAGTAACCCTGTGGGCCAGACACCACACCCGCGTCTGCGGAGGCTCCCAGAGGACGTGGAGGCAGCAAAGCCAGAGGCAGAGGTGAGTCCTCGGAGACTCGATGGAGGCTCACGGTCACGTGACTCGGAGCCCAGTACCCAAATGGGAATAAATCTGTGACCCACAGCAGTCTCTCCGGGGACTGTCACTCAAGCCCAGCTGGTGTGGCTCAGTGGCTGAGCATTGACCTATGAACCAGGAGGTCAAGGTTCAAGTCCCAGTCAGGGCACAGGCCTGGGTTGTGGGCTCAATACCCAGTAGGAGGCGTGCAGGAGGCAGCGGGTCCATGATTCTCTCTCATCATTGCTGTTTCCCTCTGTCTCTCCCTCTCCCTTTCTCTCGGAAGTCAATAAAAATACATTTAAAGAACAGGAAAGATGCTCGCTCTCTAGGATGCGCTTGCTGTCTAGGAAGAGTGTACGCTGACAAAGCTGGGCATCCCTCCGGCCCAAGGACGTGCACGGGGGAACTGTTGATATGCCTCAGCTCGGGTCAGAGGTCAGGACCAGTGGGGGAGGGGGTTGGGCCAGGCAGGTGGGAAGCTCTGGCCCCGGCCCGTCTCTGAGCGGGTGTTGGGAGGGAGCAGAAGCCCCTCAGCAGCCCCGCGCCGACCCACGCACCTCCACGATGATCTGCCGGTACTTGGGCTGGTCGATGTTGCCTAACATGTCTTCCACGAGGAGCGAGAAGTTCATCTCGTACATGGTCATGTCCGACAGCGTGGGTTGCTGGAACAGAGCGCCGGGCGTCACCGAGGACCCTGCCTCCGCCCTGAGAGGCCCCACCCGCTCCCAAGAATCCCTGTGGTCCCTGCAAACCCGAGCGCCTTCCAGCTCCGGGGCGGGATCTCATGTCACACTGCTAAACCCACTGTGTGCACCAACCTCCCGTGGCAGTCACCATCGTGGCCACAGCGTGTGTTTAGGGGCAGGGACTAGACTAGGAACCACGTGGGCACATGAGGGACAGTCAGTGACCGTCCTGTCTATCTGTCCCTGTCTCTGTGGCAGTCCTGTCTGTCCT
This sequence comes from Vespertilio murinus, assembly GCA_963924515.1. Classification (NCBI taxonomy): domain Eukaryota; kingdom Metazoa; phylum Chordata; class Mammalia; order Chiroptera; family Vespertilionidae; genus Vespertilio; species Vespertilio murinus. The sequence continues at coordinate 1,547,630 of OZ004716.1, read as the reverse complement.
GTCTCTGGCAGTCCTGTCTGTCCCTGTCTCTCTGGCAGTCCTGTCTGTCCCTGTCTCTGTGGCAGTCCTGTCTGTCCCTGTCTCTGTGGCAGTCCTGACTGTCCCTGTCCCTGTGGCGGTCCTGTCTGTCCCTGTCCCTGTGGCAGTCCTGACTGTCTCTGTCTCTGTGGCAATCCTGTCTGTCCCTGTCTCTGTGGCAGTCCTGACTGTCTCTGTCTCTGTGGCAGTCCTGTCTGTCCCTGTCTCTGTGGCAGTTCTGACTGTCCTGTCTCTGTGGCAGTCCTGACTGTCTCTGTCTCTGTGGCAGTCCTGACTGTCCTGTCTCTGTGGCAGTCCTGACTGTCCCTGTCTCTGTGGCAGTCCTGACTGTCCCTGTCCCTGTGGCAGTCCTGACTGTCCTGTCTCTGTGGCAGTCCTGACTGTCCCTGTCCCTGTGGCAGTCCTGACTGTCCCTGTCTCTGTGGCAGTCCTGACTGTCCCTGTCTCTGCGGCAGTCCTGTCTGTCCCTGTCCCTGTGGCGGTCCTGACTGTCCTGTCTCTGTGGCAGTCCTGACTGTCCCTGTCTGTCCTGTCTCTGTGACAGTCCTGTCTGTCTCTGTCTCTGTGGCGGTCCTGTCTGTCCCTGTCTCTGTGGCAGTCCTGACTGTCCCTGTCTCTGTGACAGTCCTGACTGTCCCTGTCTCTGTGACAGTCCTGACTGTCCCTGTCTCTGTGGCAGTCCTGACTGTCTCTGTCCCTGTGGCAGTCCTGACTATCCCTGTCTCTGTGGCAGTCCTGACTGTCTCTGTCCCTGTGGCAGTCCTGACTATCCCTGTCTCTGTGGCAGTCCTGTCTGTCCCTGTCTCTGTGGCAGTCCTGTCTGTCCCTGTCTCTGTGGCAGTCCTGACTGTCCCTGTCTCTGTGGCAGTCCTGACTGTCCCTGTCCCTGTGGCAGTCCTGACTGTCCTGTCTCTGTGGCGGTCCTGACTGTCTCTGTCTCTGTGACAGTCCTGACTGTCCTGTCTCTGTGGCAGTCCTGAGTGTCCCTGTCTCTGTGGCAGTCCCGACTGTCCCTGTCTCTGTGGCAGTCCTGTCTGTCCCTGTCTCTGTGGCAGTCCTGTCTGTCCCTGTCTCTGTGGCAGTCCTGTCTGTCCCTGTCTCTGTGACAGTCCTGTCTGTCCCTGTCTCTGTGGCAGTCCTGACTGTCCCTGTCTCTGTGGCAGTTCTGACTGTCCCTGTCTCTGTGGCAGTCCTGACTGTCCCTGTCTCTGTGGCAGTCCTGACTGTCCCTGTCTCTGTGGCAGTTCTGACTGTCCCTGTCTCTGTGGCAGTTCTGACTGTCCCTGTCTCTGTGGCAGTCCTGACTGTCCCTGTCTCTGTGGCAGTCCTGACTGTCCCTGTCTCTGTGGCAGTCCTGACTGTCCCTGTCTCTGTGGCAGTTCTGACTGTCCCTGTCTCTGTGGCAGTCCTGACTGTCCCTGTCTCTCTGGCAGTCCTGACTGTCCCTGTCCCTGTGGCAGTCCTGTCTGTCCTGTCTCTGCGGCGGTACCTGCGGCAGGTGCTTCCCCGCGACGACGAGGCCGTCGGGCGTGCGCTCCAGGATCTGCCACACGCGGTCGTAGAACCCAGGGGGCGTTCGGTTCAGACACCCGTTGATCTGGCGCCGGTTCAGCCAAGACCTGCACCGGGGGAGGGGGCCTCAGAGCGGGCCGCCGGCTTCCGGCGTGGGCCACCCCCGAGAGGGACCCGGGACCGCTGGCGACGCAGGCCGAGCCGTGTCAGAGGGGACTGGACATTTCAGGGAGAAGCTTGCGGGAAAGGAGAAAACCCCAGACCTCCTCTCACCCTGGGATTAAATGACTAACAGCCAAAGCAGGCCCATCTAAACCCACAGGAGCAGCCTCAGTAATCGTGCAAAAGCCTCTCCGTCCTAAAAAGGTTCTTCCATTCAGTGCACCTCACGGTGCTCGCTTTGCCCCCGCTCTGCCCTCCGCACAAGCCCAGGCTGTGGATGGGGTCGGCCTGCGGGGGTGAACGTCTGCTCAGGGCGCAGGGAGCAGGGAACAGGCCCCACGCCTCACACGTTACCGCCCCGCGCCCGCGCTCACGCGTGGGGAGGAGGTGGGCGTGCTGCGGAGGCTCGGGAAGGGAGGGAGCGGGGTGGGAGGGGCGCTGTGTGCTGCCCAGATGACACAGCGAAGGAGCGGGTGTGCGCACGCGCCTGAGGAGAGCACCCCAGGCAGTGCCGGGTGACGGCAGAGGAGGAAGGTAGTTTGATTCTCGTCCCCGCGCCGTCCCTGCACCCGCGCCTTCTCCTTCCTTCCTGCTCGCGTCGGACGGGGGTCACGGACCAGGGGGCTGCTCACCGCCCGTTCTGCTGCGGCTGCAGGATGTCCATGAGCAGCTGCTTGACGGCGCTGGGCGACAGCTGGTACAGGTCCACGGCGGCCTGGTCGCCGGCCCGGATCTGCAGCTCGTACTCCATGGCGTGGATGATCCACCTGGCGAGTGGAGAGCCGTCCGTCACCTGGGCTCCTGGCGGCCGCCCACCCAAAGGCGCAGACCAGGCCACGCAGCCTCCTGAGCCCAGAGACCCTCGCCCCTCGGGGCCGCGGCGGGATCTGACCGCTGGGCACGCGGCCGTGCTTGCAGATACAGTGAGGCAGCAAACGTGGGGACCGGGTTAGAACTCGGGATCTTGCCACGAGATCCCATCCACCGGGCACGACAGGCCACCACACGAACAGCTGTCACACGATCCTTTTTTTTTTTTTTTTTTAGTATGTTCTTATTGATTTCAGAGAGGAAGGGAGAAAGGGATAGAAACACCCATGATGAAAGAGAATCACCGATCAGCTCCCTCCTGCACACCCTGCACCGGGGATGAGGCCCGCAACCCAGGCCCGTGCCCGGATGGGGAGCAGAACCGTGACCTCCTCAGCTCCGGGCTGAGCAGCTCTTCATAAGCATGTGTACAGTTCCATCTCACTGTGCTCATTTGCCGTATTCTGAGGCAAGAGCTGAGATAGCCAGCTTTGCAAACCAGAGAGAAGTGGGGAGAACACGGCGCCGAGGGGAGCAGCGCTGCACGCACGTTAGGGAGGCCGGGGGCGTGCGGGAGGCAGCCGATCCATGATTCTCTCTCATCACTGACGTTTCTCTCTCCCCCTTCCTCTCTGAGATCAATAAAAATGTTTTTTTTTTAAAGAATGCACTGGTTCATAACCAGAAACAACTTTGCATAGCCGTCCTAAGCTGCTGTGAGGAGCTGAGAAGAACCACCGGGTTGCTATTACGTGAAAGGCGAGGGCACGCCCCACACCGGCCGTCCCAGAGAGGAAGGTGGGCCGAGGAGGGGGCGGTGCCTGATCCAGCGGGCATAGGGAGGGTGGTCTCCCTCCCCCTCTCACATCCAGTGCCAAGGCCTGCGAGGGCCTCAGCCGCGCTAATGACCTCAGAGCTGTGTCCTCCCCTCCCTGCTGGGCTGCGCACGCAGTCAGTCTGACACCTGTGGGATCCCAGAGGCTCGGAGGCAGCGGGAGGGGCTGTGCCCGCCGTCACTGTGTGAGGGTGTGCAGGCAGGAGAGTGGAGATGGCACAGGCTCGGAGGCAGCGGGAGGGGCCGTGCCCGCCGTCACTGTGTGAGGATGAGCAGGCAGGTGAGCGGAGATGGCACAGGCCGATAGCACACGTCCTTGGGGGTCTCCCGGCAGCCCTGACAGGCAGCGGCGCCCAGAGCCAGGATCGCAGTCTGTACGGTAATGGGCCTGTCAGAGCCTGATGGACCCCATCGTAAAGGCCGAGCGCGAATCAATGCGGACAGCAAATCGGATCATTATCTGACGGCCCGTCCCTGGGCCGATGGAGGGGAGGGGCCGCAGGGCGGGCCTGGGGAGAGGAGAGGGGAGAGGCCTCGGAGCCATGGCGCTGACTCACCCCACGCGGATCTTGAGCATGCCGCTGAAGAGCTCGGGGCTGTTGGCGATGGCCCAGCCCACGTGGATGACCAGCTCCTGCTGGATGACCGCCTCCCGCTCGTCGTGGGTGTTGCACTTGTAGATCATGTCCTTGATCACCCGCGGGGACAGCGGGTTGGAGATCACCTCCTCCTCGTGCCCGAAGGCGCCCAGCGTGACCTAGGAGACGCGGGGCTGAGCAGCCGGCCCCCCGCTGCCCGCGCGGCCCGGGCACGGACTGGCAGCTGTGCGCGGCGGGGTCAGGTGCAGGGACGGCGCCTGCCTCGATGGAAGTGGCTGTGAAAGCGAGATTCCCACCAGGCCCCCGGGGTGCAGTCTGACTGAAGCGAGGGCGGGTGGGTCCCAGCTCGTGGGAGGGGTGAGGGCTGAGGGCCGGGGGGGGGGATATAAATAACGATTAAGGTGGGATTGCTCTGAAGGCTGGAGCACCGCAGGCCCCGGAGAGCCCGGCGCACACCGAGGGGCGTCTCTGCAGTCCACACTCAGCGTGGGGGGCGTCCTTCCCGCCTTCCCCGCCCCCTGGACTCTCTAACGCGCTGCCGCTTTGCCAGGGTGAGCGGAGGTCACCCCGTGCATCCTAAACACTGGCTGCTCTCTCGCCTCGGAGGGGTGGCCGTGGGGCGGCCCACGGAGAGAACAAGGAAGCGCAGGGGTGGTGACCAGCACTCAGAGCAGGAGGTGCTGCTGAGCATGGGGCCTGTGTCTGCAGGGGTGAGGGGAGAGCAGGGCAGGGGCCTGTGTCTGCAGGGGTGAGAGGAGAGCAGGGCAGGAGCCTGTGTCTGCAGGGGTGAGAGGAGAGCAGGGCAGGGGGCCTGTTTCTGCAGGGGTGAGGGGAGAGCAGGGCAGGGGGCCTGTGTCTGCAGGGGTGAGGGGAGAGCAGGGCAGGGGCCTGTGTCTGTGGGGGTGAGGGGAGACGGCAGAACATGGGGCCTTTGCCCCATTTCGTGGTGGATGGAAACTGGAACTTGTGGTTTGTTGCAACTCGAGTGGCACCGTCGGTGAGTACGAGTGCGAGACGTTCACAAAGACGCCAGCGAGGGAAGCAGACCCAGAAGGCACAGGAGCCCCCAAAGGCAATGATGGCTGAACCCGTCATGCCAGGACCTCAGAGGTCTCCAAGCCTTCCCAGAGCTGGTGAACTAACTCCGTCCCGGGGACGACAGGGCCTGGCCCCTGCAGAGGGCGCGGGGAGGAGGTGGGCTCCCTGACCTTGTCTGTGTGCCCGCCGGGGGATGGCAGTGCCCTCAGCAATGGGAGAAAGCAGAAGCAAACATGAGAAAGTGTTTTGGCTTCTTTTCAGGCATTTTCCTACTACGGCCATCTTTCTTTAAATTGGTTTTACAGAGAGAAAGGAAGAAGGAGGGAGAACCATCAACGTGAGAGGGAAATACGGATCAGCTGCCTCCGTGCGCCCTGCCCGGGGTCAGACCCACCCGCTCGGCGTGTGCCCGGCTGGGAACCAGCGCACAGCGCGTTGGGGTCTGAGATGACGCCCAACCATGGGCCGCCGTCCAGGCTGCGGCCGCCCCCGCCGTCCTACTGCCGCCGCGGTCACACGGCTAGCTGTCCGCTCCGCGCTGGAGCGGGATGGCACCCGGCAGCTATGCTGAGCGCTCGGAGCCTGCCTACGGGCGGCTGGTGATTCCACTGAGGACTGGAAGCCTTCCTGACGGCGACGCTCCTGGGGGCCCAGGCCGACTTCCCGGACACGGCCACAAGCACCAAGTTCCCCGAGAGAGAGAGAGAAGCAAACAGGCCTCATTCCGCCAGGCAGGCAGAGCGCGAGGGCGCAGCCCGAAGCTGAGCAGCCCCCCACTCCCAGATGCACCCAGCTCCACGCAGCACCTCACTCCTAGGCGCCCCCAGCTCCACGCAGCCCCCCCTCCCAGGCGCCCCCAGCCCCACGCAGCCACGGCTCCAGTGCCCGCTCGCGCCAGCCCAGGCAGCAGACAGTGGACAGCCATGCGAGCCGCGGTGAGAGCCAAGGTCAGTGACTGCGGTCCAGAGCAGACCCAAGCAGAGCTGGCGGGGGCATCGGAGAGGAGCTGGCAGGCGGAAGGGAGAGGCGCCAGAGGGCACAGGGTCTGGAGTCAGTACCCCGAGGGAGAGCCTCAGTGAGGGGAGGGAGAGGCCGGGCAGAGCACTGTCTGCCCGCCTGCCCCGGCCTGCGCCCTGGCCTGCCTCCAGCGGGTCCTTGCCCTGCGCCCGCTCTGCCCTGCCCTCCCCTCGCTCGGTGCAGCAAGAGCGGGGAAGTGACTGCTCCCTGAGGCGAGGGGCCGGGGAGGTCCCTCTGGACGCACCCGTGAGCACCCGGGGTTCTAACGAGGCGGCTACGGAGGCCTGGGCCCGAGGGCCCCCGGTTTCAGAGTGAGGCCCCGGGGCCTGCGAGGGGATGGGGCCTGCGAGGGGATGGGGCCTGCGGGCGCACTTACCTGCTTGCCCTGCACTAACACGTTAGTAATGGAGGGCGCCAGGCTGTCCACTACTTTACTTAAGAGGCTCGCGGCGTGGCGCACCACCGACCTGGGGGCAAGAAGAGAGCAGCCAGAGGTTCACAAGCCGGTGCCGGGTGCCGGGGCCCCCGGGGGGGACGCAGACACACAACCAGGCCTCAGCCGCGGCCCGCGGGGACACGGAGCCCAGACGCAGGGCTGGCCTGCAGGACAGGGAGGGTCCCCGCCTCGCCTCTGCCACAGGGCATCGGCCGCTACCAGCCTAAGGGGGGGGGGGGATCTGACGGGCCCGAGGGGGAGGGGGGGTCGGTGAGAGTGCCTGACGCTGCCCATCACGTGCTCCTGGTACCAACCACATTGAACCGTGAGCGTCCCGGGGCCTCGGGCCGGAACGCCTGGCTGACGGACTCGCCGAGTCCTGGGTTTAGGAAGTGTTACAGGGAAATACCAGCATTTTTCTTAGCTGAAGCCGGAATGTGGGAGGAAAGAATTCACACCGCTATTTTTACATTTCTGCAAAAGTCTGAGCCTTCGGAGAACAGATTGTTTTTAAAGCACAGCACATGCAATGCATGAGATTTTTTTTTTTCTCCCTCAAAAGTGAAAATTCATGTGAAACTTTTAGATGGAAAAAAGTAAAATGTGGGTTTAAGACGCTTTCCTTGGAATTCGGGATGCTGGTGACAGCGGACCTGTAAAAAGCAGGCCCGTTCCTTAGCCTCGGTGCGGGGGACAGCAGGAGGGAAGTTAGTGCCGTTTAGAGAAGCTGTCACCCACACACTCGGCCAGCGGGAGGCTCCGCCTCAGATGCCAGGAAGCCACACGCCTCGGGCAGCGCGGTCCACGCCGTGCGCGTTACCTGCTTCCCGTGGACCAGCAGGGTGGTGATGTGCGGGGCTATGGAGGAGGAAAACTTGCGGGTAAACGCCGCCCCGGAGCGAACCGCCAGCCTGGGCGTGTCGGTGCGGAGCCATGGAAGGAAAACACAGTGAATACAACCCGCGGAGCTTGTCCTTCGCAACGTGGCGGTCAGCACCGGCGCTGGCCAGCGGCCTGAGACACCAGTGTCACACTGACCTAAAGGCAGGTGAGACACTGACCTAAAGGCAGGTGTGACAGTGACCTAAAAAGGTGTGACAGTGACCTAAAGGCAGTGAGGCTGCTTGGCCCAAGGAGGGCCATGGCTGGAGGCAGCATCTGCGGCTGGCACCCGCACGCGCCGAGGGCGTACAGTCAGAAAGGTCACCGCTCTATTGCTTCGGGGCTGAATGGCGTGTTTGTTAGGATCAGGGAGTGGACGGCTGCCAAGAGACTGCTTTATCAATATCCGATTTCAGGGATTCGAAACCCAAGGCTCACTCAGGTGAAGGGAGTCTCTCACATATCTTGAGACTTTTTTTCTCCAAAATTAGAAAATAATGGGTCACGTAAAAAATAATATATATATATACTCTTACTTTCAAAATGTTAGATTCTGCCAGTAATGCTGTTAGAATTGCTTTGAGATGCAGAGAGCCATGCGTTTAGGCAAGCGGCCCTGCTGTGAATTTAAACTGTTTTATTTCGACTTACCTCGCTTTGGTTTCACCCCCTGGGAAGAGACTACCGTGCGCAGAACACACTAGTCATGTCTCACGAAGCCGCCGCGGCCCCGGGACCACCCCACCTCCGTGGGGGAGGACCGCCCGCCGCGTGTCCCGTGCCGCTGCCGAGGGGAGGCTGCCCTCCCGCCTCGGCCTCCGGGGGGCGGGGCTCCGGGCAGAGCAGAGCCTGACGCAGACTGGGCCCCGGGAGGGGCAAGGCCAGCACACGCCCCCCGTGACCACCCCCCGTGCTGCTCCCGTGGAGTCTCTGCCCCGGCCACGCGGACTCTCCGGGAGAGCCAGGGTGCCGTGGCGTGTGGGCAGCCACGCGCTGTCCGTGGCGTGGGAAGTGGGAATGAGGGGAACAGCATCTCTGAGACCAGCCCGTCATCCGCAGGCCCCTGGCCATGGCAACACACCAGACACACACACACACACACACACACACACACACACACACACAAGGACGAGGACCCGCGTACGAACCAGAGCTTCTTGCTGCCGGCTTTCCTGTAGACCCGCTCGATGTGGTCGGAAACGGTGCCTGCGCGTGGGGAAGAGAGCCTTTGTGGAGAAGGTGTTCCCTCAAGGCGTCTCGCTTATTCTCCCCTCAGAGCCCCTCGGTTTCCGCTTTGTCTGGTTCCACGAGAACTGGTACGGCCACCCCCATCATGTGTGCACAGCCTGACACATGTGATGTGCGGCCCAGCACACACGTGGTCCTGCCCTTGCTGCTAGCTGGTCTGAGCAGATGCTTCCAGGGAGTACTGTACTTCTTGATTTTTTCTTAATTGATATGCAACCTCTCAGTTTGTAACACATAACAATGTTATTTTAATTCACTGCAGAAAATAACACACAGAACACAGCCAATTGAGCAAATGCTGTAGACAATGCATGTATAGGATGTCCCCCAAAATGTATGCATATGTGTTTTTGATAGCTCAGTTGATATTGTTTCTTTTTAGATCTAACCCATTGGGATGGATAATCATTCAAAGTGTGTATACATTTGGGGGGCATCCTGCATATGATTCTTCACTTATTTGTTCAGTAAAACTATGGAGGCATATGCGCTGCTGCTCACATACCACGCCACACCACGCCACGCCACACCACCCCCTGCGCTCTCTGGCGCCAGTCCCCATGTGGTCAGGCCTCATGCCTGCTTTGTCAATGAATTAACCACGTGAGGAGACAGAGCCCCAAAAGGAACAGGGTAAAGCAGTGGTCGGCAAACCACAGCTCGAGAGCCACATGCAGCTCTTTGGCCCCTTGTGTGTGGCTCTCCCACAAAATACCACGGCCTGGGCGAGTCTATGTTGAAGCAGTGGCGTTAGAAGAAGTTTAAATTTAAAAAATGTGGCTCTCCAGAGAAATCTCAATCGTTGTCCTGTTGACATTTGGCTCTGTTGGTATGTGGCTCTGATGACCAATGAGTTTGCCGACCACTGGGGTAAAGAGTAGAGTCATCATTTCACCCTGGACTTACCTCGCTAGCTCTGTACTAATTGGATAAGATCACACTAGGGTTCCATAAGTGCTCGTGATTTTCACTACATCAGGAGGTTTACAGGTTTAAACCATCTAAGTATCTAAGTGAAGGATGAGTATTACTCCCAAGTTCACAAAAATGGTTTAAAAAAGTATTCCCTCAGCATTTTCATGATAAAGTGTTTACATAAATATCGTTCTGTTTTACAGCACGACCGAAATAACCGTCTGCACCACAGGTTCCTAATGAAATCCTGGCTTTTATGAAACCTTATTGTTTTAAAGTGTGAATGTCAGTGAATGTCCTCAATGTACCTGGGATTCTGCTTATACTTATAGTTTCAATACTAATGAGAAACTAGGGAATCTGTTTGAAATTCACCTAAAGTTCTTCTGCCTTTAATTCGTTAAGAAAATTAAAAGCATTCAGTTTGCATGAATAATACCCACGAAGGTTAGCTCTTAGCTACAATAACGCAAACACGAATCGCCTTATGTGAATAAGCGAGTGTGTGTAGTTCACTACCAAAACTGTAAATCTTATTAATGACTCGGAGGTTTAAAATTCTGACTCAGTTTCCATCCCAGCCAAAGCCACGTGCCCAGCTGAGCCAAACCGCTGAGCAGCTAGGCCACCCCCACGTGGAGTGCATCTGCTTTGTGCTCCTTCGAAAACGCCCGAAGCAGACCACGATGGAGACCTCAGAGGCTCCCAAGAGCCGCGACTCCACACACAAACGTAGGTTGGGGGTAACGGGCCCCCCGTGAGCGCAGAGGGGTGGACCTCACAGAAGCAGCGAGTTTCTGTCCATCTTTAGAGCTCAGCCCGCTCCCGCCCACCTGGCTGCTGCGGGCGGCGGGGCCGCTATGTTCACGGCCACAACCATTCCGTGGTGTTCTTGAAAACAGACAGAAAAGAAAACTGGGAACAGACACCGTCCAGGAGCAACCGGGGGTAAGAGTCACGCAGAGACCCGGCTCCAACCCGTGCAGAGAAACCCGCCTCCCTGAGCTATGGGCTCCCCCCTCCCCCCGCCAGGCCAGGTGCATGCAGGAACGCTGCCCGCTTAGACAATTAAGAGTTCAAGGAAACAACTGGTGAGCCCGGCGGGCACCGGCCACACGTGTTGGCAGAAGCTCGTGGCCCCGCCTCCGACGCGCCCTACCTTCCTTGGTGATGAAGGTGGGGCCTTCCCTCTTGAGCAGGATGCCCAGCAGGATGACCTGGCTGGCCAGGCCGCTGCAGTCCTGGGGACACAGAGCCCGGGGTGAGCACGGGGCTGCGGGCCCCCCTCCGGGCCTCCCCCCGGGCCCCGGGCAGGCCGCCTCACCTCCAGCTTCTGCAGGATGTCCTGGGTGGGCCTGGCCCGCCACTCGGCGAGGCTGACGTCTGGCTGCAGCTCCAGCTCCGTGGCCTGCGAGGCGCTGTTCTGCCGTTTGACCTTGGAATGCTTGGGCAGCTCCAGCTCCTCGAAACTCTGGAATTCCGGAAGCCTGGAAGCCGACAGAGAGCGTTCCCACGACCCGCCCGGCCAGGCGCCGGGGGAACCCCGGACCCCGGCCCGCACTCACTCCTCCGTGTCGCTGATGCGCAGGAAGTCCAGCTGCTCCACCACCGCTCCCGAGATCAGCGTCTGGAGGGCGGGGAGGCGGCGGTGAGCTCACCAAGCCCAGCTGTGATCTGTGACCCGCCGCCCTGGCCCCAGGTCAGCCTTCCAACGGGCTCTCCCACCATGACAGGCAGCCCTGACGCCGTTTCCCACCTGGGTGTGCTAAAAGCAGACAGGTGTGCACATGCCACACACACACATACATGCACACACACACACACACACACACACACACACATATACACCAGAACAGCCCAGACGCGGAGCTACAGCCCCTGAGTCAGAGCGAACAAGGACAGCAGCGCAACACCAGCTGTGCTTTCTGCTCTCAGAGCCGCCGTCATTGTCAAGCGGAGATAGAACTCACTGCCCATTAAAATGTGAACAAATAATGTGAAATCAGAGAAAACAGGCAATGCTGAAACGGTCTGGGCAGAGCCTGGGCATGGCTGGGCGCGGCTCATGGCGGACAGCACGCAGGGCAGAGGCCCGGCTCCCCGGGGAGGGGGCGCTGGAGGCTGCGGCCAATAGGAACCTGGGAGAGGGCTCTGAGGATGGGGGGGAGGGGCCTGGACCACACTGTGGGCTGGACAGGAGAGAAAACCACTGAGATCCTGGACTGTCATGTGGGTAGGAGGCAAGAGTCAAGATGTCATTTATTCTCCAAGCTGATAACTGACATGAAAACCTAAGAAAATTAATTTTGATTTAACGTTTTCTAGTTCTATTGGGGCGCATGGCGCCCTTCTGCACTAACAGCCCAGAAAGGAGATGTTTAACTGGAGCTGGCAGGCAAGCAGCGGCGGGGAGGGTCAGGGGGAGGGTCAGGGGACAAGGTGCCAGCGGGCACGGGCGGCGGGAATAAAGCCCTGAGCTGAGACCGGCGCCCTCCACAGCACGCACGCGGAGAGACGCCGCTGTTCCCCTGGACCGGCTGGGAACTAAGTGAGGTGCGCGCTCGGTTCTGATGGAAGGGGCTGGCCCCCCGGTGGGGGGGGAACAGAACCGCACGCGCGGCGCACCTGCAGGCGGTCCACGTGCACCTTCACCCCTCCGACCTCGCCCTTCTTGAAGGCCGCCAGCATGTCCAGGACGGGGCTGAACCGGCTGCCCCTGGAGGAGAGCAGAGAGGCAGAGCGCGCGTGTGAGCGGCAGGATGAGAACCGGGCCCTCTCCTGCCCAGTGCCCTTCTCACATGCCCACACCCCGCCAGCCCAGGGCACAGAGCACAGCCCGGGGCACAGAGCACAGGAGGCCGTGGCCCGGGCCGGCACCCACCTGATGTTGTCTTCCCGGACGAGCACCAGGAAGAGGGGCCGCCCGTGCATCTTCCAGTACTGCCGGATGAACTGCAGCGCGTTCTGGGGAGACAGGGCCATCGGGTGGCACCCAGGCGAGCGGGGCGCCGGCAAAGCCCTCCATTCCCGGGTCAGCCCAGTCCAACCCGGGGTGAGCAACAACCAGGCCAGAGTCAGCACCTACACACACACAGTGGGGCGTGCACGAGCCCCCGGGAGCCACCCGCCTGCAGGCTTTGTTCTGGGAGAGAGCCCACACACGGACTCGCGTGCTCGCTTTGGGGTGTGGCTGATGAACCCCGGCCCAGGGGGCCCAGAGAGGAGGCGGGCTCATGAGCATCCCGGACGGGAGGCGGGGAGCTGCTCGGCTACCTTTATGTCGTCGATCAGCAGCAGCACGTCCTGGGACAGGTAGAAGTCGCTCAGGTCGAAGATGATGGGGTAGCACACCACCGTCTTCCCCAGGATGCGGTAGATCTGCGGGAGGCGCCCACGTAAACGCCGGGCCGGCCCGGGGCCACGGCGAAGGCGGCTGAGAGCCCCGTCTGGCTCGGAGTGTGAATGACCGTCCCTCCCCCCGGCCACAGGGAGCCTCTGTCTGCGCCCAGAAGTAGCAGAGCGGGGTGCGCTCCCTCCCAGAAGACTCCTGTGACGCCCCACAAGCCCACTCAGGAGACGGGCTGCTGAAATCATGGCTCAGGCCCAGCTGGTGTGGCTCGGGGGCTGAGCATCGACCCAGGAACCAGGAGGTCAGGGTTCGATTCCCGGTCAGGGCACAAGCCCAGGTTTCCGGCTCCATCCCCAGTGTAGGGTGTGCAGGAGGCAGCTGGTCCATGGTTCTCTCTCCTCATTGATGTTTCTCTCTCTCTCTCTCTCTCTCTCTCTCTCTCTCTCTCTCTCTCCCCTTTCCTCTCTGACATCAATAAAAACATAATTTGACGAGCCCCAGGGCAGCCACTCCCGCCTGTGGCGCTGTGATGCCCGCCCGCCCCCCGAGCCGCACCTTGGACGTGCCGAGGCAGCCGATGGGCCTGTCCGGCCGCCCCGAGAGCCCCAGCTTCTCGTTGACGCCCAGGTGGAAGTAGGCCTGTAAGACAGACAGACACACACAGACACACACACACACACACACACACACACACACGTGTTAGCGGAGTCCGGTGAGCAGCGAGCTTCTCCCCCTGCCCCCGCCCCTCTTCCTGCTCCTCCTATTCTCTCTCCGGGAAGCAGCGGCGGAGACCTTGCTCCGTGGACGTGGCACACGAGCCGGCCACGGCGGCCACTTGGACTCTGGGCTGCGACGTGAGCGCAAGACGGTCGTCAGCTTCCCCGGCCAGAGCACGGGCCGCGGGGAGACCAGGCCACGCCCGCGGCAGCCGCCAGACAGAACACAGGCCGCCTGGCCCCCCCGCCCAGCACTGCCCGCCGAGTGGGAGTGTTCCTGCTTTTCTGACATAAATTGTACTTTAAAGTCGAAGCCAAACGCTGCAGCTGAACGGCCCCGCAGACACTCACACCCGTGGGCGGCACCGGTGCCTGTTCCGGGGCAGGATGCGCCCGTGGCCCGAGCACCAGCAGCCGCCAGCTTCCTGGAGCCAGGTGCCCGCACCCCACGCCTCCGAGCGCAGGCGCAGACACAGGGGGGGTTCTCGGACATCGTCTGTGCTCCCGGCGTTCCTCTGCATCTCCACGCTGCTGTGACCGCAGCACCGGGGAGGCCGGGACGAGGCCTGCGGGGCCGGGACAAGGAGCTCCCGGACAGCACCCACCTTCACCAGCTCCTGCTGCGCCCAGATCTGAATGGGCTCCACCTGCTGGGGCGTCTGCGTCTGGATCCCGTAGGTGTTGAGGAAAACCTGGAGGCTGAGGGCAGGCAGAGGGGGGCTTGGGGACAGCCAGCAGGGGCCCGTGGAAACCCCAGGGCCAGGGGGCCTGGCTGGGAGCAGCCGCGTCTGTCAGCGCGCAGTGCGCCGTGTGCCCCGGGACCCGGGGGCCGGGGTCCTCCCAGAACATCAGATGGGAGCTCTGGGGCCGGCCAACGGGGGGCGGGGGCAGGCACAGGACTGGGGGATCCCCCTAACCTGTGTGTGCTCACGTTTCAGTGCTGCACCCCAGGCAGCACTGGGCTGGTCACGTGGCTAGCACTCACAGCGCTAACCCTGCAGGGAATGTGGCGCTGCCCTTAAAGGGGCATGGACGACGCCCTCACACCTGCCCGGGGGCCTAAGCCACCGGCCTCACTGTCGGGAGGGAAAGCCACCTGCCCCACCCGGCCCCACGGCACACGCCCCTCCACGCGCCCTCCACGCGCCCTACCGCTGGCTCTCAGCGACGAGCGCCACGTGGACCACCAGGTCGTTCTCCAGGGGGCCCTGCCACAAGGAGGGGGGACTGAGGAGATCCGGCCACGTCACGTCTCCGTTCAGAGAGGGCGGCCGAGCTGCCCGCGTGGCCGCCCCCCCACCTCTCGCTGCCATTGGTCCCCCTCAGGAGGGGCCCCCACAGCCCTGCCCCCCCCCCAGGAAGTACAGTCCCCCACCCCGTGTGGCTCAGTGGGCTGACTGCTGTCCTGTGCACCAAAAGGCTGCTGGTTCAATTCCCGGTCAAGGCATGTGCAGAGGCAACCAATCCATGTGTTTCTCTCACATCAATATTATTCTCTCTCTCTCTCTCTCTCTCTCTCTCTCCCCCTCTCTCCATCTCCCCCCCCCAACCCTCCCTCCCTTCCTCTCTCTGAGCATGTGGAAGGGTAAGGATCTAAAAATTAAAGTAAATCAATCAATCAAATTAAAACACAGCTGACATACAAACAGGCGAGTCCTGACTGCCCGGAAGAGGGAGGAGGTGTGATAGCCGCATTTGGAATAACCGTTCTCGGCCGGTGAAGCGGCCGGTGTCTTTGGGGGTGGAGCAGGAAAGAGGGGCCCCTCACCTGGTTGGAGAACCTCATGCTCACGTTCCGCTGGTTCTGTATGGGGACGTAGCGCTGGACGGGGTCGATGTCTTTAGGGCTGATCAACTCGTCCGCTGGGGGAGAAGGAAGGCGTTACCCAAGGTGCACTGCAGGGCCCCGACACCAGCAAAACCTGACCGGCATTCACAGCACACTGCCCACCCGAGGAGGTCTTCGTGGTTTCAAATTACATAAGACTACGACATCAAAACATCAGGTAACAGAAGAAAAAATGAGGTAAATTGGGTTTGGCCATGTTATTATCTTTGTTTCCCAAAGGACACCATCAAGAAAGTCAACGGACAGCCCCCGAAACAGGAGAAAATGCTTGCCAGTCCCATAGCTTGCAGGGGCTTGTACCTTGGACACATAAAGAACTCTTATGACCCAGCAATAAAAAGACAAACAGCCCAATTTCCAAATGGCCAGTTATCTTAGCCACGTTATCTGGGTGTTTTGCTCAGATATGTGAAAGTTAATTGAATAACATAAATAAAGACCCTACTTCTTTTTTAATATATTTTTATTGATTTCTGGGACTAAGAGAGAGACAGAAACATCAATGATGAGAATCATTGCTCGGTTGCCTCCTGCCCGCCCCCTCCTGGGGCTCGAGCCCGCAGCCTAGACGTCCGCCGGACCAGGAGTCGGGCCACCTGGCTCAGAGGTCGATGCTCAGCCACGGAGCCACGTGGTCAGGCGAGCCGCCGACCACCACTTGCTAGTAGCAGTTTAGCTCCTGAGGCGGGGCGATTAGTGCACTGATATTCTAAACAGCAGCAAATGATTTCCCAGGCTCGTCTGTCTGTCTGATCGTTGGGATGTGGACACTCCCAGGACCATCGGCATGCTGCATAATTAATGTTCGGCAGGCCACGGAAACTCGGCTCTACCTCCTCCTTTTGTTAGCTACGAAGGACGGACGAAGGTGGATGAAGACGCTATACCCTTGGCAAGCGTAAGTGCCAGTCCACTACCATGGGCACGAATACGGCAGGGAGCCGAGGCCGCTGAGAGCGCAGTGCCCCGGCGGGTCTCTCTCTCTCTCTCTCTCTTTGGCTCTCTCTCTGGCTCTCTCTTTCTCTCTCTCTCTCTCTCTCTGGCTCTCTCTCTGGCTCTCTCTCTCTCTCTCTCTCTCTCTCTCTCTCTCTCGCTCTGGACTGCACCTGAGGCCGGGCTTGCTGCTCACGCACATCCCCCCAGGCGCTGGCCTCTGCCGCACGCCCCTCCCGCCGGCATGGGGCAGGTGCGCCGGAGACTCGACACACAAAATGCCAAACGGTCCCACGTGATGCCAAAGCGGCCCTGGCAATGCAGCGGGGCCCGCCCATTTGACATCTCCCCAGAAACTGCCCACCAGCACCCCTGTGCGCAAGAGAAACTCCCCGGCTCCCCTCCCCGCGCCGACGCCTGGACCCCTCACCGCCGACACCCCAACACCGGAGGAAAACGGCCACAGACACGCACGGTATGGGCTTGAGACGGGCCGCCCGGCCCCACTCACTCAGCAGCTTGGCGATGACGTACAGGGCCTGCCCCCAGAGGAACAGCCTCCCGTCCCGGCCGCTGTTGCTAGGAAACCGCTTCTGGCTGCCGGGGCTCCGCTTCTCCAGCTCCACGAAGTCGGCCGGCACGTAATAGTACTTGGGGACGACCGGGTAGCCTGGGGGCGAGAGGGCGTGTAAAGCACGGCGCCCCGCTGCCTCCCCTGCCGCCCGTGGGAGCTGCGTGGTCAGGAAGAGAGAGAGGCGGAGTGTGCAGGAGGCAGCCAGTCAGGGGGCTCCTTTCAGAAACGGCGGGGGAACATGAGAACCCCAATTCGACCACAGGTTCCCGCCGCCTGCCCCCACGAAGCCTGTGATGTGCCGGCTCCTAGGCCAGCGCTCGCCACTGAGTCCCGCTGAGCCCCCTGAGCCCACGCTGAGCCCCTCTGAGTCTCCCTGAGCCCTCCTGACCCCTGCTGAGTCCCCCTGAGCCCCTCTGAGCCCCCTGAGCCCATGATGAGCCCCCCTGAGCCCCCCTGAGACCACGCTGAGCCCCTCTGAGCCCCGCAGCCCGGCCAGAACTCCTCCTTATAAATCCTGGGAGAATGAGTCTTGTGCTCACACCAAAGACTCAGTTCGCTCTTTCCTGGGCCCTGCCGGCCCCTGACGGGAGCCAGCACGCGGCCCAGAGCAGGTCCTGCGATCATTTCCAAGACATGAAGTCCGTCCTCCGAGGGCGGCGCCTGAGCAGACGTCCCACGTAACGCCAGGAAGGCGCCAGAGGCGGCGCCAGGAGGAGCCAGCGCGGCCTGGCCTTGGCCCTCTGCGGGCGACTCCCCTCAGCACCCCATTCCCCGGGCGGGAGCAGATCGGTCACTCCCGCCCCGGCTGGGGGCTGGGTGGTGAGAGCGCCGCCCACAGACTGAGGGGCGCAGGTACCTCGTTTCAGGTTCCATCCCCAGCCCAGGAAGGGGGGGTGGGAGGCAGCCAATCAATGTATCCCTCCCATGGATGCTTCTCTCCCCACACCTCACCTTCACTCTCTCTGAAGACCAACGGGAAAAACACCCCCCAGTGAGGATTAAGACCCAGCCCTCCCTGCCAGGCGGGCACAGAGAGGAGGAGCTGCAGAGGTGGCAGAGGGGGACCCGCCGCCCGCCCGCCCGCCCGCCCGGCGTCCTGCAGTGGCTGCAGCCACGACCACCCAAACCCCCATCCTGGCCGGGCCAACCAACCCCTCCCAGGAGACAAGTGGACAGGCTGTTCCTCCTGATGCACCCCAGGCCCTCGCTGCTCCCGGGGTGACAGCCTGGGAGCGCTCCGGGCCGAGCCGAGCCCACCTTCCGCGGTCCGGTGCAGCACGGGCGCCAGCAGGTCCTGGTACTCCTTCACCTGCGCAGCGTGGCCTCGGAAAACCCCTGCAACCGACAGCACGCCCTCAGCAGCGCCCCCAGCGGGCACACGGGCCCCCTACAGCTACTCGGGTAATTATCGGGGTAAACGATAAACATAAAACTTAAAAGCAGGTAATGAAAGTGTGTCTGACATCTTTCCGGGAAGTCAGTTTTAGAAGGTTGTGTTAGTATTTAGAACTGAAAACTGACTATTAATTGAAATTTCTCGATTCTCAGTACGAATGTTATACCAGATAGTCAGTGTCACAGATTACTATGGCATTCATGCTTTCTATGCGTGAAACTTAATTCTTTATAAATATGAAAATAGAGCTGTATCATTTTTAAAATAAATTCAGCCTGGCCGGTGTGGGTCAGGGGTTGAGCGTCGATCAATCTAGGAACCAGGAGGTCTCAGTTCGATTCCAGGGCACATGCCGGGAGGGCAGGCTTGGTCCCCGGTGTGGGGACCATTTATGTTTCTATCTCTCGCTCTCCCTTCCTTTCTGAAATCAATAAAAATAATTTTTAAACACAATCAAATAATTCACAGTGTGGTTCTAATCCTCTAAGCGACTTCATCTCCCGCCGGGAAGCAGGAGAGCGCAGCGTGCCGAGGCGAGTGGCACAGGCCCGTGGGAGCGGCAGGAAGCGGTGGCCGCTCCCGCCGGCTCCTGCCTAACCGCCCAGTCCGCTGCCGCCGCCGCCGGGGAGCGCACACTCACCGTCGATGATCATGTACAGGAAGAAGATGGGGAATTCACACTCGATGCCATCGAACAGCTGGAACAGAAAACAAAACGCTGTCGATTTCGTGGACAATGAGCTGGGACAAGCACGGTGTCAGGGCGACGCATCCGTCACGGCTAGAGTGGGCGGTACAAAGGAGTGGCCGATGGTGCAGCCAAGCGGGCTGGTGTGAACAGCCGTGTGGCTGTTGTTTTTCTAAACTCGTGCCGGGGTCCTGTGCTTCATCGCCGCTCACTGTGCCTTCTCCGGGAGTGCGCACGGGGCCTGAGCCCCGGGCCGGCACCCGCGGGACCAGGCTGAGAACCGGGCAGCGAGCTCCCTCGAGGGCCCAGATGTCCGTCCACCAGTGTCAGGAGCAGGGACGGACCCCAGAGTCTGCCAGGGCCAGGAAGGGCGTGGAGGAGGGGGCTCTCAGGGGCCGGCAGGTCTCTCCAGCGAGGAAGTGAGGGAGCAAGGGCGCCGCACCAGCACCGCTGCCTGTGCGAGCGCCCCCCCCACCCCCGGGGCTTAACTTCCTCCTCATCACAGCGACGCATGCGGCATTGGAGGAGGCTCGCTGTCTAGCCCACTGGTTAGCGCCGATTCGAGCCCGGGAGGCGGCGTCCTCGGTACCTTAATCTCGGCCGGCTTGTAGTAGCGCCGGTGGGGGTCCTCCAGAGCTGTCCGGTACCCATCCCGCAGGAAACGCTTGAACCCGTACTTCCCTCTCAGCTTGCGGACCACTTTGTCGAGGGTCTGGCTGAACAGAGCCTCGTCATCCAGCGCGAAGGCTGGGTAGCTGATGCAGGGGAGCAGGGCGGCGTCCGTGTTCTGGGGAGCGAAAAGAGGGGGCGACGTGATCCACAGCCCCCCGAGACCCGGGGAGGCGGGAGTTGGCAGGGACCCGGCGCCCATGGGAGGGTGGCGCCCCGAGGGCTGGACGTCCACTCGGCCCAGGACCGGGGGCCTCAGAGGAGACAAATCCTATCGGTGAGGAAGTCTTCTCAAGGCTCTGCACTGAGCCCGGGCGTGAAGATCCTACTAAGGCAGCGAGTGAAATGTTAACACCGTTAATGAGTCCTCACAACTTGGTTCGTCACAACAATCTTTTACAATCAGAAAAACAAAGCCATCTAAATGTCCACCCCATAGGAGAGGACGTTAGCAGCCATGAAGATGTGCACTGGGAAACAATGTTTATATATGGAAGCATGTCCATTCATAGGATTCCGTTACGGAGGGTTACTGAGAATATCTCCCAGTTTTGTAAGATATACATACATGAACCATGCGGACACACGCAAACAGGCATGTGTCGCCTACTGCAAAAGTGTGGGGGTGCAGGAATGCGAGGACGATATTTGCATGTGTGGGTTGTTTTTATTTTTCTTTTATCAAAATCTCGTGTTACTGCTTCTCTGCCACTAGAGGCCTGAGGCACGAAGTCCGCGCAAGAGCAGGCCTGCTTCCCCTCCGGCCGCCGCAGGCACCGGCGCCCAGGCCTCCCTCCGGAAGGTGGCCTGGAAGGACATCCGGTCTAATTAGCATAATGTGCTTGTATTATGATAGATCATTGTTTTTAAATAATTAAATCATCTCACTTGGGGCGTTTTCTAAAAAAAAACACAAAACAAACAAACAAAAAAAACAGAGCCGCAAGTAACTCCCAGAAAACCCTGCGAAAGTCTCCTCCCGGCAAAGGAGAGTTAACCGAGGTGACGTCACCGGTGACCCGAATTCAGGGGAAGGGGGCTCACGTGAGATCGAGACTCCCGGGGCAGCAGGGAGCACAGAGTCTGCCGGTTGCGATTATGAGCATCGAGATCCACAAAGATGACGGACCACGAGCAGCCCTGGAACGAGAGGGAAGCAGGGCCACATACAAAGCTGGCACCTGGGCCGCCGAGGAGTCCCACCCACCACGCAGCCCCGGGTCACAGAGATTCCGATTTTCTCTCCAACCGTCGGTTTGCTCAAGTACCTTGGGAGACGCACATTAACTTTGTAACCCTAACACACATTACTTTCCATTTCCCTCTGTCTCCTTGATTTCCTTACAAATCAAAATATACTGATAACTACTCAATTAGAGATATGTAGTCTAATAAGATGCAAATATTAGTTAGCCTGTGAACAGAGAAACCAAGAGGACTTACCATGTATGCTTAGGCTGACCATTAGGGAGTAAATTGCCATAGCATGCAAGTCTGCCATGAGTGGAAATTTTTTTTAAGAATATATTTTATTGATTGTTTTTTACAGAGAGGAAGGGAGAGGGATAGTTAGAAACATCGGTGAGAGAGACATCGATCAGCTGCCTCCTGCACATCCCAAGGCACATGCCCCCGACCGACTGGAATCGAACCCAGGACCTTCCAGTCCACAGGCCACTGCTCTATCCACTGAGCCAAACCGGTTTCGGCACTGAGTTGAAATTTTAAAGGCACAATCCAAGTAGGCTAGTTTATGAGGAAGGAAGTGAAATGGTGGATTTGGCTATTCTGGCTGTTGTTTGGTTAATGTAAACAGTCACCTTCTGTTGTCCAGGCCTCCCCACCTCCAGCCCCCAGGAGGGCGAGCAGGGGAACAGGCTGTCCGCTCACCACACGGCCGCCCGAGGCAGGGCCACACAGCGGCCTGGTTTGCTGTCCCCTTAACCGCAGGCCAGCTCGCCCACCTGCTGGGGCTGTTGGCTGAGCATCGTTCGGAGCACCGAGAGGGTGCCGGTTTGATTGCCAGGCATCAGGGCACAGGCCTGGGCTGTGCGCTCCCTTCCCCAGTAGGGGGCGTGCAGGAGGCAACCAACCCATGTTTCATTCTCACGTGGGTGTTTCCTGCTCTCTCTCCCTCTCCTTCTCTCTCAAAATCAATTGAAAAATCTTTAAAAAAATAAATCAATAAAACCGGCCATGCTTTCGGCATATGGCCCAGGTTTACGGGAGGATAAGAATCACCCACGGCCGCAGGCAGCAACTGGCGTTCAGAAGGGACTTTTTAAAAACATCAAAAACATCGTTGAGGAGGACGAGCGTGTGGAGGTAATTATCACCTGCTTCAGAGGCTCGGACACCTTGGTTTCAGGCGCCAGCGATCAAAGGGAGGCAGGCTGTGCCTTCTCTGAAGGCTCCGCATCACACAGCCAGCGCCCGCATCGCCCGAAGGCAGGGGCGGGGCCTCTGCGTGCAGACTGGAGAGGGAGGGACCGCTTTCGAGGACGTGCAGTCCGCAGTGTCTTCATCTCCCAACCCCTCAGTCACAACTCTGCACGCACCTGCCTCCGCCCACTGGCACCCCCCCCCCACCTCCCGGGACCCCCAAAGCATCAATCCTCGCTCCCACCCCACATCCCAGTGAGAGGACGTGGGGCAGGGGCTGGCTCGGGCTGCCATGGGAGCGCCCCGAATGTGAGCTGTGCCCCTTGCCCAGCCCCTTCCTGAGGCCTCGCTCTTCATCCTTCCCATCACACCGGCCCACCCCCAGAGGAAGTGGGAGGGGGGGGGAGAGGTGGCCGTAGGGAGGGGGACACCTCGGGGTACCACCAGGAACTGTCACAGTTCCCGCTCGGGGTCCACAGCACGGTCACTGCCATGACAGAAACTGCCACCGCATTCTGCACCCCCGTCTGTCCCCCTCCCCGGCCCCGGGACTGGCCTGCCACTTCAACAGCTCGGGGGTTGTTGCAATATCAGCCAGAAGCCTCCTTTGCCCGCCCGTCTTAGAAATCTTTACAAACACCGCTAAAGAAAATGAGCCTAGCCCTGGCCCGTGTGGCTCAGTGGATAGAGCGTCGGCCTGTGGACCGGGGGTCCCAGGTTCTATTCCGGTCAAAGGCATGTACCTTGGTTGCGGGCACATTCCCGGTAGGGGGCGTGCAGGAGGCAGCTGGTCGATGTTTTTCTCTCTCATCGATGTTTCTAGCTCTCTATCCCTCTCCCTTCCTCTCTGTGGAAAAATCAATAAAATATATTTTAAAAACAGGAAGTGAGCCTCTTTCCTGATCCAGAGAAGGACTTGGTACTCCTACACTTCACCCCTTTCCTAGCTGCCGCGCAGGAACTGGCTAGTGGCCTTCACCCTCGGGCTTTCCCCTTTGTCCCAAAGAAAATGGGATTCAGACCTATTCACAGCCAGCCGGGGGCAAGCTAGGACCCAAACTTGCCATGCTGTGGCTGTCCACGCTACACGTTCCCTCCCCAGAGCTGTACGCCAATGTCCATCACATAGAAGCCAGTGTGAGCGCGGGCGTGGAAAATGCATACGGTGCAAGAAGGGTTTTAAAGGTGAAAGCTCGCCAGCGGACCAGAGGGGAGAGTTAGGGAGCAAAGAGGATGAGAATTCTGCCCGGCCGGTGTGGCTCAGTGGTTGAGCATCGACCCCTGAGCAGAGAGGTCACCAGTTCAAACTCCCAGTCGGGTGCGTGCAGGAGGCAGCCCACCGAGGTTTCTCTCTCATCAGGGTTTCTATCTCTCCCTCTCCTTCCCCCGCCCTCTAAAATCAATAAAAACATATAGTTTGTAGAAAGGTGAGAATCCTGCACTAAAAGGGTAATTTAAAATTAAGCCATGTTCTTTAGTTAGGAAATGAAGCTTTAACTGCAGGCGGGCGGCCTGCTGGGCCGTGCGACATAAACTCCAGGCGCTCTGTGATACTGGGAGTGGCGTGGCTAATGAGTGGCCGGATTAATTAGGCAGGTAATTAAAAGCGTAATCGGTGCTGGCTGCTGCCGGGTGTGTTTACCTGATTGCCGAAGAGGTTGAATCCGTTAATTGCTTCCAGAGCTGCTTTCGCTAAGCCGACCGAGCTGAAAGGAAAAGGGAAAGGGATGCCTCGTAACTGCCACGTGGCTACCAGGTGACAGCATGTCTGCCACGTGGCTACCGGGTGAGAGCGTGTCTGCCACGTGGCTACCGGGTGAGAGCGTGTCTGCCGAGCGTTCACAGCCAGCTTCCTCACCGACACGCACAGCGACTTCCGGGAGGAGGGGCGGCGAGAGACTCCTGACCGGCATGCGCTGTTTTAATTGTTCTCTGGTAGCCAGTGACCTCTGGGGGGGCGGGGGGGGGGGGGGGTGTTCCTAAGTTCACCTCGACGTGGACAATGGGGCAGCCTGAGCTGGGGCTTCACTGCCGGTCACTGGCCCAGGAGGGAGGGGGGAGCTCGGAGAGGCTCTTGGGAGGAGCGGTGCGGTCACCACCAGCTGGGCACCGGTCACCACCAGCTGGACACTGGTCACCACCAGCTGGGCACCGGTCACCACCAGCTGGGCACCGGTCACCACCAGGCTAGGTACAGGTCACCGCCAGCTGGGCACCGGTCACCACCAGGCTGGGCACCGTCAGTCCAGAACAACACCTAAGAGCTATCCTGACATCACTGAGCCCGGGAAAGCTCTCTGGCTCGGGGACGGACACACAGGCACGGTCTGTGTCCCCAGAACGACTGACCGGCACGCCCTCGTCTGTCCCTGTATCCTCTCTGTGATCCCCTGTGCGCTCCTCTGCGCGTACAACTGTGCTCAGAAATGGGAAGGCTCGGATTCCATTAAAAATAGGACACTGTCACCTTATAAATAGCAACCTTTACGATTTTAGATTTCACATCCAGTCTGTTTTACTTCTGCAACTTTCTTCTGAGAGCAGCGGCGCCCGCCAGGAATACCGAGCAAAATTAATGATGTGTCCTGGCTCAGCCGTGTCCCCGGCAGAGGAACAAAGCGGCCGGCCGAGCAGCGGCCTGGCGGGGAGCCGGCAGCAAAGCCCGTCCTCCCTCCTCCCTCCCCCGCTCCTCCTCCTTCCCGCTGCCCCCCCCCCCCTCCTGGGAGAGGCCGTGCCCGGAGCAGAGCCCGCAGGTGCCCGCGAGCCTGTTCTGAGCGGCCCGCGTGGCCGTGAGCCGCGTTTTCCGTGGCGCGTTCACGTGACATCTCTCCAGCAAGGTTCTTCGCATCACAGGGTGGTGGCCAGACGGGAAACGCAAACTGCGTGGACGGGAGGGGAGCCGCCTGCTGAGCCTCACTAAAGCTGATGTTTAGTGTCTGAGAGGCACGAGGCCCCGAGGCTACTTAGGGAGCGGGGATTCATCCACCATTAACCGCAGTCGGCAGCCCCTGCGGCTGCCTCAGACCCACAGCCCCACTCCGGGCTGCTCGCACCGCTTCCAGAAAACAGTGACCGACCGACCGACCGACCGGTCCTCTGGATGCGAAAGGTCTGACCTGCCGGTTAGGGTGAAGCGCGGCCCTGTGGGCAGAGGGGAACGCCTCGCAGCGCGTGCCTGCTGGGGTTCGGCAGTGCCGTGGGCCTGACTTCCAAAGAGCATCACTGCCCGCCGAGAGGGGGCCGGCTGGGGGCCGGGGCCAGCCAGCTCTGGCCGGAGGCCGGGGAGCCCCTCCTCCTCCCCCCCCCAGCCGCTGGGCGGGCAGCCGCCTCTGTGCCTTTCACTGGAAGTGAATTTCATCTGCGCCGCACGCGGGGAGAAAGCAGGGGGACGTTAACACAGAAGGCAGAGCGCCAATCCAATACTCTGATCTTTCGATTCACATTCAGACTCACACGTTTAAATGACCGAGAGCCGCTCAGATACCCGCAAGTTACCTGGAATGCAGCTCCGTGCTGCCGTTGTTATATTTGCTCCCTCGTTCCCAGACCCCGAAGTCAGGCACCCGGTACACTCTCTCCACACAAAACACCAGGTTCTGGATGAAAGAGACCTGGGGGAAAGAAAGGGAGCGTGAGCACACGCACGGCAGCAGGTGCTCAGGCGCCGGCAGGAGCGGTTACGCCGTGCGGAACGCGGCCCTCTGGACAGCCGAGTGTCTCGTGGCGGCTGCAGTGCTGGGAGCACTGACTGCGGTCCGCCTGCTCCCTCGGACCTCAGCCTCACGCGGGAGCTAACACAACACCACCCAGAAAGAGAGCTGGCACCTGTCAGCCCACCACATTCTTCAGGCACGATGTGAGGGCATCTCAAGAACCAAAACAAACAAAAAGCGCCGTTTCACAGAGGATAACGTTTGGAATTGCAAACGCCCATATGAGATGTTAAATATTGTAAAACCTCAAGAATAAGAGCCTGTGCCCCCACTGCGTGTACCATCTCAAAAGAGCCTGTGCCCACTGTGTGCACCATCTCAATAAGAGCCTGTGCTCCTACTGTGTGTACCATCTCCATAAGAGCTTGTGTTCCCACTGTGTGTTCCATCTCAATAAGAGCCTGTGCTCCCACTGTGTGTACCGTCTCAATAAGAGTCTGTGTTCCCACTGTGTGTTCCATCTCAATAAGAGCCTGTGCCCCCACTGTGTGTACCATCTCAATAAGAGCCTGTGCTCCTACTGCGTGTACCGTCTCAAGAATAAGTGCCTGTGCCTGGCTGGGTGTGTGAGCGTGTGTCTGTGTGTGCGTCCAGCATTACCGCCCATGAAAGAAACGCTCCCCAGCTCTGGGCAGTGTGGGCAGAAATTCCGTTCCAATTCCCAAGAAGAAGAAGAGCGTGGTATCTATCTTTGAAAAACATCAGCAACCCTGCTGAGAGGCCGTGCAAGTGAAAATAATACAATATGGCAAAAGCATCTCTCTACTTTTAGAGGGATGGGTCACAAAAAGGAATGAAGCAAAAAAACAAAACAAATAATAACAGAGAAAATCTGCAAATGCTACTTTACTTTCTTTGTTACTAAAATATCCTGAAAGCTTCAATTTCAGATCGCCTTAAATAGAGCCCTCATAGAAGTACAATTTTATAGCTTGCTACATGATTGTTCATTTTCAAAGTGCTGCGCACGGAGACTTTTCTATCTAATATTCCAAATCCAATCTCTGATGATATGAAATGAAGAATAATCCATTTTTTATTAAACAAAAATCAGGTTTTAAGAAGTAAGATAAAAGAGGTCCTTGGAGATGAAATTCAGCGCTAAAGAACTGGAGGCGCCCGGCCGGCGTGGCTCAGGGACTGAGCGTCAACCTAGGAACCAGGAGGTCAGGGTTCGATTCCCGGTCAGGGCACAGGCCCAGGTTGCACGCTCGATCCCCCGAGGGGGGCGTGCAGGAGGCAACCGACCGTGATTCTCTGGTCACTGATGTATCTCTCTCTCTCTCCCTCTCCCTTCCTCTCTGAGTCAATAAACACATTTTTAGAAGGAGGGCGCATACCTCGTCGGTGTTGTAGATGATCTGCAGCCCCGAGGAAATCATCTCCACCAGGTAGAGCAGGTAGAGGGACACGGCGTTGATCTGGAACACACAGCACCGTGACGCGTTAGGGAGACGACAGAGACGCCATCACCGAGGTAAAGGTCAAGGCCACGGGGCCAGTTCTGAACACGGTGTCCTCCCTGCCGTGACCGAAAGGAGCGTGGATCTGGGGCCTGAGGAAGCCCCGGCTCCCCAGAGCAAACCCCAGCACCCTCACGTCGGCGGGCGGGGTCACACCTGCCGGGGAGGCGGCCGCAGGGGCCTCGGAGCAGGTGTGTCTAGAGCAGAGTTTCCAGGCGCGTTCTCAGACCGAGGGCTAAGCACGCCTGCGCCGGAAGACTCTGCCCAAAGGCAGCTGGCTTTGCCATGTCGACCCTCTCCAACGCATGCACTTCCGGTGCCGCCATCAACAGAGAACACGGAGCTCACGGCAGCGTCGCAGCACGTGTTCCTGTCACTGGGCGCCCTAGCAGAGCCCCTAAAAGCTGTGTGGGTACACCTACGGAACACCCTCTCTGTGCCCGGTGCTGGGCTCCAGCTCGGGGGTACAAGAATCCACGAGCTGTGACTGTCTGCAAACCCCACTTCAAGTAGGAAACACCTGCCAAAGCAAGAGGTGCCTAGAACCAATTGTGTGGCAGCCCTGGGACCGTGGTCGGCAAACCGTGGCTCTGAGCCACATGCGGCTCTCTGGCCCCTGGAGTGAGGCTCTTCCACAAAACACCACGGCCTGGGCGAGTCTATGTTGAAGAAGTGGTGTTAGAAGTTTAAGTTTAAAAAATTGGGCTCTTGCCAAAACCGGTTTGGCTCAGTGGTAGAGCGTCGGTCTGAGGACTGAAAGGTCCCGGGTTCGATTCCGGTCAAGGGCATGTACATTGGTTGCAGGCACATCCCCGGTAGGGGGTGTGCAAGAGGCAGCTGGTTGATGTTTCTCTCTCATCGACGTTTCTAGCTCTCTATCTCTCTCTCTTCCACTCTGTAAAATATCAATAAAATATATTAAAAAAAAAAAATTGGGCTCTTGCTGAAACCGGTTTGGCTCAGTGGATAGAGCGTCGGTCTGTGGACTGAAAGGTCCCAGGTTTGATTCCAGTCAAGGGCATGTACATTGGTTGCAGGTACATCCCCGGTAGGGGGTGTGCAAGAGGCAGCTGGTCGATGTTTCTCTCTCATCGATGTTTCTAGCTCTCTATCCCTCTCCCTTCCTCTCTGTGAAAAATCAATAAAATATATTTTTTTTAAATGTGGCTCTCCAGAGAAATTTCCGTCCTTGTCCTGTTGATGTTTGGCTCTGTGGACGGATGAGTTTGCCGACCACTGCCGTGGGAGAAGGCTGGTACACTGCTGGGCCCCTGGACTCTCGGGTCAGAAATAAGTACAGGAGTCGGCGAGGCACAGAAATGGGGACACCACACTGTGCTTGGAGGAGTTGCAGGAGAGCAGGCCATGTCTGATCGCAGGGAAGAGAGGGACTATAAGAAGGAGATCTTATTTTAGCTCCAGATAATGGGCAATCCGTACTCTGCCCTGCAGCCCGGGGCGCGGGGGGAGGAGCAGGAGGAAGCGCGTTAAGGATGAGCGGCGGGTACGGCGTCCGTGTCCGGGGCGGGCGGCGGGAGGCCCCGAGGAGAGCAGCGGGAGCCGTGGGGGCAGTACATAAACCCCGCAGGTGTCCTCAGCCTGGCTCAGAAGTTACTGCGATGCCGAGGTCGGTTTGGCTCAGTGGATAGAGCATCGGCTTGCGGACTGAAAGGTCCCGGGTTTGATTCCGGCCAAGGGCATGTACATTGGTTGCGGGCACATCCTCAATAGAGGGTGTGCAAGAAGCAGCTGGTCGATGTTTCTCTCTCATCAACGTTTCTGGCTCTCTCTCTCTCTCCCTTCCTCTCTGTAAAATATCAATAAAATATATTTAAAAAAAAAAAAAGAAGTTACTGCGTTAAGAAGACAGACATACAGCCTCCGGAGGGTCATTTGGGGGAACACTTTCGCTCTGTGGGAAGCAGACATGTTAAAAACGAACTGCGGGGAACAGGAGCTCCTGATCTGCCGCCGATGGTCTTGACTCCCTGGTCCCTAAGGGTCAAGCTCAAGTTCGATGACAGGTACACGCTTCAGTCATGAAAACACTGTGAGATGTGCCCGCCCGGCGGGGCTCAGGGGCTGAGCGTCGACCTAGGAACCAGTGGGTCACGGTTCTTCCTATTCCTGGTCGGGGCACAGGCCCGGGTTGCAGGCTCGACCCCCGGTGTGGGGCGGGAGGGCAGGAGACGGCCCATCGACGCGTCTCCCTCACAACGGACGTCTCTGTCTTTCTTCCTCTCCCTCTCCCTCCTCTCTGAGGTCAGTGAAAACATATGAAACTGGCTCGTGGAGGCCCGTGTGCTCCTCCTTCGGCCGTCCTGACACCACAGCCTCTCCAGCCGCCCTCTCTGCTTGTGGGCCAAGAAGTCGGCCAGACTGGACACTCAGCCACCACGACTCACTCCGCCCCGGGGCTCCCGGCCACCCCTTGCCGCAGCTGCTGCCCTTTGACCTTGACCATCCATGAGGTCACCGTGAAACACGGCGAGGCCCCAGCCCTCCCTGCGGCGGGCGCGCTCACCTGCAGGTGCCCGTACTCCTCGTAGGACAACACCTCGTCCCCGGTGCGCACGTCGAACACGGAGTGCAGGCAGGTGGTGGGGCGCGGGTCCTGCTTGAACTGCTGGACCTGGAAGGACATGGGACGTGCACTCAGCGCTGGCCGTGCACGTCCAGGCCGCGTCACAGAGCCCCACAGACCCTCAGCCACCTCTCCCGGGTGCGACTGAGGAAAACCGCCGCTTGTAGGCAGAGGCGGGACGAGGCAGAGACGTTACTTTTTCTGGAGAAACCAAACAGGCAGCACCGTGGCTGCCGCCTGGCCAGCGGTCCCGGCTGTGGACGCCGGTGGGACTGCGAAACCTGGCAATGCCGAGGTCCCACCGCTGGCTTCGGAGGGCCCTGCGTCCCTCAGAGTCCAGGAGTGGCTTCCCCTCGGGCAGGGCTGCCACTGCGTGTCCCCCTGATGGCGGTGGGAGCGCTTACGTGGCCCTCGGGGACAGCGTGCTGTGGGCCACGCGCCAAGTCAGCGAGCCCGAACGGAAACGCTGCTTCCTTCTCCGAGGGCGCGAGCGCAGACCCGGCCCCTGTCCGCCTGGCTCCTTACTCCCACCCATTCTCCCCCCGAACCCCTTTCTTGGGCGACAGCTCGGGGGAGGGGGGCGTAGGCCACGCCTTCCCTCGCTCACTGGACATCCACGCTCACGTCTCAGAAGTAAACGCTAAATGCTCCCACAGCCCCGCCCCAACGACAACAAAACCCGTCCCCTCGTCTCCGTCCTGTTCAAGTCAACGTGGCAAACGCTGGCTGGTGCCAACGGAATGCCCGCTGCGGGGCGGGTCCCCAGAAGCACCGCAGGACAGGAGCGGAGGGTGAACAGGATGGCACGAGACTCGGTGGAAAAGCAGCGGGGTTCTCTCTCTCTCTGGAAAGATGCCAGAGAGGCCGGGCTGGTGATGCTCAGTAGTTTGAGCGTCGACCTAGGAGCCAGGAGGTCACAGCTCGCTTCCCGGTCAGGGCACATGCCCGGCTGCAGCCTCCACCCCCAGGGTGGGGCGTGCAGGAGGCATCGGGTCCATGATGCTCTCTCATCACTGACGTCCCTCTCTCTCCCTGTCTCTTCCTCTCTGAAATCAATAAAAACATATTTTTTTAAAAAAGAAAAGAAACATTCCTCAGACCGTAACTGCTGCCGGTGGTCTGGGACTACACAGACAGACACCCGTGTGGTCACCCTTCCCCACACTGTGATTATCGTCTCACGCACGGCTCTGGGAGCGAAGATTAAACCCGGTCACAGTAAAACAAATCCCATCTTGCCCACTGGATAAGGATCTGCCAAAGGAGCTGGTCTGATCCGTTTAATAAAGCGGCTGCCATTTGTCTCCGAGACGCACAGCGGGAGGGTTTGCGTTCAATCACTGCGTCGGGGGAAAGGATAACTAACTCAAGATGCTCAAGTGGAAAATTCCGTGCCCGCGCGCTCAGTCCGAAAGCTGCTAAGAGACGAGCGATTGAACATTTCAGAGGAAAAGCAAGGCCCAGCCGCTATAAGCTTCGGAGTGGAATGGGGTGGATTGTACGTGAGTCACTGACAAAAAGCACTCTTGAGGGCAGTCAAAATCAAGGAGACATTATTAGTTCGTGCTTCCTGATGTCTGACATCTGGCAAGTAAAAGGAAGGGATGATTGACACATTTGCTGGACTAAGAAGATCTAGAGCCCGCGCCGGTCTCGCTCAGTGGTTAGTTCGGCCCGCGGACCAGAGCCTAGCAGATTTGATTCCCAGTCAAGGACACGCACCTCGGGCGCAGGCCTGATCCCTGGCCCAGGTCAGGGTGCATGTGGGAGGCAACCAATCAATGTCCCTCAAATCGATGTCCTCTCTCTCTCTCTCTCTCTCTCTCTCTTCCTTCTCTTCCATCCTCTCTAAAAGTCAAAGGAGCCGAAGCCGGTTTGGCTCAGTGGATAGAGCATCGGCCTGTGGACTGAAGGGCCCCAGGTTCGATTCCGGTCAGGGGCATGTACCTTGGTTGTGGGCACATCCCCAGTAGGAGGTGTGCAGGAGGCAGCTGGTCCATGTTTCTCTCTCATCATGTTTCTAACTCTCTCTCTCTCTCTCCCTTCCTTTCTGTAAAAAATAAATAAAATATATATTTAAAATAAATAAATAAATACAAATAAATGGGAAAATATCCTCAAGTGAAGATTTTTAAAAATCTAGATTAATGTTTTCTGTTTCTATTTTATATTTGGCTTTTCTGAAAACGTAAGCCGTTGTAGATCAGCTCTGACAGGTGTGGGAGAAGGCTCGCAGCAGGAAAATGCTTAAAAGCTTTAAGCACTTTCAGTGACCGACCCCGTGCCCCGAGGAAAACCCCCCGAAGGGCCGAGACCGGTGTGGCTCGGTGGATAGAGCGTCGGTCTGCGGACTCAAGGGTCCCGGGTTCGATACCGGTCAGGGGCATGTGCCTTGGTTGCGGGCACGTCCCCAGTAGGGAGTGTGCAGGAGGCAGCTGGTCGATGTTTCTCTCTCTTCGATGTTTATAGCTCTCTATCCCTCTCCCTTCCTCTCTGTAAAAAAAAAAAAAAAAAGAAAGAAAGAAAACCCCCGAAGGGCTTAGGGCCGAGAAGGCTCACCCCAGCTGCCCTCGCAAGCCGCCGTGGCCCCTGAGGAGGCGGCGGTGAGGGTGACGGGTTCAGAAAGGGACGCTGAGAGCGGACGACAAGCCACAGGGAAAAGCCCTGCCACCCCAGCTCCTCCCTCTGGTCAGCCCTCTGGCTGAGCCCCAGCTGCTCCCCAGGAGATGGGCCTCCGTGAGGGGGACGCCCTCGGGACGTGGTCACCGTCGGGGACGCTGTGCACCTCCCACACCGAGGAGCGTGACCGCTCCAGTTCTCTGCGACTCCCGCACGCCAGCCCGACACGGCTGCCCCCCAGGCCTGGAAACGCCGTCGCCTGGGGACCTGCAGTCGCCTCTCGGCAGACGGTGACGGGTGTGTCACATGCCCCTCTTCCCGGCCTGAGGTTCAATGCACTTCGCCATGGCATGCTCCTGTCGCCATATTTTGACGGCAGAATATACATTTTAAGTTTTAGCTTCAGATATAGATCTTACGAAGAAAATGCACCGTCCCATTACTTACTACGTCAAGCATAAGTTAAAGCAATGCAACACTCACATGAAAAGAACATACAAAATGGTGCATACACAGGATTGCCCGTATAATCACGGGTGTGCATCTCCGCAGTGAGCTGTCTGCCTGGGGTGGCCTTGGGGACACATGACTCGCTCACAGACCTGGGATATTAGGACCTGGGATACAGACGTACAGGCAGGGAGGGGAACACCTCATGAATGTGTGTGGTGCTTGGCTATTTACAATAAATATGTTTTTATTGGTTTCAGAGAGGAAGGGAGAGGGAGAGAGAGAGAGAAACATCAATCATGAGAGAGAATCATGGATCTGCTGCCTCCTGCACGCCCCCTAGAGCCCGCAACCTGGACCTGTGCTCTGACTAGGAATTGAACCGTGATGGCCTCCTGGGTCATAGGTCGGCACTCAACCACTGAGCCACACCGGCCGGGCCGGTTTGCTGTTTCCTAAGTCTGTGATTCCTGTCTTCTTTACAGGTAAACGAGGTGTTATCTTTTTAAATGGAGTTGACTTTAGCCAGGGCATTCACATGTGCAAAGGGAATTTTTTTAAAAACATGTGTTTTTATCAATTTCAGATAGAAGAAGGGAGAGGGAGGGAGCGAGAGACAGAAACATCGACGATGAGAGGAAAATCACTGATCAGCTGCCTCCTGCACGTCCCCTACTGGGGATGGGGCCTGCAACCCGGGCCTGTGCCCTGACCGGGAATCGAACCGTGACCTCCTGGTTCCTAGGTCGGCGCTCAACCCCTGAGCCACGCCGGCCGGGTCCAAAGGGAATTTCCACGAGGGCTTCCTCAAGTACTACACCACCGGGTAGGAGATGGATTACTGTGAGGCTCTGAGAAACTCCTCAGCAAGCAGACACCAGGCGCAAAACACAAACGGGCCGAGGCCTGAGCAGCAACTCCCAGCCACCCATGGCGAGGGTGTCCTCGATGGCGGAGCCTCAGGGCCGTGGCGGGGCAGGCCGGGGCTGTGCGTGGCCCTCCGAGAGTCCGTCCCTGTCCGTCCCACCCCCCCCAGGAGAGGCTGCTTCGGGTTCATCCCTCCTGGGGTGCGAGGCCCCGGCCGGCCCGGCCCAGCCCGGCCCGCGCCTCACCTTGTCGGCCTGCCGCATGTAGCAGTAGAGGATCCCTCGCATGCACTTCACGGCCGAGTGCTCCAGCTCGTGGGTCCGCCCCTTGTCATCGTCGATGCGCCTGGGCGGGGGAGATAGCGCGGGGAGGAGAGTGCAGACGGATCAGGGGAGGGGGCAGAGCTGCCGATAATTGCGTATTTAGCCCTCCGCCTAATCCCGCGTCCTGGCAGCATCCTAATTCCCTAACGGTGACGCTCCGTCTTCCCGGCGGAGGCAGGAGCGCTGCCAAAAAAAAACATGTAAAAATCCCCTGATGGAACGTATGCAGATTTCTCCTTCCTTTAAGGACGGGAGGCAACTGCTTTAAAGATAGCACGCAGTGTTTTCCACGGGGGCTCGGCTCAAATTCTAAGCGATGTTTCTATGTTGGAAAAAAATCTACCAAAAGATATTTTTAAAACTCACTGTTTCAGGGTGGAGGCAGTTTTTTAATATCACTCCCTTTAGGTTAGGCAATGGCCACTTGATTTCTGAACTCTCCACGCAACTCCATTGATCTCTCTCTCTCTCTCTCTCTCTCTCTCTCTCCATATATATACTAGAGGCCCGGTGGATGAATATAGTGCACAGGGGGAGGGGGGGGGAGGGGTCCCCTCAGCCCAGCCTGCACCCTCTCCAATCCAGGACCCCTCAGGGGATGTCTGACTGCCGGTTTAGGCCCGATCCCATGGCAGTCAGACATCCCTTTTGCAATCCGGAACCACTGGCTTATAACCACTTGCCTAACAGCTCCCTTGCAGCCCTGACCGCCCACCCCTAACTGCCTCTGCCTCAGTCCCCACCACTCTGGCTTCGTCCGGAAGGAAGTCAGATGGTAGGAAGATGTCCAGTCTCCTGGTCTAATTAACACATTACCCTTTTATTAGCATATATACATATATATACATGTGTGTATATGTGTATATATACATATATATACATATTTCATGCTAGTACCATACCGTTTTGACTATTATTTTGTTTTGGTTTGTTTTATAGTATTGACATCAGGGAGCCTGCCCCTCCCTCTTTGCACTTTCTCAAAGGTTCTTTAGCTGCTTGGCATCTTCTGGAGTTCTGGATGCATCTTAGGACTCGTGCTCTCCTCTGAGAGAAGCCACTGGTCTCTAACTGGGCTGCACACAGCCGGATATTGCTGGAGGCTCTAGGACTCGGCACAGCAGCATGTGGCCTCGACTTACCCTCCCCACATCTGTATCTTCCTCAGTTCCTTCCTGCGGCAGCTCCTTCCGCCATAACCTCATGCTGACGGCCGACCCAGAGGTGAGAACTTACGCTCGTGAAACACTAACCGTCTCGTGTACACCCTTACGCAGAGCCGGGCCAGCTGCCCCGGGCCCGGGGGAAGGCCCTCTCCCAGCCGGGGCAGCGCCCGCCCGCCGCTCACCTGTACGCGAGGGCCACGGCCCAGGCGGCCGCGGCGCAGTACAGGCTGTCCTGCACCTTGGCGTGCTGGTCCCCGCCGCCGCCGCCGCCGCAGGTCTTGGTGGGGAAGAGGCCGGTGGTGGGGCTCTGGTACAGCAGCACCGTGGCCTTGACTGCAAGGAGGCGGGAGAAGGTGAGCGCACAGCCCCGCCCCGGCCGCCCCAACCCCCCACGTCTGACGGTGTGGCTGGTCGTACACTGAGCTGTGGGGAAGCTTCTGATGACGTGGGACAGCTCCACGCTGAGCCACTGCCGCCCATCTCTCTAGCTAGCTATGGCTTCTAAGAAAATACAGGGCAACATAAAGATATACCAGAATCCCGACCAAAGGAAGTTGAATAGAGGTATTGGGTAAAGTTGAAGCAAACAAGCAAAGATCCTTAGTGTAGGGGAGACAAGTAAGTCAATTGTTACAGTGTCTGCCCTACTGGGCTAGTAAATGGCACATGAAGTAAAATGACACAGAACACAGGCATTTCGACTTAGTTCCAGGGGACAAAGAGGGAACCCCCATATACACACACATACACACACACACACACACACGCACACACGCACACACACACAGAAAACAGAACTTTCCAGGCGGACACCAGCAAAAACAAAGCCACCGCAGGACAGGGACCCCACATGAGGACCCGCGACCCGAGGTCACGTCCGTATCTCAATGAGTTAGAGACGGTTACGCGAGGCTCAGGGCTGGCCGGGAGCCAGGCGTGAGCGAATGAGCAGCCAGCACATGCACAAACCGGGCAAGTGCCCTCAGGAAAGCCGCTGGAATGTTCCGGAAGGCTGAAGGGGCACCAGGGACCCCGGTGACAGCGCTACATTGTCCCAGGGACGGTGTGACTGCTGCTCCTTCTGCAGCCACGGCCCCCCCCCGGCGAGGGGCCATCCCGCGTGCCGCCCAGGGCACCCCGGAGGGGAGCAGGCGCGTCCCGCCGCTCACCGATTCTGTAGAAGCGGTCCAGCTTCTCCCACAGGCTCTCATGGTCGGGCTGCAGAAGGTGGATGCTCTTCAGGGGTTCGTACACGGAGCCTGCAGGGAGACAGCCGGTCACCCCGGTCCTCCACCCACACTCACTCCAGGACACCCCAGCAGCCGCACTCCGCGCCTCGGGGAAACGCGAGGCTCACTAGGCTCGGGTTTGGGGTGGAGCAGGGGGGGCGGAGAAAGCTCCCCTGTGGCAAGCCCGAGGGTCTGGCTGTGGGGCGATCCCTCCCCTCACCCCGCAGCCATCAGCACCTCAAACAGCTCCCGTGCTCGAGGCCGGTCACTCGCCCAACCGTTTCCGTGTTTCCGTGCCGCCTGAGAAACGCACCGCTAACCCGCCCTGAGGCCCACGCCTGCCGCAGCCAAACTGCTCAGCCGCACCAGGCCGGCCCCTGCCAGCTGCCCCACCACCAGCTCCTGCCCGGGAGGGCAGGCACACGGCTCAAACGCTGCAGGAGTCACCGTGCCCGGGACAGCTTGCCACTAACTCGTTCACCCGGCTGGAATGATGGGACAGCACCGGACCCGCAGCCAGGGGCTGGGGAGGCCTCCGATTGCTGCTGGACGCACGCGCTCAGAAAGCACCAGCTCAGCGTCCCGAGTCCAGCCAGGCCCAGGAGTGCGAGTCGGCCTGACGCCGGCACAAGAACAACTCTGTGATCTGCCTGGTTTCCGCTTGCCAAGGTGTGTGACAGCCCCTCGGGGCCTCAGAGAGCCACCCCATGTCCTGCGACGCTTCTGTTACCTAAGAAAACAGCTCTTCCCATTGAGGCCCTGGACGCACCGGAATGAGTTTCCTCCGCTGACTCTAACGTAAGAAGTCAAGTCTGTACATTTTTAAGAGATCGAATTGGCCCTTCCTTTTTTTTTTTTTTTTAGGTTATAAATATTGAATAGAAAGATCCATTTATCTCAAATTCTAAGCAGGGAGCACCCCAAATTATGGGGTTCAAATAGGCCGTTTCCTCTTGAAAGAATTGCAATTTGGTTTCCAAAGCAACGTGAGCGCGGTAGGATGTGGTAACGCAGCACTGGGCCTGCATGCGTGTTCTCAGATATAACGGTGTTACGTAAGGTCTCAAACCACACCTACCATGGACACGTGGCAGCTTTTGTGGCTGCATAACGGTCTCTCGGCACCGCCGTGCCTGGGGCAGCTCACCCCCATCTGGACACAGGATCTCAGGGCGCCCTGGGTACTGCGGACCATCTGCGACCCCCCCACACCCTCGGAGTCTGCGGCCAGGGGCCACCCGCCGACTCCCACAGGCAGACTCGCTGAGAAAGGCTTCTCCTGGCTACAGGGACCTGTCTCCGCTGAAAGGCCTGAACGCACTGAGCATGACTCAGCACTCTGAGCATCTCCAAGGTCGCCAGTCTCGCCTTGCAAAGCAAAGAAGCAAAGTGCAAGCCGTGATTTTGGTCCGTGCCCAGGAACCGAAACATTAAGGAAGAGATGTGCCCCCCATGCCGGGGGGGCAGGGGGGACGAATAAACGGTGACACCTCCATCCGATGAAAAACCTTAAAACAGTGAAGGGATGAAGTAGATCTGTTTGTAATAGCAGGAAAGGCCAGAAAAATATAGTGTGGAAAGGTAACACCAGAGCGCGAGGCAGAGAGCATGATGCTGTGTGTTGCAAACTAAGCAGAAAGGACTGCATGTGTGGTTTTACAAATGCATGTGAACATGGAGGTAAACAACGTACCGTATTTGCCGACGTATAAGACAATTTTTTGGCCCTGAAAAATATGCCTCCAAGTGGGGGGTAGTCTTATACGGCGAGTATATAACAAACTCTGTATTTTTGAGTGGAAATGTTAGGGGGTCGTTTTATACGCCCAGTCTCTTATACGCCGGCAAATACGGTATTTTTCAGGGCCAAAAAATCGTCTTATACGCCGGCAAATACGGTACTTTGAAAAGTCTGGGACGTGCACCGAACAGGTCAAAAAGGATTGCCACCGGGCACAGGGCGGTGGCTTTTACTCCTCGAGCTTCTGAAGGTCTGGAGCTCACATAAGAGGGTTTCCATTGGTATGCCAAAGAAATGGTCTTCACTGACACTGCTCCTAGGGCAGTGGGAGCTAAAGAGAAAATAAACAAATGGGACTGCCTCACAATAAAAAGCTTTAGCACAGGCCAAAGCGTCACCAAAACAACAAGAAAGCCCCCAGCATGGGAGAGCACATTTGCCTACGTTATCACCGATAAGGCTTTAATCTCCAACATTTACGGGAACTCATTCAACTTAACAAAAGGAAGATAAACAACCCAATTTTTTTAAAAAGTGGGCAACAGACCTAAATAGATACTTTTCAAAAGAAGGCAGAAGGAAGGCCAAGAGACATATGGAGAAAAAAAAACCATGCTCAAAGTCACTAACCACCCAAGAGATGCAAATCAAAACAACCATGTGGTGGTACCACCTCACACCTGTCAGAATGTCTGCCATCAACAAATCAGCAAATGACAATGCTGGCGAGGATACGGAGAGAAAGAAACCCCCGTGCACTGCTGGTGGGAACACAGACTGGTGCAGCCACTGTGGAGAACAGTATGGAGCTTCCTCAATAAACTGAGAATGGAACTCACATTTGACCCAGTGATCCCACTCCTAGGAATCTATCCCAAGAAAACAGAAAACACCAATCAGAAAGGATGTATGCACCCCTATGTTCATAGTGGCACAATTCACCACAGCTAAGATGTGGAAACAGCCTAATGCCCATCAGCAGATGAGTGGATTACAAAACTATAGCACATCTACACAATGGAATACTACGCTGCTGTGAAAAAGAAGGAATTCTTAACGTTTGCAGCAGCCTGGAGGGACCTGGAGAGCATCACGCTGAGTGAAATAAGCCAGTCGGAGAAAGATAAACATCACATGACCTCACTCATTTATGGATAATAAAGAACATTATAACCCGATGAACAAAAGTAGATACAGAGGCAGAGAAGCATCGAACAGGCGGTCAAATGACAGCGGGAAGGCTGGGGAGGGTTGGGGGGCGAGGGGAGGTAAGAGATCATCTTAGGTGACCCCGCTAGCGGTCCTCAACCTGTGGGCAGTGACCCCTTCCACAGGGGTGGGTTAAGACCATCGGAAAACACAGATATTCACATCGCGGTTCATTAACAGGAGCAAAATCACAGTGAGGAAGTAGCAACGAAAACAGTTTTATGGTTGGGGTCACCGCCACAGGAGGAGCCGTGTGAAAGGGTCACAGCATCAGAAAGGTGGAGAATTAGATGATGGAGAGGCAGCGGGGAGGTTGAGGGAAAGGCATCACGTGACCCAACCTTGGGGGAGCCGAAGCCGGTGTGGCTCAGTGGTAGAACGTCGGTCTGTGGACTGAAAGGTCCCGGGTTCGATTCCGGTCAAGGGCATGTACCTTGGCTGCAGGCACATCCCCGGTAGGGGGTGTGCATGAGGCAGCTGGTCGATGTTTCTCTCATCGACGTTTCTAGCTCTCTCTCTCCCTTCCTCTCTGTAAAATATGAATAAAAATATTTTTTTAAATAGAAAGAGAAAGTGCGGGGGTAGGGGGGCGGCTCAGGGAAGGTCGGCGGCGGCAGGGGGGTCTCTGTGGGTTACAGTTCATCCCCGGGCCTCAGATTAAGTGGGGACGGCAGCCTCGCCTTGAGCGCTGTCCCAGGTACTGAGAGGTCACAGTTTGACTCCCGGTCAGGGCACATGCCCAGGTGACCGGCTCCATCCCCAGTCAGGCGTGTGCAGGAGGCAACCGATCAATGGTTCTCTCTCTCTCCCTCTCCCTTCCTCTTTCTCTCTCTCTCTCTCTCTCTCTCTCTCTCAAAATCAATAAAAGCACGTGTTTTGTAAAAAGACAGGGAGAGCAGGGTCGCAGAGAGGAGGGCTGCTCAGGAAGCACTGGGACGGGAGAATAAACAGGACGGAGAAAGGGTCACGTCGGCGCAGGTCCCGGTGCCAGAGCCAGCGTGGCACAGTGTGACTCCTAGGACCGCGTCTAATCCTTGGGTGGCTTTTATTCCTTTAAATTATCATAACTAACTCTCCATCCTGCCAGGATTTTTTTACACTGGTGGTTATCGAACAAATGATAATTATCGAAGCTACAAGCCTGTTGAGAATCAGGATTAAGTGGGTATAACAAATTAATTGAGCTTCGCGATGCATTTCCCTGTGAACAAGGATCTGTGAACTGATAGAAACGGCGGATAACAGCCCACAGAGTAAAGACAGCTACCCTCCGAAACAGGGAAGCCAAGAGCACAGCTCTCGCTGTGAATGCCTCTGTTTAAAGACACTGAACAGAAACGCCCCTGTTCCCGGCAGACCACCTTAGAGACGGTTAGTGCGGACACGGCGTAGAGGTCTAAAACCAACTCGCTTAGACGAGCCGCACTTAAAAGGGCCTCGATGGGAGCGGAGAAGATCCCCATCCGAGCGGAGAGAAGGTCCCGGGAGTGGTGAATGCCCTCCGCCGGTGCCAGCAGGGTGCCACGCGCAGCTGCTCGGAGGGGACTCCTGGGAGCCACCGTGAGACAGGCGGCTGGGAACCGGGAGAGAGGCCCCTCCGGCCTGAGCCTGAGCAGGGGCCCTCCAGGTCCTCCCCGGGCTCCCAGGTGCCCACGGTCAGCCCCAACCCACCGCGGCACCCACGGTCAGTCCCTAACCCACCTCGGCACCCACGGTCAGCCCGCAACCCACCGCAGCACCCACGGTGAGCCCCTAACCCACCGCGGCACCCACGGTCAGCCCCTAACCCACCGCGGCACCCACGGTCAGCCCGCAACCCACCGCAGCACCCACGGTGAGCCCCTAACCCACCGCGGCACCCACGGTGAGCCCCTAACCCACCGCGGCACCCACGGTCAGCCCCTAACCCACCGCGGCACCCACGGTCAGCCCGCAACCCACCGCAGCACCCACGGTGAGCCCCTAACCCACCGCGGCACCCACGGTGAGCCCCTAACCCACCGCGGCACCCACGGTCAGCCCCACACCCACCGCGGCACCCACGGTCAGCCCCTAACCCACTGCGGCACCACGGTCAGCCCCTAACCCACCTCGGCACCCACGGTCAGCCCGTAACCCACCCACCGCGGCACCCACGGTCAGCCCGTAACCCACCCACCGCGGCACCCACGGTCGGCCCCTAACCCACCGCGGCACCCACGGTCAGCCCGTAACCCACCCACCGCAGCACCCACGGTCAGCCCTGGCCCCTGGCCGCCGGAGCTCCCCCTGAGCCACTCACTCCACCCCCAGGTCCCCCCCTAGAGCCACCCTGAGGGCTGGGGTGACCCCACTTCCTCCTTCAGCTCAAGCACCCGTTCCAGAGAGGCCTTCACCCAGGTCCCCCACCCCCATCCCTGCAGGAGACGGGGAGCTGATGCCGGGTCGGCGAGGGAGGGCCAGGCCAGGCAGGCGCCGCCGCCTCCGGAGCTGGCCGTGTCTCAGTGATGACACGTTCTCTCACCAGCGGCTGCTCAGAGCGCAGGCGCCAAAGCGAGGGGAAGAAGTACTAAGCACTCGGTTCGGGCTGGGTGATCCCCACTCTAGAATACACACCAGCAAGGCTGGACAAGACGGTGTTTTCAGGAAAGGGAAGAACGTATTGTAAACGTCCTGGCCAGCTCCTTAGCATCAGGTGTTTTACACGTGTAGCGTCTTATTTAATCCTCACAACAGTATCTGGGGGGGGGGGGGGGAGTATTATTATCTTTATTTTTACAGACAAGGAAACCAAGTCTCATCACAACACTGTGCACCTGGGACTGATATAACAGTGTGTGTCAACTGTGATGGGAAATCTCAAAATTAATATGAGAAGGGAGAGAGGGAGGAAGGGAGGGAGAAAGGGGATGGAAGGAAGGAAAGAAAGAAGGGAGGGAGGGAGAGAAGGAGAGGGGGAGGGAGGGAGGAGAAAGGGGATGGAAGGGGAAGGAAGGAAAGAAAGAA
Source organism: Vespertilio murinus (assembly GCA_963924515.1). Lineage (NCBI taxonomy): Eukaryota > Metazoa > Chordata > Mammalia > Chiroptera > Vespertilionidae > Vespertilio > Vespertilio murinus. The sequence continues at coordinate 1,505,232 of OZ004716.1, read as the reverse complement.
AGAAGGAAGGGAGGGAAGGAGAAAGGGAGGGAGGGAAGGGGGAGGGAGGGAGGGAAGGAGAAAGGGAGGAAGTGAGGAGGGAGGGAAGGAGAAAGGGAGGGAAGGAAGGAGGGAGGAAGTGAAGGAGGGAGTGAAGGAGGGAGGGAGTGAAGGAGGGAGGGAGGGAAGAAGGGAGGGAGGGAGGGAGGGGAGGGAGGGAAGAAAGGAGGGAAGGAGAAAGGGAGGGAGGGAGGGAGGGAAGGAAGCTGGACCTCCTCTCTCTGTGGGTCCCAGCGCAGGGCGGAGCAGCGGTCCGGCCAGGGCACTGACACATTAGCAGTCCGAGCACAGCACAAGCCCCACCGGAAACACAGACACACGCTGCGGCCAAGAAAGCGCAGACACAGACAGAACCGCAGGCCGCTCGGAGGGACAGAGGACTAAACCTCACAGACCATCTGAGGGACAGGGGACTAAACCTCACGAACCACCTGGGAGATGGAAAGGGGTTTCCAGAAGCCAGACCGGCTTCCCTCTGGGCCCGGGAGAGCGCGGCTGTGGGCCGGGGCTTTGACATGGCCGTCCCACGGCGCCACGGAACGCTCGCCGCCGAGGAGCTGCGGTCAGAAACGACCCTTCCCCACAGAAACGCGGCGTCTCTGAGGGGGCCTGCACCCTCGACCCACCCCCCACCCCCATGACGCTTTCCATAGGACTTCGGGGTCCCCCTCTTTGTCAGGGAGAGGCACCCCCGGAAGGTGTACGCGCCCCAGGCCTGGGTTCCAAACGGGTCCTTCCCGGAGGTGCGACCCTCCTCCGGCCCAGGGGGAGCTCCACGGCCCCGGCCAGCTGGCGAGGGGGCTCACCACTACGACTGACCATCTAAGAGCCACGGTGCCCACCCCGCCCCCAGCCCTCTGCCCAACGCGCCGCGTGGCTCTGAATCCCACGTCTCAGGACCGGGGCTGGTTGCTTCCTCTCCAACCACGTGAGCCTCCCCTCCCTGGCCGAGAGTGTGGGGACGTGCCCGCTGCACAGCAAGGCGATGTGCTGAGTAAACAATTGGGATGCAGGCCCTGACCGGTGTGGCTCAGTGGATAGAGCGCTGGCCTGCAGACTGAGAGGTCCCAGGTTCGATTCCGGTCAAGGGCACATACCTTGATTTCGGGCACATTCCCAGTAGGGGGTGTGCAGGAGGCAGCTGATCGATGTCTCTAACTCTCTATCCCTCTCTCTTCCTCTTTTAAAAAAAAATCAGCCGAAACCGGTTTGACTCAGTGGATAGAGCGTCGATCTGCGGACTGAAAGGTCCCAGGTTCGATTCTGGTCAAGGGCATGTACCTTGGTTGTGGGCACATCCCCAGTGGGGGGTGTGCAAGAGGCAGCTGATCAATGATGATTCTCTCTCATCGATGTTTCTAACTCTCTTTCCCTCTCTCTTCCTCTCTGTAAAAAAATCAATAAAATATATTTTTTAAGAATCAATAAAAAAATATGTTTTAAATAGTAATAATAAATAATAATAATAATTGGGACGCTGACTGAAAATTCCTATCTCTGGCAAACTTATTTCCGCGACGCAAGGAGACAGGAATCGTTTAAGAAGCTTCTGATATACCCGTTTGACAACTGTCACTTAGGTACCCATTCGACAGCCGTCACTTCTCACGCCCACGCGACCGCCGCGGCCGGGCCACATTCTACGCGCAGCCTCGCTGACCGGAGCGGGACTGCGGTGTGCGGGGTGGGCCCGCCAGAGGGCACACAATCCAAAGGCCAACACACGGCGACATCAAGCTTCAGAAACAAAGGAAAGTAAAGTTACACCCCCGGAGGACGGGGGGGCTCCACACTTACCAGACCTTAAGAAGGCTCGGGGAGACTTGGCGACCGCGTCGGGTGGGCTGGCCATGTCAAGTGGTTGGCCTCTGACCACAAGCGTCACAGGCTAAACCACAGCCATGTTCACAACTGTTTAGTGGAGGTTAGAAGCAATCACGGTTAGGTTCATTGGAAGCAGGGTGAGCCGGTATTAACCCACAATGCCGTGCGCGACAAAGGCCACCAATCACTGTGTTTTCTTTTCTTGATTTGGAAAAGGGCCCGGGCGCCCGGGTTGCCTGTGTGGACTGGGCAGGAAGAGGCACTGTCCACTGACCACGCGTCCCGTGACGTGGGGCTACGTAACAATACTCAGAACTCTGCAGCGGCCTCTCCCCCACAGCCAGGCTGCAGACAAAGCTCGGGTCCCACTCTCTTCTAAAAGCCACAGGCCCCGGGCGGGTTGTCTTTGATGACGCGGGACGTCCACGGCTCACTCACGAAGCATTAGAGTCTTGTGCTCCCTCAGAGTTAGCAGAATACGCTGAAAACCCCAACTAAGGGGGGAGCAAGGACTTTAAGGGGTACCTCTCCTACCGCCGCCGCCGTGCAAGCAAGAGAGCAGGCGATGTCTGGACCATGCGCTGAGCTGTTTTTGCAGATGAAACGGAACAGAAGTGTCTGCGTGCCACAGGGTTAAATAAAACTGGGATTTTTTCCCTCTCGGTTAAGAAAGGGAGAAGGTAGGTCTTCAGAGCTTACGGTGACGACATGCATTTCAGAGGAAATAAAGGTGAGAAGAAAATCAGCCCTCCGTGCTTATGAAAGGGAGGGAGAGGTGCTTTTAAAACATGTTGAGGGCAGAGCTCAGCTCCCGGCAAAAAAAAAAACCAGCCCAGTTACTCCCTGTGACCCAGAGAGCAACCATCCAACAAGAGACAACTAAGAATTTCACGGACGGCAAGCACTCGGCATCAGAGTAACTAACATACTGGCGGAGGCAGAAGCGTTCGGAACACCAGTGCACACTGCGGAGTTCGCGGGCCTCTGTTCTCCCATCAGCGACGCTGACGTTAGCATCTGCCAACTCTAGTGACACGGGTCCTTCCAAAGGGAAGGTTGTGGGGTGAGGCGGGGGGCCCCCCTCTCCCCGTCCCGCTCACAGGGACACTTTCCGCTCAGGCCGCTCGGCCCTGGCTCCCTGGCTCCCGGCTGCAGGCTCGTGACGGTGCAATTTGCAGGAGTCAGCTCGGGACAACACTTGAGCCGTTGGGGCTGCCCGCACAGCCTGGGGTGGGCGCACCCCTGGGGCCCCTCACCTGGGGGGGAAGGCACCCGCTTTCCTTACGAGCCCTGACTGTGCTCCCCACCACCCCCCAACCCTCTTCGTGGCCTGGGCCCTGCCCCCCAACATTTTTGCTGCCAAGACACCAGGCTGGGCCTTGGGATTTGGGGGAGGAATGCAAAAAGGGAGGTGAACTAAGGCAGCCAGCAGATAGGAGATGAGGCAGGAAGCAGATAGGAGATGAGGCAGCGAGCGGATTCCATTCACGAGGGGGTGCGAGGTGAGGGGAGGGGGTGCAGCCGCCGGCTTTGGGGAGGGAACCACAGAAGGGACTTTCTTAAGCAGGAACGTGGTCGCCGCCCGATTTCTAAGGAGGAGGAAGGCTGGAGCGAAGTCGGTGTCACCACCTACTTTTGGGGGGCACGTGGGGGTAACGTTCGAGCACCCCCTCATTTCTAGGGGGGGAAGGGGGGAGGGGGAGACCTCGGGCGGAAGGCCGGGCCGCCGCCTGCTTTCTGAGGGGCCCGCGGCGGGCAGAGAGGCTCACGCCGGGACCCCGATGTCCCCCCGCCCCAGGCGACCGGGGGAGGGGGCGCCCCGGCCCGCAAACCTGAGCGCTTGGCCCGGGCTCTCCGCTCCAGGACCGTCCGGCTCACTTCGGCCATCAGCCCCGCCGCCCCCGCCGCCATCGCGCCGGGGAGGGAGGCCGCCGCGCCCGCCACCCCCGGGGCCGCCTGTCAACCCGCCGGCTGGCCCCGCCCCCCGAGCGCGCGAGCGCGCGCGACACTGTCGCGAGGACGCCGGCCGGAAGTGAGCGCGCGGGCCGCGCCCCGCCCCGCCCGGAGCCTCGGCCTCGCGACCGTCGGAGGGCTGGCCGCGGGGCGGGGGCGACGGGCCCCGGGGCGGCGGCGGCGGGTCCGGGCGGGCGGCGGAGCGCTTCGCGGCCCGGGCGGCGGCGGCGGCGGCGGTGCTTTACGGCTGCCGTCAAGCGCGGCGGCGGCGGCGGCGGCGGCGGCGGCGGGCGGGGCCGAGGGCGGCCATGGCGGCGGCGGGCCGGCTGCCGGGCCTCTGGGCGCTGCTGGCGCCGCTGCTCTGCGCGCTCGCGCGGCTCGGGGTCGGGCCGGCGCCGGCGGGGGCGCTGCACAACGTCACGGCCGAGCTCTTCGGGGCCGAGGCCTGGGGCACCGTGGCGGCCTTCGGAGACCTCAACTCCGACAAGCAGACGGACCTCTTCGTGCTGCGAGAAAGTCAGTGCCCGCCGCCCCCTGGGCCGCGCCCCGTGTCCCCCCGGGGTCCCCCTCACCCCGTGCCCGAGGCCTGGCCCCCTGGGTCGCCCGGGCCCGCTCCCCTGACCCCCGGCATCCCTGACAGCTTGCCGCCCTCCATCTCCCCCGCCCCCCACCCTCCCAGGTCCCGGCCGGGTCCCCCACAGTGTGATCCGACCCACAGCCCTGCAGACACCCCAGTTTCCCCCCCCGAAAGGCCGACCCACCTCCTCCTGCCCTGGGATCCCCTGCCTTCTGAGCCCTTCCTGGTCCCTAGGAGTGTGTACCTGCGCTCCTCCCAAGGCCCCCATTCCTTCCTGCTTTCCCCCCCCCTCTCTCCCTCCTCCTCCCCCTGTCAACTGGGAGATGCCCCCTGACCTCTCTGCTCCGTGGGCCTCTCCCCGCCTCCCTGTGGGCCTCATTCCCCGGCCCCTCCCTTTATGGGCAGCTGCTGGGCCCTCCAGCGCCCTAACCTCTCCCCCACAGCATGGGCAGCTGCTAACCCCCTTGGGAAAGGGCTGTCCACCCGCCAATTCGCCCCCCTCCGCAGCCCTCGGGCCTGTTGTGTGCGGCTGACCTGTCCTCGTGTGGGTCACGCTCCTGGTCTTCCGTGCCGTTGCTCTCTTCGCCAACCTGAGGTTCTTGGGAGCTCCTTGCTCTCACCATCACTTAAGCCAACGAGTTTTTTTAAATCTCGATGCTGACCGTGGTCCTTATGGGATCAGGGTTGTGGCGTTCTTGAGAACCCACAGGACCAGGTATTGTTTAAGTTTAAGATCAAGGCCAGGAAGACAGGAGCAAAGGAAGGGCTTATACCAGGGGTGGGCAAACTTTTTGACTGGAGGGCCACCATGGGTTCTTGAACTGGACCGGAGGGCCGGAACAAAAGCAACCTGACCGTGCTGGCACTCTCCTCTCGGGCTGCTGGTGAAGGAGCGGAGGGGAGAGCAAGAGAACCCTCCGCTCTTCCGGCTCCGCGGGCCGGATAGAACAGCCTGTGGGCCGTAGTTTGCTTATACAGAGCTTGACAGATGGGATCCCGGCCCAGATTTCGATTTCTGGGGGCCCCTCCCAGGCCCAGGACCTCCTGCGGACCCGGGTGCTTGCGCTGTCTTTGTAGGACCCCGTGTGTTGCAGAAAGAGTGCACGCTCCCGCACCTGTGGCCACTCCCTCCGAACTGGGCACAGTCTCGCCTTGCCACGTTCGAGGCGGCTCGGGTTTGAGTCCATCAAGTCCGTGCCAGCGGCCGCTCATTGAGCCCCGAGGCTGCCTCGGCCTGGAGAAGGGTCCGTGGGAGCCCCGGGAGGAGGCTCTGGGAGGACTCGGCTTGGTCTGCTCCAGCACGTGACCGTGTTCTTGTGAGGGCCCCGGAGTCCCCGTGTCCTTCCCGTGATGCGTCCGACGGACTCAGCAGTGTTCCCGAGGGGCCCCGAGGTCGGGTTTGGGGGGGCAGGGCTGGCGTGCAGTCACGAGGTACATTAAGGCGACCGACCGATCCGACTTCTGGCGGAAGTCCTTCCCTGGCTTCCATGTCCACCCCCCGCTGGACTGTGGATGGGTGATGGACCCCAGGGCTCTCCGCTCCGCCAGACTCAGGGGCTGACCTCCAGAGGGCAGGTGGCCTGGGGCCAAGCAAACGCTTTCCTGCTGAGAAAGTGTCCGGGAGAGGCCCGTGGACACGGGCTGGAGGTCGCGCCGGGGGACCTTCTTCTAACAGCCCGTTCTCTCTCTCTCTTAGGAAACGACCTCATCGTCTTCCTGGCAGACCAGAACGCGCCCTATTTCAAACCCAGAGTAAAGATTTCCTTGAAGTAAGTCCACACGGATGTGTCTCCATGTAACGGGCATCAGAGTCGTTGGTTGGGCTGTCTTTGCATTCAGTGGCACCCACCTGTGACGCTGGCACAGAACCACTGGTGGCGAGGGGGTCTGAGTCGGAGGTCATTCGTTTGGAGAAACAGTGGCTGCGGCAAAGGCTGCAGATGATCCACTTTGAAAGGAAATGGAAGTCGGTGGGCCCGGGTCTGTCCCGGCAGCCCCCTCTCGCTACCTTGCTGTCTGGGCTGCTTTCCCGCGGGTGCTGGGGTGGCCTGCCCCTGACCCTGACCCTGCCCCTGGGGGTCCTGGCAGCAGCTCACTCACAGGCTACCAGGTCAGCTGCGTTTAGGAGGGGGAGGGGGAGCTGTGGAGAGGGAGTCCTTTGCCCTGGAGAAAAGATCAGCGACCTCTGTTCTCGTTTTCTCTTTCTTTTTTTTAAATATATTTTTATTGACTTCAGAGAAGAAAGGAGCGGGAGAGAGAGATGGAAACATCAGTGATTGGAGAGAATCACGAATCAGTTGCCTCCTGCACACCCCACCCGGGGGATTGAGCCCTGACCCGAAATCCAACCAGTGGCCACTCGGTTCTTGCCTCGATATACTCACCCACTGAGCCACCCACCCTGGCTGGGCACAGTCCTGTTTCTGAAAACCAGCCTGCATTCCTCCTGAATTCCTCTGTGGACCAAAGGGGCCCGCGCGCATGAGGGATCTGAGATGTGAGCAGAGGATGCAGTGAGCCGGTCCTGTGGAACTGTGCTGTTTGGGGCGGTACGACACAGAGCTGTGCTTTTCTCTCACGTGCCTGTCTCCGCAGGAACCTCAGCGCGCTGATCACGGGCGTGGTGCCGGGGGATTACGACGGGGACTCGCAGATGGACGTGCTGCTGACGTATCTGCCCAAAAATCATGTCGACGGTGGACTAGGCGCTGTCATCTTCTGGGGGAAAAACCAGACCTTAGGTGAATTGTCTGAGGGGTTTTTACTGCTTACCATTGGCTAGGAAAGGGTACTCTTACGTAGCAAAAAATTTGTTCTAAAGTCAGATTTTTTTTTTAATTGCAGTACTTGAGTGTCAGTAATTGTTGGTAAAAAAAAAAAAAAAAAAAAAAAGTCCATTTTCTGATTTTTCATTCTCAACCTAGACCTGTTCTGGGGTCAGTTCCAGTGAACAAAACTCAGTCTGGACAGCCAAGGAAGAGAGATTTATTAGAGGGTGTTGATGGCTGAGGAGCACACTGTAGGTTGAACTTTCTGGAACAATCCCCCAAAGCCTTCAAGAAAGTGACCGTTTGCACAGCACCTGCCGGGACGCCACTGTGCCCGCCCCCTGGGGTCCCCCGCCCACTGGGCCCTGCACCTGCCTCCTGAGGCTCACAGTGCGGTGGTCAGACCCCAGGAGACACGCAGGCCCACCCCGTCCCCGAATGCCTGCCTTCTGGGACTCCCAGCGCATTGGTGTGGGGGGCGGGGTGGGGGGGCACCTCGGTGCTCGGTGCTGGGCTGGCTGAGATGTGCTGCCCGTGGAAGTGCCGTGAGGGTGGAGCAGGGGTGAGAGTCAGGCCATGTCCCCTCCCGGCCCCTCCAGTCTCGTCCGAGAGCCGGTTCACCCTGGCGAAGCAGGCAGCTCCCTCCCAGAGGGGCCGTGGTGGAGCCTGTCACATGGGATGAGGACCGGCCTCTCCTGCCTCAGAGCCCATCGGCGCAGACCTGGAGGAGGAGGCCGTGTGGTGGGGCGAGGGGAGCAGGAGTGAAAGTTAGGGTCGGGCCGGTCGGGGGTCACTGTGGCATGAACTCGCCCGGTGGTTTGTCTTTACAAACTGGCTGTGGATTTGAGTCCTGTTCAGTGTCTCCATAATGGTAAGAGTTGGGATTCGTTGGAGATGAATCTTGGAGATAATGGAAAGACTGTCTCTTGCTAAGGGAAGGTACAGAAAGTAACACAGAGTGCCCAAACCTGTGTGTATGCTTGCGTTACAGATCCTCACAACATGACCATGCTCAATCGGACCTTCCAAGATGAACCTTTGATTATGGAGTAAGTATGCGTTTGCTTCCCTTCGAGTCATTTTAAACTTACAAACATGTCATAACGTTTTTCACATAAAAAACTGCTTTACTGCCCGGCCAGTGTGGCTCAGCAGTCAGCATCGACCTATGAACCAGGAGGTCAGGATTGGATTCCTGGTCAGGGCACAGGCCTGGGTTGTGGGCTCCATCCCCAGAGTGGGGCGTATAGGAGGCAGCCGGTCCATGGTTCTCTCTCATCATGGACGTTTCTCTCTCTCTCTCTCTCTCTCTCTCCCTCTCCCTCTCCCTCTCCCTCTCCCTCTCTTTCTTCTCTAAAACCAACACACACAAAAATATTTTTTAAAACTACTTTGCTAAGTAGTATTGACACTAAATTCATTCTCCCTTTAAAGCTGGGAGGGTCTGGACTCGGTGATACAGTATTTGTTGGCCATGATGAAGGAAAGAGGAAAACGAAATTCAGTATTTTTGAAAGAAAAGGACATTTGTGTTTTCTTTCTGTGTCAGTCGTTTTGGTTGGGTCTGTTACGGATCCAGGGTGATTCCAGCCATGTCATCAATCAGAGAATCAAGAGAACTGCTTTTGGGTAAAACTGTTACTACGTCGTGGACGGATATCCAGGGTACGGGGTTTCCTCCAGTGACTTGCACGGGTTTTTATATTTAGGAGAAACTTGTGTCCTTTTTTTTACAGCTCTTCCTCAGTGTTAGCACTCATTTCCTCAGCACAGACTCAGGCAGGGATAAAATTGGCCAGATTTCAGGGTTGTTGGTAACGCGGAGGAGCTCACTGGGGGACGGGCAGCCTGGGCCACTCTGTCCTGCCACCGTATGAAAGTCACCGTCAATATCAGTAGGTCAGCGGCCATCAGAGCTCTGTGAACCCATGGACCCATCTCCTTCGGCACGCAGCTGAGTTTCTTCCATCGCTGCGTGTGTTCATTGTTATCGCAGCATCTGGCAGCCACTTTGGACTTTGATTCCAGCAGGTTATCCTCCCGAGTCCGTCTGCCCGAACGGGTTGGATCACGTTCAAGCCGTATGCACTCGGCCTCTCCGTCCCCTCGGGGATGGGCGAGACCAGGCAGAGGTGGCGGGCAGCCGGGGGTCAGAGCACTGCTCGCCCTCCACCCCGAGCGGGTCATGGTGGGCTCTGCTCTGGGCCTGGCCCTCTGTGCGGCTGGACCCTGAATCACGTGCTCTCCCCGTGGCCCTGGCAGGGGGCTGAGCTTCTGGTTACCACAGCTAACCCTTTGCCTGGAGGTGACCCTGTCCCTCAGCTGACACTATGGCAGGTGCTGTGAGCATCCCGATGCCTCCCACACCTCCGGGTCCTTTTTTTCCTTCTAAGGCCATGGCAGAGTTGGATAACACCGCTGCCTCGTGTTGTCTTTTCAGCTTCAATGGTGATTTAATTCCTGATGTGTTTGGCGTCATGCATGAAGCCAGCCAGCCACAGATTCTGCTAGGAGGGTGAGTAAACGAGTGATTGTTACTACGTAACTCAGCGTCGGTGTTAGCCCCATGGGGACCGTGTGTCTGTGAGCCGCTTGCATGAGCCACTGGAGAGCCCGGCTCGCTGGAGCCACGGGGTCGGAAAGACGTGGAAAGGGCGTCTGGTCCGAGTGAGCGCCTTGGGGCGTCTGGGCTGGGTCTGCAGGTGCACTCGGTGCAGAGCGGCTGCGTCTCCCCGCCCCCTGGGCACTGGGACCGGGCTCCCCGGCCTGTAGGTTCCGGGTCATTGGATGCTCTGCACGGAGCCTGGATTCTCCACCTCGGTCGGTCGGTCACTAGCTCCCGGGCTCAGTGATGCCCTTCCTTCCTTTCCCTTTTATTTGCTCAGTGAGCACGGAGGCCCATCAGTAAACATTCCCTCCCTCCGCCCTGGCCTCTTCCGTGTGCACTTCTCCCGGCCCGGGTGTGCGAGGGCTCCTCCCTGCCTAGCGGCTGTGCTCGCTCAGGAAACTCGCAGGAGCCTTGCAATTCTAAGATCTCTTTTTAAAATACATTTTTATCGATTTCAGAGAGGAAGGGAGAGGGACAGAGGGATAGAAACATCCATGATGAGAGAGAATCCTGGATCAGATGCCTCCTGCACGCCACACAGTGGGGATCGAGCCAGCAACTTGGGCCTGAGCCCTGACCGGGAATCGAACTGTGACCTCCTGGGTCCTAAGTCAGTGCTTAACTGCTGAGCCCCGCCAGCCAGGCCAGCTCTAAGATCTTCATCACAGTTCCTCTAGGCTTAAAATAGAGTTGTCCTAACGCAGACTTCACAAGGCATTCTTCTCTGGCCTGTTCAGCCTGGCTGGTTCCTTCTGCGTCTGAGAACAGAGCGGGGGGGGGGGGGGGGGGTTGCGAACGAGGCCGAATTTTGGTTCTGGAGCACCGAGGACAGGGTATTCGAGCACACAGAGACTCCCCTGGAGCCCTCTGCCTGCCCCAGGCTCGGGCACCAATGGCGGCTCTTCTGTGCGGCGGACAAGTCGTGTGTTTTTGTGGTTCGGTTTTGAGATGTGGTTCACAGAGGAATCAGCTGTTAAAATTCAAGGTGTGATGAAGAAAAGCTCTCGCACTTCCTTCACTCTCTCCAAAGGTTTGCATAAAGACGGTGGGTGTCTTGCTGCTATTCATAGTGGCTTACTGTGAATCCTGCCCCAGAACCTGCTGACCCCCCCACTCTGAAAGGCGCCTGCAGAACCCGGGTCACAGGCCAGTGGGGGGTCCTGCTTTGCCTTCGTGGCCAGGGGCCACGTGGGGGGGAGGGGCTGCACGGGCCACTCCTGCCACCGCGAGGCCTGTGAGTTGGCCTGGGCTGGGGCTGGGCAGGGGCCCGCCCAATGTCTCCGTGGCCTCGCCCCTGGGCCCGCAGGAAACCCACCTACAGGGCCATGTGACAGCCGCCTGGCTTACTTCCCTGTGGCGTCTGCATTAGATCTCGCTGCTCTGATGATTCTTGAAAAACTGTGGCTTTTACAACTGGTTCTGGCCCGGCTGGCCCATCGGAATGACCCCTGGGAATCAAGCCATGACCTCCTCACCTAGTCGGGGTATGTGGGGGAGGCAACTAATTGATGTTTCTCTCCCTTCCCGCCTCCCTTCCACTCTCTTTAGAAATGACTGTTGGGGGGGGAGGGGTACTCTCAGGTGAGGATTAAAAAACCATCATAATTGTCCATCCCTCCTGCTGGTGGCATCATTGTAACATTGGCTGCTTTTGGTAACCTGCCTGCACGCTAGTCAGTCCTTCTCGGCAGTTTTCTAACGTTCCCCGGGCTGCCCAGTCACACGTGCGTGTGACCTGAGAAACGAGGTCAGACTCCGGCAGCAGAATCTCTCCCCGTGGAGGCCGGTGAGGCGCGGGCCTGGTGCTGCGGCGGCGTGTGCAGCGGGCATCTCCCTGCTCGGAACCGCAGCTCTGCCTGCGGGTCTCTCTCTGCTCTTGTTGGGGAAACCTGAGCCGTGTGCGAGGGGGAGAGCAGAGCTGTGACTGTGTGCGCCGCGCACCTGTCACCCAGCTGTCGTCACCACCGCCTGACCAGCCCTGTCCACTCACTCCCAGCTCCCTCCCCGACCTGGTCACTCTCTCCACGTTTAACGTATTCCTCTAAAGAACAAGGATCTTAAAAAATACATTATTACAGCTGAAACCGGTGTGGCCCAGTGGATAGAGCGTCGGCCTGCGGACTGAAAGGTCTGGGGTTCGATTCCGGTCAAGGGCATGTACCTTGGTTGCAGGCACATCCCCGGTGGGGGGTGTGCAAGAGGCAGCTGATCGATGTTTCTCTCTCATCAATATTTCTAGCTCTCTATCTCTCTCTCTTCCTCTCTGTAATATATATATTTTAAAATACATCATGACAGTACATCGGACCTAACAAAATGAGAATTACCTCTTAGCACTGTATCCCCAGGGAGGTGGCACTGGGGCCTGTGCACAGGATCCCTCGGCACCCGGTCGGTGAGGGCGGCGAGGGGCGTGGACTCTGGTCCTGTCTGCTGTGGCCAGGCCTTGGGGCGCATGAGCCAGTCCGTGTGGAAGCTCCCCCGGCTCTCGCAGACACGCGTTTCCAGGACAGCCTTACCTTTGCGTTAGTACATGACCAAGCCGCATACGTGTGTTCTTACCAATGGCACATGTGGTTTAACTCAGGGGCTTTTTTAAGCACTTGGACACAGGAACCAAACCACTGAGACACCCATTTTCACTTACATATCCACTTGCAGACCTGCATTTCTTCGGAGACATAGGATCGGTGATCGCTAAAAAGACCTCGGGTATAGAAACGTCTCCATGGCAACGAAGTTCCGTGAGGACATGGGCCGGAGGCACAACTTCAAGGACGGGGCGGGGCGGTCCCAGTAAAGAGGAGGCGCCACGTCTGTGCGCGGCCGTCCCCGTGGCAGCTCAGCATGGCAGTCAGAGTCCGCTGGCTGCGTTTTTAAGATAATCGTCTTATTTTAAAACCTCCACAATCCTAATAGATTTGAAGATTTCCTATTTTGTAGCTATCTAGGCCAGTGGTCGGCAAACTCATTTGTCCACAGAGCCAAATATCAACAGGACAACGATTGAAATTTCTTTTGAGAGCCAAATTTTTTAAACCTAAACTTCTTCTAACGCCACTTCTTCAACACAGACTCGCCCAGGCCGTGGCATTTTGTGGAAGAGCCGCACTCAAGGGGCCAAAGAGCCTCATGTGGCTCTCCAGCCGCAGTTTGCCAACCGGATCTAGGCTGATGAAAATATTTAGGTTACATTTCTTAGAAATTAATTTAATTCTGGGTTCAAGGGCTTACAAATTTTCAAAATTCTTTTAGAGCCTTTCTGAGCAGAAACGTGTGCGGGCCGGTGGGCTCAAGAATGAGGCTGCCATGGCCAGTGTGGCTTAGTGGGTAGAGAATCAGCCCCTGGCCTGAAGGGTTCGTTTCTGGTCAAGGGCACGTTCCTTGGCTGCAAGCTCAAACCCCAGCCCTGGTCAGGGCACGTGTGGGAGGCAACCAACTGATGTGTCTCTCTCACATCAATGTTCCTCTCTCTCTCTCCACCCTCCCTCCCAGCTCTCTCTAAAAATCAATGAGAAATATACTCAGGTGAGGATTTTTTTTTAATATATTTTATTGGGTTTTTTACAGAAGGGAGAAGGATAGAGAGCTAGAAACATCGATGAGCGAGAGAAACATCAACCAGCTGCTTCCTGCACCCCCCCCCCCCAATTGGGGATGTGCCTGCAACCAATGTACATGCCCCGACCGGAATCGAACCTGGGACCCTTCAGTCCGAAGACCGATGCTCTATCCCAGGGGTGGGCAAACTTTTTGACTCGAGAGCCACAATGGGCTCTTAACCTGGACCGGAGGGCCGGAACAAAAGCAGCCTGACCACGCTGGCCCTCTCCTCTTGGGCTGCTGGTGAAGGAGCGGAGGGGCGAGCAAGAGAACCCTCCGCTCTTTCGGCTCCGCTGGCTGGATAGAACAGCCGAACGGGCCGGAGTTTGCCCACGGCTGGCCTATCCACTGAGCCAAACCGGTCTTGGCGGGTGAGGATATTTAAGGAAGGAAGGGAGGGAGGGAGGGAGAGTGAGGCAGCTTGGAGAAGCGTGCCAGACCCATTTCTATGCAGGCCCGTCTCCCAGTGCCTTCCCTGGGCCCCTGAATAATGATGATTCGGCTCAGGCTGATGGGGGAGGTGGGTGGACTAGCAGTCACTTCAAAGAGCAGTTACCCTAGGCAACGAGAAGCTACAGTTGACATTAATTACATTTAAATTGATTCTTTGATAAATGCTCTTCTTTGAGGGTAGGGGTGATGGTGCCCACAAATCAGAACACCTTGACATGGCTATGCCTCCCGTGGGGGCAGGCTGATAATGGGAGTTCTCTGCAGAGGTCGAGAACTGTCAGCGAATAGACTCGACCGGCTCAGAAGGGCCACTTGCTCATCGCTGCTGTTCCTCCTTTGTCATCAGAACAGTTTGTACTTGCGACCTTGGCCTTCCGATGGAGCTGAGCACGGATGAGGTCATAGCTCATGTGAGCCCAGTTGCTTGAACGCTCCCGTGTCTGCTCTTAGGAGAAACTATGAGTGCAGAGAGCCACATTGAAGGCAGAAGGAGAAACGAATTCTATTTCGAACTATAAAGTCTTACACGGTTTGATGCTGGTAAACAGCTGTCTGTGTCTTCCGCTCGCCGCCATCGGTACCCATCAGCGTGGTGCGCGGGCGCTGCTCACACGTGAGGGTCAGGCCCGCCTGTAAGAGGCGTCCGTGGGAAGCCGCAGAGGACAGGAGCACGTAGCAGCGTGTGTGTGTGTGCTGTGACAGCTGCAGTGATCCTTTGAAGTGTTCAGGGAGCAGGATCACAGGAGTCTCTGACACAGACGTCCACGGGGCCCCGGAGGAAGCGAGGGGACGAAGCCTCCTGGGGCGGCGGGCGGGACAGGCGGGGGCGGGGGCGGGACGGGGGTCAGGATGGCCGGATGGTCGCTGTCCACGGGCGCTCGTAGGGGTGTCAGACCTGCTGGTGTTTCCAGAGAAGCTGGAAATCCCGGTTTGTAGGTGAAATCTGCCATTTTACTTAAGTTCTAGAGGTGAATTCAAAACTTTTAAAACAACGTGCGGCTCAAATAACACGTCTTTCTCCTGGGTCTGGCCGCCACCTCTTTATTTCTCCTGCTTTACCCTGTGCTCAGTTCTTCGTTTGGAACGCACGCTTTTGTCAAATAGTTCCTAGAACGAATAGCATCGGTTATCTGAGGTTCCCCGGAATTCCAGTCGTGGCTCACTTTAACGCAAACCTGTAAGAAGTCCTCCAGGCACTGAGATGGATCGCGGTGCTGGTAGTCACTAATCACAGACCACGATTAGCCTCAGCAAACTCGGCCTCACAAATCCCGTTTGTAGCCGGCCCGGCCCGTCGTTACAGACTGGCCGCCGACACCGGGAAACGCTCTGCAGTGACTTTGGGTTAAACTCGTCATAGCATCTCCAGCCTGACTCCGGTTATTTGGTTAGTAATTAAAAACACCCGAATGCTGCGAGTTTGTAGGACCGATGAACGCACGGCCGCTCTTAAAAGGAAGAGAGCCAGCCAGTGAATTGGGTAACAGAAATTATTTTAAGCAGCTCTAACCGTGTGCAGTCTGAAAGAACACGGCACGAATGCTTGGCACGGAATTGCCTTCCAAATGCCAAATACAGTTCCTCCGTGTATAAAGTTCATCACAACCTCACTTTTGGTAAAGATAATAAACCAGGCCGTACGGCAGTGCTGGTTTTGTTCTGCCGCCGTGGCTAGCTCACCGCCGGGGCCCGACGTGTACTTAAGAGAGTGCACATGGCCGAGGCCGGTTTGGCTCAGTGGATAGAGCGTCGGCCTGCGGACTGAAAGGTCCCGGGTTCGATTCCGGTCAAGGGCATGTACCTTGGTTGCGGGCACATCCCCGGTGGGGGGCGTGCAGGAGGCAGCTGGTCGATGAGTCTCTCTCATCAATATTTCTAACTCTCTCTCCTTTCTTCTCTGTAAAAAATCAATAAAACGTATTTTTTTAAAAAGAGAGAGAGAGAGTGCACAGGGAGGTGCTGGGGAAGAAGATCACTCCCCTGAACGCATACGCTCCTCCCGCTCCAGCGGCCAAGAACAAACCAGCAATTGTCTCCGCTCTCCACACCCACCGGGGCTGAGTTCACAAACAAACCTGCTGGCCCACAGGCAGCTGGGTGCTGCGTGGACAATTAAGTTGGACTTAATGAGCCTTCCATTGCTCCTCAGAGATGGCGTGTCTGCACTTCCATTAGGGCTGGAGCGTGATGGGGGGCAGGCAGATTCTAGCTAGCAGCAGAGTGCGAGGTGCCGCTGACGCCTCTGACGCGGGGCTGGGCTCGGTGCTGGGGGGGCTTACGCCCGCAGAGAGAGGCTCCGGCACCCCCCAGCGTGTGCGTGGAGGGCCGGGTTATGGGAAGAGGTTGGAGAGGAACGGGCCTTGGCAGGCGGCTGGTTTGCGTGGGGCCCTGCGGGACGGGAGTGCCTGCCGATGAGGAACTGGGGGAGGGGGGTGCTTTCACGTAAGCCTGCTCGCCCTTCAGTGCTGCGGGCAGAGGCCCCGAGCGGCAGTGCGGGGTCCCGTGTGGGGCTGGGGCTGAGTTTGGGGGGCCGCGCCACCCGGTGCTCCTGGCTTTGACCATTGACAGGGCTGCTCACTGGTTTGGTGTGCGTCTCCTCAGTGTCTCCTGCTGTGCTGGCAGCGTCTGTGTACCTTCTCCGGAGACCTGGCGAGGCCGGGCCGTTGCTGAAGAAGGCTGCTTGTCTTTCCGATGGAGAGCCGTGAACGCTGTTTGTGTAGTCCGGGTACCAGGGCCTTCTCAGAGAGATGTCTTATGTTGTAAAAAGTTTTTAATTCTGATTGGTCCAGTTCATCTATTTTTCTTTTTCTTTTATTGCCTGTTATATTGGTGTTGTACCTAAGAATCCATTTCCAAATCTAAGGTCATGAAGATGTATCACTGTTTTTTTTTTAAGAGTTTTCTCATTTTAGCTCTTGGATCCATTTTGAATTAATTTTTGTTATATGGTTTGAGGGGGAGTCTTAACTTCATTCTTCTGCATGGCGCAAACTTTAAAATTAATATTCATAAAAAAAGAAAAATATTCAAAAAAGATAACCAATACTACAGTCTAGGAAAAAATGTAGCATTTATTCATTATTTCTTATATTTAGAAAAGATCTATAAATTTAAGAAGAGCTAAAACTATAAACTCAGAAGAAAGCATAGCAGTAAAACCTCATGACCTTGGATTTGGAAATGAATTCCTATACACGACACCAACAGGACAAGCAAAAAAGAAAAAAAAAGACATCGGCAAGTCACACATTGGGTGAAGGTCTAGTATTCAGTCTTTGTAAAGAACTCTCACAACTCAAACATAAAGCAGCAAATAACCCAGTTTCCAAGCAGGCACCGGATCTGAGGAGGCACTTCTCCAAAGATGGACAAATGGCCACTGAGCACAGGATGGTTACAGTAAAACAAGGGTACAGCGATAAGTGTTGGCAAAGAAACGGAGATCTTAGGACCCTCCACCGCGAGTGAGACTGAGATGGGGAGGCCGAGGGCATGGGAAACAGCTAAATAAAAGGAAATAAAACTTCTACACCGATTTTGTTTGTTTGTTTGTTTGTTTGTTGTAAAACAAGGCTCATTTGATGTGTGCCTCACGAAAACCTTGGTGCTGTTGACTTTTTCAGGAATCTATCATGGCACCCGGCGTTGGCCACTAAAAGTAAGATGCGGACTCCACATTCTCACGCGTTCATTGACCTGACGGGAGACTTTACAGCAGGTGAGCTGCGCGTCCATGTCAGTCGTGGGCCCTGGTTCCTGTGTTCTCAGCACGCACGTTCCTTCTGATTGCGGGTGAAACGGTCTAAGGGTGCCAGGAGGTCAGGGATATTGGCACCTGGGGGAAGCACTGCTGTTTGGGGGCCGCGTCTGCCTGTCACTTTCCACAGGAGCATCTCAGGGTCACGTGCGCGGCTCAGGGACGGCGGCTGTGGGGCTTTGTCTAAGCAGGTGCAGAGAACAATGGAGGCTTTTTTTTAAGGATTCTGTCCATTTTTCTAAAAAATACAAATTAAACCACTTCAACCCTTCAGAGCTCATAAAGCTATCTTACAAATCCCTATTGAATGTGTTTGGTTTGAACCGGTTCATGTCCGGTTGTAAATAGCGGATCGCTATCGGCCAAGATGAAGAGGCCGCGTGCTCCAGCCGGTTAGCCCTCCGAGGACTCGGCAGAGGGGACGGGCCGGAGCTGCTGCCGGAGAGCGCCGGCCCTTCTCTGACCTCACACTGTTCCTTCCCGGCACGTCTGCCGTGGCAGCACCGCCCTCGCCCCGGTCATAACTGTGAGCCCCGTTACCGCACCCGGGCCTACCCTCCCTCCCTCCGGCCCAGAGAGCCCCGCAGCTTGTGTCTGTCGTCGCTGTTCTTTCCGACATTGAGAGCACGGGCTCCAGCAGCAGGCGCGCATGAGGCCGGCGTGGCCACGGGCAGAGCCTGCCCGCCCATCAGGGGTCACGAGGCTGCTGCTGCACGTGGCCTCAACCCTTGGAAACGTCGGGGAAGGCTGCTGACTGCCAGCCGGGTGAAGACGGGTACCGGGGAGCGGAAACACCCCGCTGAGCCGCCGCGCTGCAGCGGAGGTGCTGGCCGTGTGAGCTGCGGGGCGGAGGGCGTGGCAGGCTCTGGGCGGGGGCGGGCCGGGCCTTGTCTGAGGGGAACGCTGTCGGCGGAGTCCGTCTCTTAAAGCGCTTTTTCTCGAAGAAGGAAAGTAAAATGGGGGCCTCTGTGGAAATTCACCCAAAGGTCTGACTTCCTCCCCTCATTCCCAACAACTGAGTCTGTCGTCTGTTAATAGGGGGCAGTTAGCGCCTGCGCCTCAGAGCACCTCGTGGGCGCCGAGCACCCTGTCGGCCTCCACACTGACCAGGGGACAGGGGATGCTTAGCGAGCTGAGGCTTGAGCCCTTCTTTCCCGGCCTGGTCTCGCCCGCCGGACCGCATGTGGGGTGCAGGGCGTCCCTCTCTGAGTGCTCCCCGACCGGGGCTGGTGGGCAGGGCTCTCGGGGCCGGGGCTGCATGGGCACACACACGGGAAGGAGCAGCGGCGACTTCAGAGAGGAAGGGAGAGGGAGAGGGAGAGAGAGACACATCCATGAGGAGAGAGAACCACGAATCCGCTGCCTCCTGTACAACCCCCACTGGGGATGGAGCCCACAACCCGGGCCTGTGCCCTGACTGTGAATGGACCGTGACCTCCTGGGTCATGGCCGACCTTCAACCCCTGAGCCCGCCGGCCGGCGGTGGGCATTGCTCTCGGCCGCGGGAGCTGAGCGCTTCCTGCCTGTGGGTAGAAGGTTTTCTGGCTCGGCCTGCTCTCGCTCAGAGCCGGGCGTGACTCCCCACACCGCGTTGCTAATAATTAACCGGCTCTATTTTTATTTCTCCACAATGAGTCATTTATGTCCTGTAACCTCCGCACCTAATTGAAGAGGGGAATGGGTGTTTAAAATCAATTTTACCAGGCACTTCCAACCCTCGTCTCGCTTCGCTGGTTTCCAAAGTCTTAACAGTGGCTGGCGAGGCCGGGAAGGCTCAGCCGGCGAGGCCCTCGTTACAGCCCCCCGCTTCCTGAGGTGAGGGCCCGGCGGGGCGCTCTGAGCGTCTTTCATGCGGACGCTCTGAGAACGAGCAGCATTGTTTTCCCAGGACCGGGACGGGCTTGGCCATGGGTGACGACCCAAGTTTGCAGACAATGTGATGATACAAACATGAACGGCTTTCGGTGTTCTCGTGGTCACGCAGTAGGCAGAAATAACGCTCCTTTCGATGAGATGCTTTAACATGAGACCTCTCTTCTCCCAAGACTTCCCATCAGAAGATGCAGTCAGGTGACTACTTGTAAGCAGTCCAAGCGAATGTGCAGCATATGCAGCATGTCATAGCCCAGCGCCGTCTGAGCGCCTGCTGTTTCCACACAGAGGAAGCAGAGGGAGGTGAAACGCAATTTGGGGTGACACCCTCCTGCGGGAGCTCGGAGAGACAGGCCGGGGGCAGGACTGTCATGGCGCACCGTGAGGCCACTGCGAGGGGGGCCGTCCGAGCTGAGTTTGCACACAGCACCAGGTGCTGGTGCCCCCGAGAGGAAGGTCCGGGGAAGGGGTACAGGGAGTGAGCCTGGACACGAGGAGGGGACCCCACACCCGGAGACGGGAGGCTCAGACGCGTGCTTTGTGCTGCGTCATGCTGCCGGCGGTGCGGGGGTTGGGGGGGGGGCTTCCATGTCACGGCGCAGGCCTCAGACTGTGCTGGGGACCCTCCTGGGTGCACGTGGAGGCGACACTCTGGGGAGCGTACGTTTATCTTCCCAATAGCCCACCTCCTGTCCGGGCACAGCCCCCGGGAGCGGCGGCCCGCAGGCGGAAGGATGGGCTCACTGCTCGTGTCCGGAGCTCTGAGTTCATCTAGAAACAAAAGGGAGCGAACGGCTTACCTTCCTGGGGATTTGGGGAGATCTTTATTCTAACGGCTTAATTATCATTTATTATAATCACCACGCAAATTAGCTCCATCAAGTTCCTGTGTAATCATTACAGAAAACACAGAGCGTGAATGACGTCTTCCTGTGTCTGTTTCCTTTAAGATAGTCTGTCTTCCCATCACTCTGCACGGTTTCCATTTCTCAAGCTCGAAAGAATCTTGTCGTTTTGTGCCCCTGGGAATCGGCTCACCCCTCTAACCCCCTCCCCCGATTGTGAGGAATAAATCTGGGGGGTTTATTATA
This sequence comes from Vespertilio murinus, assembly GCA_963924515.1. Classification (NCBI taxonomy): domain Eukaryota; kingdom Metazoa; phylum Chordata; class Mammalia; order Chiroptera; family Vespertilionidae; genus Vespertilio; species Vespertilio murinus. The sequence continues at coordinate 1,484,687 of OZ004716.1, read as the reverse complement.
AGATTGGGGGGGGGGGTATAATAAATCCCAGCGGCCAGCGCACACAGTGGGGCTGCTGCTGGCCACCAGGCCTCCCACACACAGGGTCCGGCCGCTGCCAGCCCCTGGTTTATAAATTTCATCAACGTCATAAAGCACCGCTCTCGAGGTGGAATGTGTGGCGATCATTTTCTTAATCAACATTTGAAATACAACTTGCTCACTTCACATGAGCGCTGGAGACTCCGATTCTGTGGCTTCGGTGTGGATAGCATGCGGTTTGAGCCTAAGTGGGATGTAGGGGTTCGTGCTGCTTCTAGGGGGAGACCGCACACTGGAGTTATGACCAGAATATCTTTTCTTAAAATAGTCTGCCTCCTAATAAAAACAAACAGCAGCATGCTGCCTAGTCCTGGGGAGATGTCGTGGGCCACGGGCAGCGCCCCTGCCAGCAGCCAGGGGCCCCGCGGGCTGCACAGCGGAAGGCGTCCCAGGGAAGCACTGTGTTCTCCTCCCGGCCTCTGGAGGGGGGTGCTCCCAGCGGAGGGGGAGGGGGGTGCTTGGGGCTGGGCCTCTCCTCTCGGGGGGCAGGGGAGGGGTCCCGGACGGTGTGGTTGCGGCGGAGGGGAGAGGCACTGGGTCGGAGGCTCCTCCCTCCCGGTGCTCCCTCTGCGAACTCCTCCTCAGGCAGCAGCCGGCCCCCCTGCTGCGCCCCGTGCTGGGATCAAGTCCTCGCTCTCGCTCAGCGCAGCGTCGGATGGGGGGGGTGCAGCCGTGTCTTCCCGTGCCGGGCGTACTCAGTAACCCAGCTTACCGTCCGTTCCTTTCTTCCAGATTTATTCCTCACGACCTTGTCTGCCGCTGGCACCCCGCAGTTTGAGATCTGGGAAAATCTGGTAAGAAATCTCTTCTTTGCAGCATGTTTAAATGATGGCTTTCGGTAAAAACACAGCTTTAGAAAATGAAGCGGAAGGAATCAGCTGGTCGGTTGGTTACAACAATAAGTAGGAGTCTGGCTGGGCTGCCACGTGCAGGCGGCCGAGCATCACGAAGGAGATGCTCTACTCAGCACCCCCTCCTGCCCCAGCACCCCCTCCTGCCCCAGCCCCCCCTCCTGCCCCAGCACCCCCTCCTGCCCCAGCACCCACTCCTGCATCAGCACCCGCTCCTGCCCCAGCACCCCCTCCTGCCCCAGCACCCGCTCCTGCCCCAGCACCCCCTCCTGCCCCAGCACCCGCTCCTGCCCCAGCACCCACTCCTGCCCCAGCACCCCCTCCTGCACCAGCACCCCCTCCTGCCCCAGCACCCTCTCCTGCCCCAGCACCCACTCCTGCATCAGCACCCCCTCCTGCCCCAGCACCCCCTCCTGCCCCAGCACCCACTCCTGCATCAGCACCCCCTCCTGCCCCAGCACCCCCTCCTGCCCCAGCACCCTCTCCTGCCCCAGCACCCTCTCCTGCCCCAGCACTCACTCCTGCATCAGCACCCCCTCCTGCCCCAGCACCCCCTCCTGCCCCAGCACCCGCTCCTGCCCCAGCACCCTCTCCTGCCCCAGCACCCTCTCCTGCCCCAGCACCCACTCCTGCATCAGCACCCCCTCCTGCCCCAGCACCCCCTCCTGCCCCAGCACCCACTCCTGTATCAGCACCCCCTCCTGCCCCAGCACCCGCTCCTGCCCCAGCACCCTCTCCTGCCCCAGCACCCACTCCTGTATCAGCACCCCCTCCTGCCCCAGCACCCACTCCTGCCCCAGCACCCCCTCCTGCCCCAGCACCCGCTCCTGCCCCAGCACCCCCTCCTGCCCCAGCACCCCCTCCTGCCCCAGCACCCTCTCCTGCCCCAGCACCCACTCCTGCCCCAGCACCCCCTCCTGCCCCAGCACCCGCTCCTGCCCCAGCACCCCCTCCTGCACCAGCACCCGCTCCTGCAGGCTCAGGGCAACTGGCAGTTACACCCGACGGGGGCCCCATGGGGATGGGGGCGGGAGGTCCTTCCCCCCCCCCCCCCCCGGCTGTCTGTCAGCTGTTGAGAGACGGCTGTCAGTAATTAGTCGGCTGATGGTTTATTGAAGAAAACTTCATAAGAGACTAATGTTTTCCTCCCTGCCTTCAGGCTTGTATAAAACACACACACACACACACACACACACACACACACTCACACACTCACACACTCACACACACAGATACTAAACTCCTTGCCAAGTTGACCAAGATAAGGAGTTCCCCCCAATACATACTACTGTGTAATTACAGGCAGAAGATTCCCAAACTGGTGTCATGGTTTGATTTGATTTGATTGTTTTTAGCTCGCTCTAGGCCAGTGTTTCCCAAACTTCTCTCACGATGAGAACCACCTGGTGGGGTTGTCAAAATACAGGTTCCTGGATCCCAGCTACGAAGTGCTGAACTAGAATTTTTGGGAACATATAGGTAAAATTGTACACTTAACTGGCACTAGTTAAGTATACAGTTGGTGAATTACACGGTCTGACCCAACGTCTCTGCCTGTGACAGGATGGAAACTTCTCCAGCAAGACCATGTTTGAGAAACCGCCCAACATGGTGGTGGTGGGACAGTCGGCGTTCGCAGACTTTGGTAAGGCTGTTCCGCCCCTCACGTCCCCCCCTCCCCCCCGCCCTGGCCGCCTCGGCTCCGGGTCAGCACACAGCCCCGCTCAGCCGTCGTGTGTCGTAGATGGCTCTCCTCGCGTGTGCGTGCGCTGCGGTCAGACCCTGTGCGAGGAGCAGTTCACCCGTGTGTTTAGTGACAGAGTGACCGGGGGCCTCTCAGGGACGGTTCTTATACATCCAGGTCAGGGAACCGGAGTAACTGCAGGGCCCGCCTGCCCCTGGGTAGAGCGCGGTACCTGCGGCCCGTTAGGAATTCCTGCGGGGCGTGGAGTCTCCCTTCCGTAGGTTCCTTCCCGCAGGCCAACCTGGCATTGTCCGGGACACACAAACCCTGCTCTCTCCTGCGCCCTCAGGGCTGCAGCTTGGGGGGGGGGGGGGAGAGGGGGCGCGTCTAGCTTCCTCCTGAGAGGTGGCAGCTCTCCCTCCTGCTAGCCACACCTCAGCCTGATCCTCAGGGTGCAGGCAGCATGCCCCCCCACCCAGAGGCCTGTCTCCCCGCCATCAAGCGAGGGTGAGGGTGGCGGGCACCTCACAGGGCTGGCTGAGGGCAGCAGTGTCGGCACACCATGGGAGCATAGGGCATTGCTGTCTTCCCATTGGCCTTGCCTGGTTCTGTCCGAGGCTGGATCTCACTCACATCCCTGCCACAGCCACAAGTTCCTGCCACAGCCACAGCAAGAGGTTGGATGGTGTCGGGTGGGAACGTGGCCTGACCTCCGTGATGGGCTGGGACACGAAGCACAGCTCGGTCTGGAGCACATGCCTGGCGCTAGTGCGTCTACTGCAAGCTGTCGGGGAGGGAGGCAGGCGGCTGTGCGTGCTGGTGACCAGCGGGCTGCGTCAGTGACAGCCCTGCACCCCGCACACATGTCTGGGGCCAGTGCGCCCCTCAGGCCTCAGGCCTCCCAGCCCTGGCTCAGAGGCTAGCGCGCGGCCTGCGGGCTAAGGGGCCTCGGACTCAGTCCCAGTCAGGGGCATGCACCCACCGGGCTGGAGGCTCCATTCTGCCCCTGGCCGGGCGCGTGTGTGGCTCTCACGTCGATGTTTCTCTCTGTCTCTCCCCCTCTCTGCACTCTTTCTAAAACCAGTGGAAACACATCCTGGGGTGGGGTGAACAACAACAACATCATAGACATTTATATGTTGTCATTTTTAAGATGCATAAAATATAGGATATAGTCAATGAAAAAACAATGCTATTTCTCCCCTATTTGTAATAACTTTAGGTAGCATGTCAATAAATATATTCTAGGTTGCATATGAATTAATACATCAGTAAACTTTAGATACATATTCCACAATGTCTACTTTAAAGTCCTGTCCAGCTGGTGTGGCTCAGTGATTGAGCATCAACCTCTGAACCAGTCACAGTTCGATTCCCGCCCAGGGCACAGGCCCAGGTTGTGGGCTCCATCCCCAGTGGGGGGCGTGCAGGAGGCAGCTGGTCCGAGATTCTCTCTCATCATGGATGTTTTTGTCTTTCCTTTTCCCTTTCACTCTGAAATCAACAACAATATTTTTTTAAAAAAAGTCCTTGTAATCTTAGTTGGTTTTAGAAAAAAACAAGGCTGCTAATGAGTCCCAGAAAGCAGATGACACTGAGTAAGTCTGTGAGTGTTAACACATGCAGAATGTGCGCTTTCCTGTACATTGAGTGGGCCTATGAATATTAATATATACAAATGATGGATTTTCCTGTGCATTGGAGTAAGTCTGAACCGCATCCTGCCTTCACCTGCCGCCCTCCCGCTTCCTGGAGCCACGGCCCGGCCACGACTGACAGGCAGGAAGCCAGCGTGGCTCCAGGCGTGCACCATTCGCTTGGTGGAAAAAAAAAAAAAAAAAAAGGAAGGAAGGAAAGCAGCACCTGCGAATAAAGCCTGGAGCTCACAGGAGGAACCGTTCCAAAAGGCGTCTAGGAACGAAGCTCCCGCAGCTGGGATGGGTTTTCGCTCCTCACAGAGCCCTGAGAGATCGCCTTAACCCTTTCCCGGTGGGCGGTGCGGTGCGTCCGCAGCGAGGCGGGCGCTCCCCGCAGCCGTGCCGCCGCCCGCCACGGTGCTCCCTGCCCTCCCTCCCTCCCATAGTTCACTTAGGGCTGTGCTCAACGCTCCCTCCCCCGGGCGGTGTCCTCACCGGGCCTGAGCACCAGGACCCTGAGCAGTTACCCGGGAAATGCGATGGAAACGCTCATCTCCTCCGAGAGACACCTGCTGAGTCGCTCCCACCCCAGGTCCCGCTCCGCCTCAGCGCCTCTCCCTCTGGGTGCGTCCTGGAGCCCCCGCAGGCTCTCAGCCATCAGTCTGTCCGTCAGTATGCCAGCTCAGGGGGGAAGGGGGGCGGGGGAGGGTCTCTCCTCATGGCAACCCTGCACGTCCCGGCGCAGGCCCCGCGGCCGCCCAGCCCAGGGCTGGGATCCGTTAGCCGCTGTGGCGAAGTCAGTGGCGAGAGCAACGCCACCTCCCCCCCACACCCGGGAGCCAGGGACCAATCCCTGGTGAGGACATCAGAACCCTCCCCGCCCCCACCAGGCTCTGAGACAACAGATGGGGAGCCCTGAGGGCCACCCCGGGTCTCAGCACCCCCTCCAAGGGCTTTGTGTGCCGTGCTTGACAACCCAGCAGCTGGAACGACACCTGCTTCTCCTTCATTTGCCTTTCACTGATGAAAGCGTATTGCTTCTTAGAGGTCGGGGCTGCGAGCTTTGTGACCACTGAGGTCCCTGCTGTCTAGGCGACACCTACACGTGCATGTGACACAAACCATGTATAAACACGTGTGAAACAGGCCTGATCATGGGGTGCAGCCCCGTTGTTTTAAGTGGGCGCCTTTAACGTCAGACCCTGAAACGGGGCCTCTTCCCACGCTGGGCAAACATTTAGCCCGGAAAGGTGAGCCGTTAAAGCAGGGAGCAGCCGGTGACCGGGGCCAGGCCCAGGAGTGCGGGTGGAACCTCGTTTATCAGCTCCGCCAGCTGGCTCGGGGTGCGGGGGAGGGGGGGGAGGGGGCTGGAGCATGACCTGCCCCGGAGCACGCATGTCGTGTCGGGGCTACAGGTGGGTTCTCGGCGCTTCTCTCGCAGATGGAGACGGGCACATGGACCACCTGCTCCCGGGCTGTGAGGACCCCGGCTGCCAGCGGAGCGCCATCTACCTGGCGCGGTCCGGGTCGGAGCAGGTACCCCCTCGCTGACGTGGGTGGGGTCGGGCCCGGGAAGGCGGTCTTCGGGGGTCGGGAAGATAATCTGAAGAGTAAGAGCGAGAGAAACCAAAGTGACCGGCTTCCTCCCTTACAGAGATGGGTTTCCGGCCATCTTCATTGGCTTGTGGAGGGCGTGCTCTTGTCCTCATTCCCGGGAGAGGGCCTGTCCCGGGGCCTGAGTTGAGTGATGTCAGTGTCATAGGCGGGGAGGGGGGAGGCGAGCGCACCCTCCCTCTGAACCGGCAATGAGGAGCTTCATGTCTGCTCGCAGGCCGCTCTGGTGTCTGTCTGTGATACGGAGATCTGTGTCATCCCCGCCGGCCCCCTCAGCCTGTAGGTGGACGATTCAGGGTCCCACAGCCACAGCCGAGGCAGATGGGGACGATAGGCTTCTCCCTGGGGCAGCGCCTGGCAGGAAGCCAGAGCAGGGTAGAGCTAATCCGCTTTCCTGTCTACTTGGAGGTGAAAGGGACAGAATAACACATTGACTTTTATGGCCTTAGAAGCACAAACACCACCTTTTACACCGAGACACTGACGAGAACCAGTCTCCACAGACAGCCGTGTGGTGATTAGTAGGGAGGGAGGTGGGGATAAAGGGGAGAAATGGGGATGGAAGGAAGCCTGGCTTGGGGGTGAGCATGAAACAATATGCAGATGATGCTTGTGGAGCTGTGCGTCTGAAACCGCTTAATTCTACAGCCCTTGTCATCCCAATAGTCTAACAGCATCCTGAACAGTTAGCTGTTACAGTCGTACGCATTATTACCCTGAACTTCCTTAGAGTTTGAACCTCTGAGAACAGTGGGTGACACACCCCAAGTCGGTTCACTGGTGCGAGTGGTCCCCGGGGTGCCCCGCACGCACCCGCTCCGGCCAGCCTCGGGGAGGGGGTGTCCGGGCCTCGGTGACCGTCCGACATCACGGTAACGAGAGGCCTGTGCTAAGCCTGTGCTTCTCCGCCCAGTGCACCTGCCTCCGCAGGAGCGCTTCCTCCTGGCTACTAGCTGCCGGCCTCCAGGGTGGGAGAGACGCTGGCCCGTCAGGAAGCTTCCATCTTCCAAAACAAAACAAGGTGTTGTTGTTTTTCAGTCCAGTGAAACATGAACACGCTTCGATGATATTTAGTGCCTTTTCACTTTATGAGAGATTGAAAACGTGGTTAAGGTTACAGACAAGTCTTGTTAAGGGCCTTGTTTTCTGTAACTGTGTCTCTAAGTTTCTTTCTTCCCTCGGGGCAAATGGTGCTTCCAGCAGAGAGCACAGAGGCGGCCGGTCTCCCTGAGCATGAGCAACGGGTCCTCTTCCAGGAGCCGCTCTGTGTGGCTCCCCTGCTCATCAGAGAGCCCCCCCGGGGGGTGCGTGGCCCCTGCCCTTCGGGGCTGCCGCGCCCACTTCTGCCTCGGCGCACCCGCTCCCCGCTCCCGCTCCCGTGGGCAGTCTGCATTGCTGGCATCCTCTCCGCCCTCAGCGCCGCGGGTGCGTCAGGCTGTGCAGAGGGAAAACGGGGCATTCAGGAAAGAAGGGGGTTTCCAAACGCTTGTTTTACAACCAGCCTGTGCCCTCCGTTCTGGTCCCTCACTCACTTGGAAATAAAGGACTGGCTGACGCGGAGCTCCGTCTTCTAGGTTACAGCTCTCCCCCGGGGCGGGCGGAGCCCGCGGGGTCAGAGCCCGCGGGGTGTGGGTGGCTCTGGGGGGATGGCCACGGTCACGGCCGTGTGTCCGGGGCCCGGCGGGGAACGCGGCGGTCCAGAAAGAACGCTGTCGTGTTCTCACTGCCCCCTGACCCCGTCCTCCTGAAAGGACATCAGTGACAGTACAGCGGCTCCAACTCCTGACACCGTCTCTTTAAGGTTAGATTTCCGGTCAGCACAGGTTTTCAGGTGGGCCGTGCGGCCCTGTAATTAGCAATGCCCCTTTAGCCCTAAGACTCCGAAGTCCTGTGTGTCGTCCTCCTACAGCTGTGTGTGCCCGTGCAGGGACAGAGGACTAGAGGTCAGTTTTAGGAGAGCTTCCTCCGGCGTGGCAGCTCGGAGCAGAGAGTGACGCCCCCCTTGTAGCCAGAAGAACATAAACAGGTGCCGTTTATGGTGCGGGCCGGGCGGGTTTTTCTGACGTGACTGCAGAGCGCTCCTCTCCCCCCTCTCTCTCCTGTCTCTCTCTCCCCTCTCCCCTTTCCCCCGCCGCAGTGGGTCCCGGTCCTGCAGGACTTCAGCAGCAAGGGCACCCTGTGGGGCTTCGTGCCGTTTGCACCCGAGCAGCACCCGCTGGGCATCCCGGTTCCCATCACCCTCCGCGTCGGCGACTACAACATGGACGGCTACCCGGACGCCCTGGCCATCCTGAGGAACACGTCGGGCAGGTACGGGGCAGGGTCCACGTGTGGAAAATACCATCACGTGACCCTTTGTAACTCACTGGCACCCACAGGTGGCCCGGTCCTCACATAACAAGACCCGGTGCATCCTGTTTCTTCCCGGAGTCCCTGAACCTCCTCCGGCTGCTTACAGCGCCCTGCCGCCCGCCGGCCTGGCTCAGGGGCTGAGCATCGACCTAGGAACCCGGAGGTCACAGTCCATTCCCGGTCAGGGCACAGGCTCCATCCCCACCAGGCAGTGTGCAGGAGGCAGCCAGTCAGTGATTCTCTCTCAGCATTGATGTTTCTCTCTCTCTCCCTCTCCCTTCCTCTCTCTGAAATCAATAAGAGTATTTTTTTTAAAGAAAGGAAAAAAAAGAACACTAGTTCTTTTTCACAGATTTATTTTCTGTAGAACAAAAGTGGACATCTAATATAAAGGAAAAAACTTTTTTTTTTTTTTTATTCAATGAAGTCCAGAACCAGACAGCTTCCCAGGTGAGTTTTACCAAACATTCCAAGAAGTATTCATCCCTATCCTGTTCAAAGTAATTTAAAAATTGAAGAGGAGGGGACGTTTTCAAACTCATTCTATAAGACCAGCATCACCCTAACACCAAACCAGAGGAAGACGTTACCAAAGAAGAAAACGAGTTCTTTCTCACAGATTTATTATCCATGAGCATAGATACAAAATGCTCCGAACAAATTCAGCAGCACATAAAAAATCACATGCCATGATCAACAGATTTACTCCCGGAATGCAAGGATGGTTTAGTACCCACCAGCCAAGCAGCATACTACATCACATACATGCATGCGGGATAAAAGTCATACGCTCACCTAGGTACATAAGAAATTCAACGTCCATTTCTTACAAAACCTCTCAGCGAGTGGGCATAGAAGGGAAGGCCACAGCCACAGCTGGCGTCACGCTCAGTGATGGGAACCGGAAGCCCTTCCTAAGATCAGGGAGCAGCCGTGGACGCCCGCGCTGACCACCCTTTACAGGGGGGCGCCGGCAGTCCTACTACGTAATCTCAGAGAAGGATTTCCTTGCTCGAGTTTTTGTTTAGGCCCTCGAGTGGCATTTCAGATGTGGTGTCCTTCTAAATCCAAAGCCTGGGGTTCTCAGCTCCCCAGAAAACACATCTGTGACTCCTTCTGAGCCTTTTGGGGAGGTGGGCACCGTGCCCCCCTCCCAGAGCAGAAGGGCAGGCTGACTCGGGCTCAGGCGCAGGGGGAGAGGGGATGTGGCGGGTGACCCGTGAACATGAAATGGTCCCTGTAGCAATGCCGAGGTCACAGGCCTTGGAAATGGCTTCCCTCCCTCACCAGTAAGTGAAGGTTTGACCCAAGAGGACTCCAGGGACGGCTTTTCCGGGGCCACGGCCTCCTCGGCGCGAGGAGGGGCCTGGCCTGGGCTCAGGGCCGGCTGCGGCTGGGGTGAGTCCCGGTGGGGCGGTTCGGCCTCTGAACCGTGTTCTTTGGGTGTTACCTCCGGCGCCCTGACACGGAGTGGCGGCTGATTAGTGACTCTGGCTGTAAATGTCCATCGTCGCGGCCAGGCCGTGACCGGGCAAGTTCCAAGCCATCTTCGCTTCGAGAACAGACTCCCCCCTCGCAGGCAGGGCAGCAGAGCTCCGGGGGCGGAGCGTGAACTTGACATCGGGGCCGCTCGAGGCCAAGGAAGGCCCGACCGGGAGAGTCTTCAGCTGCATAGAAGCTCTGACTAATTATTTCCATCTGCCTCTTCTCTGCTAGTTAATTTCCTAAATGTTTTGTCCTCTGCTTAAGAAAGGGCTTAATAGGTGATTATGCATCCATTCCTGGCTTAATCTCATTTCCGTGCATTTCCGTGGTCGGGATGATGCCCTTCCCGAAGGTGCTGATGGTCTCACTCAGCGTGTTGTCCGGCTCCCCCCGGGAAGGAAGCGGTGACGCTTAAATGTGGGAGCTCTTTCCCGCACAGGAATCGGGCACAGAATGTCTCCCCTTCGTGAAGCAGCGCGTGCTTCACAGAAACTGGTGTTAGAATACGGTGTAAACACAACGTACAGGCTCCTGTTCCTTGATTGAACCCCATTGCCGTCTCCACCGTAAATGACGGACGGATGACGTTTACCCAGCAGCCACCTCTGCCTTCAGTCTTCCATTCCACCCTCCGCCCCCAGTATGGGTTCCTGGCTTCCCAGTTTCCCGGGTTAGCTGACATAATCCTGTGAGTCACTCGATGCGGAGAGCCCGGAGCTGGGGGGACGGCGCTCACTGCGTCGAGGTCCGCTGGCGTTCTGCAGCGCGTCCCCGTCCCCCCGCCGTCCCCCGGTGTCTGTTACGGGAGCACCGGACCGCTCCCCACGGACAGCTGGGTGACGGCGGGGGGGGGGGGGGGGGTGAGAGGTGACGGGGACAAGGGGACGTGTGTGATTAACACTGACAGCAGGAGGAAGGCCAGGGACCGGGGCAGGGCCACACGTAGCCCTGTCACAGGAGAGATGTAAAACAATGATGCTCCACGCTGGGAGTGATCCCCGGTGCACAGCGCCGTGCGGGAGCTCCCGTCTGCGTGACGTGCACGGGTGTCCGTGTCCTCACGCCTGTCCCCCCCCCCCCCCGCAGCGGCCAGCGGGCCTTCCTGCTGGAGAACGTGCCCTGCAACAACGCGAGCTGCGAGGGCGCGCACCGCATGTTCCGCGTGTTCTGGGAGCTGGCGGACCTGGCCCAGGTCACCGAGGCTGCCGTCGCCACCTTCTTCGACATTTACGAAGACGTGAGTCCCAGGGCCGGGGGATAAATGGGAGAATCACACAACTAACAGCCTTACTGGGCAAAGGTATATGCGAACTGATCGAGTCACCAAAATCTCCCTCCCGAGCACCAGGGCGCCGTCCCTGGCCACCCCACGAGCTGGGGCAGGGACCCTCGGGGCCCTCTCTCCTCCCTCGGGGTGAGCAGGGCGTCCCCGCCCGCAGGGGAGGTGACGGAGGGGCCCCTGTCCCGGCCTTTGCGTTCACACGTCAGCCGGGAGCTAGCCGAGCGGAGCGCAGTCCTCCGGGACCTGATGGCTCCCCGCTCGGGGCTCCCGCCTTGCCCGTGTGTTCGGGTTGGCACTGGGGTGAGGGAGGGTGACGTTTACGGGAACCGTGCCTGCGGGCCCAGCACTTGCCGCCGGCCGTGCGCGCTCACCGGTCCGTCTGCGCCCAGGGCATCCTGGACATCGTGGTGCTCGGCAGAGGCCGCGGGCGCAGCGACATGGCCATCCACGCGCTGAAGAACAACTTCGAGGCGGACGCGTACTTCGTGAAGGTCATCGGTGAGTGGTTTACTCTGTCACCCGCGTGGCCCTGTTCCAACCACACCGCCCTGGCGATGGCTTCTCGCTCCGCGTCCCCGTGGGTGTCCGTAGGCACTCAGGTCCCCGGCCTGTTCCCCCCACACAGCCGCCCCTCCCGGGACCCGCATGGCTCTGTCAGCATCTGCCCGTGTCTGCCCCTCGAGGTGATTGGGAAGGTTCCTGCTGTTCGGTTTGGGGTCCCCGTGGGTGCTTTTAGGGTCCCTGGGGCTTTCTCCAGAGACAGGCAGGGGTGTGTAAAGAGGCCCCTCTCTGTCTCCCGGGCTCTGCCTCCCCCCACCCCCGCCCCGTTCTTGCTCTCGCTAGAACGCCCACCCTGTGCTGATGGCTGGTGGGCGCGGGCACTCCTGCCTCCTTTCTGATCTCGGGGAAGCCGTTCGTCCCCGCGCTGAGCGTGGCGAGCTGTGGCTTCCGTGGGCGCCGTGTGTTGTGTGGGGAACCTCCGTCTGGTTTGCTCAGTTTTGTCATGAACTGGTGGGAGAAGGTAACTGTCCCTGTGTTACTGCTGTCATCACAGCTGACACCCAGACAGCCATCAGTCCACTTGTTAATGAAATGCCATGTGTTCCATAGGAATGTTACGGTTCTGAAATGGTCCTAATTAAGTAAACACGGAAATTGAGCATTAGGAGACTTGAGGAATGAAGATGACAGAGCATGTAGTTTGCTTTCTGAGAACTGCCTGGCGAATGCAGTCATATGTGGATGAGCCAGGATGGCCCACCTCCATCGCCCATGTGGCCACAGGAAGCAGCATGACTCTGCACTTCCTTTCCGTGGGACTGTCCCCCCTGCCATTTTGAAGGGGGTATGATTTAGCTATTTTATAGGTAAAACATTTTTGTTTGTTTGTTTTGGGTGTTTTTGTCTTCATCCTCACCCTAGGGTATTTCCACTGATTCTTCGGGAGGGTGGGAGAGAGAGGGAGAGACAGAGAGACACATCTCTGTGAGAGCACCACCTCGATGGGCTGCCTCCTGCACGTGACCAGGGCCCAGGCCGGGGGGGAGCCTGCCACCACGGTGCGTGCCCTTGACAGGAATCGAACCCAGGACCTTTTGGTCCGCAGACCGACTCTATCCACTGAGCCAAACTGGCTAGGGCTAAAGTAAATTTTTAAACTTGCTGTGTGTTTGGTGCGCTTATCTGGGGTGGGGGGATCTGTGTTGGGAAAGGGGGGACATCTGTGATGCTCTTAGCAATAAAGATGAATTTAAAATTAATAACAAATGACAAAACGGAGTCCTAGTCCGGTTAGGGGCGTGGTTCTCCCTGAAGCAGAGCAGGCACGGGGCTGCCGTGGCCGCTCAGAGAGGGCCACCTCCTTAAAGAAGGAGCAGCCGGAAGCCACGTGCTTGCCCGGGAACGCAGGCCTGAGCTGCCCCTGCGGGCCCGGGAGCAGGGCGTGGCCCGTGGACGTGGTTGACCACGTGCTGTTGACACTTGAATCTGTGTGGCGTGTCCGTGGGCTTCCTTATACTGTTCTAGGGTGTGTGCTTGGAAAGCTGCGTGTAAACAGTATACAAACCTCGGAGTTTCCTGGGGCCGTGGCCCGTGACTCCCTACCCCGAGTCTGAGGGTACCCGGGCCCGCCGCCCCAGGCTCGGAGGCTGCGTGTCCCGGGAAGTGCTCACATTCCCAGGCGAACCAAATATCAGATAAAGTATTATGTGCAGATTAGTAATGACCAAGCATTGGTCTCATTCCTGCCCGAATCTTATAAAAACCAAGGGATGCATGTGCGGTAATATATGTGTAATTTTATCTGCAACATATTGAAATCTTGGTCATTTTTGGCCATACAATATGAAACTTCAAATTTGACAGAGGAAATCCTGTAGAAAACAAAAATAGATACAGGATACAAGCCAATTTTTAGCTTGTTCTATACAAAAATGAAAAGAGAGCCCATTATGTAATTTTTGAGTAAATACTAGGTGTACCAGTTTATAATAGCAGATTTTATAATCAAAGAAAACACGATAATTTCAAGAGAAACATCGAAAGTGCTTTAGTCAAAGTAATGCCCATCGCTAGCTGCACATTCCCCCATCTGTCAGGTAATGTGTGGACACCGTCCCAATAGAACTGTTCTTGTTTTGAGGCAGACCACTCAGAGACCCCATTGTCCACTTCTTCCTATGTTTTGAAGTGCTGCTCAGAAGGTACGTGTGCCATCGATCGGAACACGTGGTCATCTGAAGGAGGAAGGCCTGGTGAATACAGTGGGTGGTTAATACTTCCCAGGCAGGATCTCTTAACGCGTCTTTAGCTGGTTTGGAAGGTGTGATGGCGCGTCATCATGAAGCAAAGTTATTTTGCCGTGTCTTCTGGCCCCTTCTGGTGGTTTCACGGTCAATGGGTGGTTCAAATTGGTTATTTGTTGTCGGAAGCGATAGTACTAACGGTTTCCCCCGGTTTGAGAAGCTCCTAATGCGCCACACCTTCCCGGTCCCACCGGACGCAGAGCGCTGTCTTCTTTCCGAAGCGATCTGGCCTGGCCGTCGAGGTTGATGGTTGACCTGGATCAACCCATGATTTTGTGCATTTAGGGTTCTCAAAATAAACCCACTTTTCATCGCCAGTCACAATTCGATGCAAAAAAGACTTTTTTGTGCCATTGAAGCAACATTTTACTGATGACTCTGGTGTCCCATTTGTCTTTCGTTCAGTGGATGTGGCACCCATTTTCCTTCCTTTAAAATCTTTCCCATTGCTTGTAAGCGATCAGAAATTGTTTGCTGAGCAATGTTTAATCTTTCTGCAAATTGTTTTTGAGTTTGACAGGCATCTTCATCCAATAATGCTTGTCATTGTTGGTCTTCAAAATTTTTAAGGTTGACCTGGGCGTTCTTTGTCTTTCACATCGAAAACATCATTTTTAAAGCATTTACACCAGCGTTTACAAATATCTTGAGATAGAGAATCTTCACCATAAGTTTCCCGAAGTATACAATAACTTTTTCTTCAAAATAATGAATTAAAACTTCCCGAAAATGCTCTTCTTTTGGCACAAAATTTGACATTTTTAATCGTAAAAAATATCTATGACATTAACACCTTCAGAAAATTTGACATGAAGTTTTGAAGCTTGTTGTCAATACAACAAAACAGCACACATATCAACTCGCATATATAAACGTATGTGCAGCCTTATCGAGTGAAGGAAGTCGCATTGTTAACGGGACCCCTAGTGTTCTCGAGTGAGCGGAGCTCACAGCACCCGGACTGAGAACACCCCGCCCCGCGTCTCCGCCTCCCGAAGCAGGAGTCAGCAGTGTCCAGTGTCCGTGGCCCGCATGGTGCCGTGAGCTCTGTGCCTGAGTGGCTGCTGCCCGTCAGGGGCCACTGCACTCCCTGGGCCTTCCTGCGGGGACCAGTCCGCGTGAGAGCCGCCACTCAGCGGCACATCGGAGAGAAGCGTGCAAAATGATGCCTCATCTTCCGGAGGTGGTTCCGCCGTCCCGCCAAAGCCTTAGCCAAGCCCGGAAGCACTGTGACTCGTGTCCCCTCACCGCCACCCACCCCCATGGCCTGGCTCCTGGGCACCTCCCGCGGTGGGATGGGCAGCCTGTGTCACAGCATAACGTTCTCCGGCTCCCCGTGGGGTGGCCTGTCCCAGGCGGGGCAGAGCCCCTGGGGGGGGTGCGGAGCCCCCAGTGGTGGGGGTGCGTGGGGTGCTTCCGCTCCCAGGCTGGAGCAGCAGGCACGCCGCTGATGGTGCCAGTTGCCCTCGCTGCGACGAGGCCGCTCCCCTTCTCCTGAACTCATCCGTCTCTTCCTCTTTGGAGAGATGCCCATTCAGGTCTTTGGCTCGTTTTTAAGTGGGTCATCTTTCCATTATTGAAATGTAAGAGTTCTTGGTATTATTTGGGCCGTGGCCAAATGTAATTTTTATGTTACACGCTATAGTCTCCTTCCTTTCCCTCCAAGTGGCCCATTCTCCGGGACCGTTCACTGCTAACCCCTCTCTCCCTGCTGGCGCGGTATCACTGGGCAGCGACCTCGGCGCCGGGCCCCGGCCAGGCGGACACAGCCGTGCGAGGTCACTGCCGTGCGGCAGAGTGCCGGTTCAGGGGGGTGTGACACTCACTCAGGGACAAATGAGAAGAAATACTAACGTCTGCCTGGAGTTGAGGGAAGATGAGCAAAAAACAAACAAGAGAACCCTTGAGAATAAAACACCGAGGACCAGCCACTGCCCCCCAATAAGCAGTGTATCCACAGAAAACTGTGTTGCAAGTAGAAAGCTTGACTTCACTCCTCCCTGAAGTTGTAAGTCATGTAAACATGGAATTACATGTGTGCCTTCAGCGAGAATGGGCAGCTCTCTCGCGAGGAAACAGTCACGCCCACGTCTCAGTGCCTCTGTTCTTCCGTTAGAACAGCCGTGATTTCGGAGTCACAGAATGTGAGGGAAGAACCCGTTTTCCTGTGGACCGGTGTGACCTGGCACACGCGTGGCTAGTACCGAGCTAACGCGTGTGTGCTGAGCAGGACCGTCCGCTCCCTCAGCAGCACGTGTCCTGGCGCACGTCTGCTTTGTCACACGCGTCGCCACAGCTGTGCCTCACACTCAGGTTGCTCCTGTAAAGACTGTTCCCAGCCGAAACCGGTGTGGCTCAGTGGATAGAGCGTCGGTCTGCGGACTGAAAGGTCCCAGGTTCGATTCCGGTCAAGGGCATGTACGTTGGCTGCGGGCACATCCCCAGTAGGGGGTGTGCAAGAGGCAGCTGATCGATGATTCTCTCTCATCAATGTTTCTAATTCTCTATCCCTCTCTCTTCCTCTCTGTAAAAAATCAATAAAACATATATTTAAAAAAAAAAAAAAAAGACTGTTCCCATATTCTCGCCTTCTCTTCGTGGGTGGTTATAGAATAAGTGTGTCTTATTTTTGTATATTTGTTGTACGATAGACTCATCAATTACTTTATAGCTATGTTTTCTATAGCAGCTCTCAAACGTGCCCAAAAATCTGTGACCAGAAACTTTGACTATATAAATGGGAAAAGTCTAGTTTAAGACATAAAGTGCTAAATGTTCTATTTGTTTTTCTCAGCAGGCATTTTAATTGGTTTGCATTTCGCATTTTTGTCAGATTCCAATTCATCCTTGAAATGGAGCTAACCAGTTGGAAAATAAAGCCCACAGTAGCTGTAGCTGCATGTAACCAGAATTACCTCACCTATATATATTAGCATCCTGATTGCTTCACAAAGGCTTTTGAAATCCTGGTATAAGATGAGCAGCAAAAATTTAATTTACTCAGATCTAAGGAAATTAATTGGTTTCTGCTTGTGGTTATCAACCAAAAGAGCATATTAATAGATTTCGGGTGAAACAGTAAGAGTTTTCTTTAAATGTAAGTTTACATTTTGTCAGTAACTAGCAGCCTAATGTACAAGACTCGTGCCCTGGGGGCGGGGAGGGGGTCCCTCAGGCTGGCCCGCACCCTCTCGCAGCCCGGGACCCTCAGGGGATGTCCGCCTGCCGGCTTAGGCAGTCAGCACCCCTCTCGCAGTCCGGGGCCCCCACAGTCCGGGACCCCTTGCTTCTGCTGTCCACCTGCAGGGGGCAGGAGAGGCTCCCTCCCCCACCGCCACACTCGCCAGTCGTGAGCCCGGCTTCTGGCTGAGGGCGCTCCCCCTGTGGGAGCGCACTGACCACCAGGGGGCAGCTCCCGCATCGAGCGTCTGCCCCCCTGATGGTCCCTGTGTGTGTCATAGCGACAGGGTCATTCTGCCGTTCGGCCAATTTGCACATTATGCTTTTATCATATAGGGTAATAAATAGCCTTTCCTTTATTTCTCCACAGTTCTTAGTGGCCTCTGTTCTAATGACTGTCCTCGTAAGATAACGGTAAGTAAACTCTCAGTTGTCCATATTTCTGAGAAATTGATTGCATGAACATAGATGCACACAGAATAGTTGTTTTGGGTCACAGTGTAGCCAGGACCCTTTAGGGGGGACTGCAGTCCCCTCCCGTGCTCAGGAAGAGTTTGCAGGGAAGGAGGCGCCCTGCCTGGGAGACTTGTCGCCCAGGTCCCTCTGGTTCAGACGCCTTCCCCGCTGTCCGTGGGAAATGGCCTCCCTCCATTAGTCCCGGGCCGCCTGCCGCCCGCCACGCATGTCCAGCGCCTGAGCAGACGTGCCTGCTCTCCTCGGTGCCTCCCACACAGCCTGTGCTCCGTGAGGCCAACCGCGGTCATCTTCGCGTGCTTGGCACATCACACGGGCTCCGGCTTATGAATTGTTTAATGAAGTTTTCTGTACAGTCTTAGTATTGACTTGCTGTCTCGTGGAATGTTTCAGTGAAATAACAAAATGTGAAAGTAATTAGGCTTCGTTTTTTAAATTGCCTATTCATGGAAATTATAATAAGAATGTTGCATTATATTTGAAAGTGCGTGTGTGCGTGTGTGTGTGTGTGTGTGTGTGTGTATGTGCGTGTGTGTACTGGTATATCCCTGCCTGGGTCCTCATTAACCCTTGTTTGTAAGGAATTAGCCCCCAGTTAAAGGTGAGGAAACTAAGGCAGGTGTCCAACAAGATGGCTCACTCGCTTCCCAAGGCTTACCCTTCTCTTCACTGCAGCCCTTCGGAGTGAACCAGCCGGGCCCGTACATCATGTACACGACCGTGGATGCCAACGGATATCCGAAAAACGGCTCGGGTAAGGCCGGGGGCCGGCTCACACACACAGGAACCTTGGGGTCGGTTTGTGGGCAAAGTGAACTGGTGACACAGCCCACGTGCCCACCCCTCACCAAACCCTCACCTGTGCATGACACGTGGTCTTTCCGCAGACTGGCATCAGTAGATCGCAGAAGGTCCTCGTGACAGATACATTAATTCCTCAAATTCCCCAACGGTGATGAAGCTAAATTGTTACCCGATTTTTCAGTTGAAGTAACAGAGATGAGAGAAATTACTTGAGTTATTTTGATCCAATTGTGAAGTGGAAATTAGTTAACTGAGCTCCTCCCAGAAGAAATAAAAATTAGGAATCCAATCTTCAACCTAAAGTCACCCTAGTTTTTCCCAGTGGAACAGGAGCCGGAATGTTACGCAGAGCTGGCTTTGACATACGATCATAAAGAAAAACTGCCGCTGTACTTGCGAGGCAATAAGAGAGAGAAACGCCATTAAGACAGAACAGAATAAGACTCAGCGAGGGGTGTGTGCTGCTGGCAGATGCCGGGGCCTGGGTGGGTGTAGAGCGCGGTGAACACACTGCGATCGACTCTAAATAACAAGAGGGGCGTGGCATAGCAATGCCTCCGAGATGCCGCGGCTCGCCATGGAGGCGCACAGCGGAGCTGCTTTTATTCTCCATTTCCGTGGACCCAGCGATACGGAGAGCTCATGGTACGGGCTTCTCGCTGCACATGCCGGCCTCCCAGAAGCACCCTGTGAGTGTCCTTAACCGCACACGGATACGCTGGTCACGCTGCCGCCGCCGCGGCCCACAGCGTCCCATACGTAAACGCTTTCAGCGTTCAAGGAGAAACGGGCCGGCAGCGATGATCAGATGCTGTGATGGACGGTGCTGCCGGGGAAGCTTGAGTGCGGACACAGACGGCGCGGACAAAGCGCTTCTTTACGTCTCAATTCAGATCCCTGTGAAGCCAGACCATCCAGGACGGGCTGAGGCCCTCCTCCGCTGGGCGAACATTACTCAGGCATATTTTCGTGTCAAAAAGCCTAAATCGGTAACAGGAGAAAATAGAAAAGAGCGATAGTGCCCCCCGGGATGCCCATGACATGGTTTCTCTCTGAAAAAGTGAATTTTTGCCAGAATTGTTCCCTTACCTTACTCCCACATCAGCTAAAGGTCTGACAGGAAGAGCCACGTCCACAGCGCAGGGAGCGTGGGGGGACTTCACTAGTGAGGTGCTGTCTTCCTCACTGAAAGGCAAGAGGAGGGGTGCGGAGGGGAGAGACAGGCCACCTCTAGGCAGCAGCTGGACCTCCTTTCGGTCCAATTACAAAACCGCACGGTGGGTGACGGATGGCCACACGGGCACCGAGCGGATGAGGCGCGGTGAGAAAGTTTGCAGCTCGTTCAGCTGCTCGGCAATTAGGAATCCCATCTGCACCGACGCAGTGAGGCAGACGTATCCTGAAAAATCAAGGAAAATTAGGAACTCTGGCGCCAAACTTGTCAGAACAAAAGATTTTGCCTCGAGAAATTCTGTTCCTATTTTTAAGTTTATCGTTTTGATAGTTGATGAGCGCATTGTTTCCAAAGCTGTCTCTTTTTTTTCTTCTTTTTCTCTCTTTAATAAATGTAGCCGGCCAGCTCAGCCAGTCGGCACACCTGGCTCTCCAGCTGCCGTACAGCGTGCTTGGTTTGGGCCGCAGTGCGAACTTCCTTGACCATCTCTATGTCGGCATTCCCCGTCCATCTGGAGAGAAGGTGCGTGCAAATGCATGTGTTTACCACTAACCTGTATTCCAATATTCACTGTTCAGGCGTTTGAATTCATACTCTTGAGCTGAGTTGAATTAAGAATTGAGTTGAATCCGGTGATTCAAACAAAGAACTAAGAGAATCGCTGGTGGGGGCCTGGCGGGAGCGCGTCCCAATGGGAGCTGGGGCTCCCGCCTCCTCCCCCTCAGCCTGGAGCCTCGCCCTCCCCTGCTCTCCTCCCATCTCACTCCGAGCCTCCGAGCTTGTCAGACCCCCTCCGCCCGGAGCTCCACGCAGCCCTGGAAGCAGTGGCTGCCGCACAGGAATAATACTATGTGTGGAAGGAACGCACCCAGGAGGTGGACATGTGAGCCTTCCCGAGGCCGCACACACC
This sequence comes from Vespertilio murinus, assembly GCA_963924515.1. Lineage (NCBI taxonomy): Eukaryota > Metazoa > Chordata > Mammalia > Chiroptera > Vespertilionidae > Vespertilio > Vespertilio murinus. Next base: position 1,464,355 of record OZ004716.1, on the reverse strand, counting down.
GCACCGCAGCCCAGCGGCCTCCTGGGGCCCGCACGTGGACGCCGCCTCCGGGCCCAGGGCTCCACGGAGCCTGAGAGCACTGTCCGCTCCTGGTGGAGAGGCAGGTGTGCAGGGACCAGCCGCTGAGCCTTCCCTCCCCCTGCAGGCCGTGCGGAAGCAGGAGTGGACCGCCATCATCCCCAACTCCCAGCTGATCGTCATCCCCTACCCCCATGACGAGCCCCGGAGGTAAGGCGCCTGAGCTCTGCCCTGTGCTCCCTGCTGTGCTCCCCCCGGAGGGAGGGCCAGCACTGCCCCCCGCAGACCCTCTGACCCCGCAAAGCCCCCACCCCCATGCAGACAACCTTATCCGAAAACCAGCAGGTAACACGCGCCACTTAACCAATCGCCCTCGGTCCGCCGGCTGCAGCCAGCACGGCAGGCGCCGGCTTTCCGATAAGCACCATCTCTTCGCTCCCGGCTTCCGGAAAACTCAGCTTTCCCCCGAGACCTCCGCACTTTTCATGTTTCTCCTGTTCTCTCTGAAGAAGCGTTCCTTCCAGATTTATGACATAATAAAAGCCAGGTTGATTTTAGTTGTATTTTGAGGTTTACTCACTGGAGACGGGCTTGGGGATCAGTACATTTTAATTGGGCCCAAATCAGCCCGTCGCTACTTGCCGTTCCTCAGACCCGCCGTGCTCAGACCCGCCGTGCCTTTACTAAGCTGCTGGCATGGGAATGTGCCCACCGCCTCTCTTTGGGGAGAGCAGTGGTCTGTGGGGGACCCGCAGTGTCTGCCTCCGGCTCCCGGTGGGGGTGCCGCCGGGGGGGGGGGGGGGGTGCACTCGGGAAGGCGCTCTGCTGGCGCGGGGGCCGCCCGGTGCCTCACGCAGAGCGGCTGCCCGGGGCTTCCGGAAGGGGCCTCCGTCCACAGGACACGGGACCGCCCAGGGTCCCCCCTAGCCGTGTCCGCACCCCCTGGCCACGTGCTTGTCTTAGTCGCCGTGGTGCGTCTGTGAGCGGAGGGCCGAGAGCAGATGCTAAGGAAACCTTACCGAAACCCTGTGGCACCAGCGCAGAGTTCAGGGTGTGAATTAAGAAGGCAGGCGGGTATGAAAGCAGCGTCTAACGTGTCCCAGGAACCCTTGACCGATGCCCCTCAGAGTACCGTCCCCAGGTCACGGAGGAAGGTCACGGCACCCACCGGAAGGCCTGCCGGCTCCGGGCCGCTGCTGACACCTGCCCACTCCGGGCCAGCGGGCAGTGCCGCCCGGAGGCAGCGGCTCCGCTTGTGGGTGGCGCGGGGACGGGCGGGTGACGTGGCTGAACGGGGGGTCGCTTCCTTCCTGAGCCGCCTGCTTTGGGTGTCAGGCGAATCGTATCTTCAGGTCGAAACGCTCGTTCTGACTCCTCTGTGTCCCGGCAGCTGGAGCGCCAAGCTGTACCTCACGCCCAGCAACATCGTCCTGCTGACGGCCATCGCGCTCATCGGCGTGTGCGTGTTCATCCTGGCCATCATCGGCACGCTGCACTGGCAGGAGAAGGTGCGTCCCGAGCGCGGCCCCGCGCTGGCCCTTCACACCCGGCCCTTACACACCCGGCCCTTACACACCAGGCCCTTTACACACCCGGCCCTTTACACACCCGGCCCTTTACACACCAGGCCCTTACACACCCGGCCCTTACACACCCGGCCCTTACACACCCGGCCCTTACACACCCGGCCCTTTACACACCCGGCCCTTTACACACCCGGCCCTTACACACCAGGCCCTTACACACCAGGCCCTTACACATGCGGCCCTTACACGCCCGGCCCTTACACACCCGGCCCTTACACACCCGGCCCTTTACACACCCAGCCCTTACACACCCGGCCCTTACACACCCGGCCCTTACACACCCGGTCCTTACACACCCGGCCCTTACACATCCGGCCCTTACACACCCGGCCCTTACACACCCGGCCCTTACACACCAGGCCCTTACACACGCGGCCCTTACACACGCGGCCCTTACACGCCCGGCTCTTACACGCCCGGCCCTTACACACCCGGCCCTTACACACCCGGCCCTTTACACACCCGGCCCTTACACACCCGGCCCTTTACACACCCGGCCCTTTACACACCCGGCCCTTACACACCAGGCCCTTACACACGCGGCCCTTACACATCCGGCCCTTACACACCAGGCCCTTACACACCAGGCCCTTACACACGCGGCCCTTACACGCCCGGCCCTTACACGCCCAGCCCTTACACGCCCGGCCCTTACACGCCCGGCCCTTACACACCAGGCCCTTTACACACCCGGCCCTTACACACCCGACCCTTACACACCCAGTCCTTACACACCCGGCCCTTACACACCCGGCCCTTACACACCCGGCCCTTTACACACCCGGCCCTTACACACCCGGCCCTTTACACACCAGGCCCTTACACACCAGGCCCTTACACACCAGGCCCTTACACACCCGGCCCTTACACACCAGGCCCTTACACACCAGGCCCTTACACACCCGGCGAGCCTTCCTGACTGCAGTGAGGGTTTCTGATCTCCCCGCCCCTGTCCGTACGTCTCTTCGTTGTTGTTGTTTCCTCGCCCCAGCGCTTCTTTCCCGTTGGCCTTTCAGTTCCTTGAGGGGCAGGGAAGGGGAGAGACAGAAAGAGAAGCATCGATGTGAGAGAGAGAGAGAGAGAGAGAGAGAGAGAGAGAGAGAGATCGATCAATGGGTTGCCTCCCGCACATGCCCCCACCAGGTCCAGGGACCGAACCTGCAGCCCAGGTACGGGCCCTTGACCAGGAATCGACCCCTCGACCCCTCGGTGCTTGGACCAATGCTCTAACCATTGGGCAACGCTGGCCGGAGCCATAATGTCACCGTATTGATACTTGCTTTCATTCCCTTAAGGTGCTATGTCTCAGCAGGTCATACAAATAACAGACTACTTACTTTAAAGTGTTGATGTGCAGTAGTGGCAGTGACCGCCCAAGTCACCAGGTGCATGGGGAAAATAAATTGGAAACAATTTCCTAACGGCTGAAAACGGATCATCACTTTTGATGAGTGTTCATGATTTCCCGGGAGAGCCGCAGAGGCCTTCTGCAAGATGACACCTCTCTCGAGCACTCTCTCCCCCTCTCCCTTTCTCCCTCCCTCTCTCACCCTCTCCCTTTCTCCCTTTCTCCCTCCCTCTCTCCCCCTCTCCCTCTCTCTTTCTCCCTCCCTCTCTCCCCCCTCTCTCTCTCCTTCCCTCTCCCCCTCTCTTTTCTTTTCTCCCCCTCTCTTTTCTTTTCTCCCCCTCTCCCTCTCTCTCTCCCTCTCTTCCTCCCTCCCCTCTCCCTCTCTGTGCCTGAGAAGAACGGAGCCGGAGCCGCTCAGAGTGGGCCCGGCTCCGGGGCGAGGAGCTGAAGTGCCCAGCTTCCTCTGTCAAGCATCCTCTGCACGAAGGGATTCCTGTGCTTCAGTGTAACCCCCCGAACAATTAAACGCAAATGGACCAATGGGTGGGCTTCCGTACAGAGCCGGTGAGGGGACCCGGCGGCCACGGTTACTGGCGGTTTAGATGCGAATTGGAAGGCCGCTGTCCACGTGTGCACGAGGACAGGTGCCCGCCCAGCAGGCCAGCAGGTCTCCCCGAGGCTCCTTCGTGCCCCGGAAGTATTCCTCTCCTGCACCTGCCAGCTGCCTCCAGAGTCCCCTCCCTTCAGCCATTGGCGGCATTTTCCACTTTTAAAAATACATGTTTCATTGACTTCAGAGAGGAAGGGAGAGGGGGAGAGAGAGAAACATCGACGACGAGAGAATCACCCACCGCTGCCTCCTTGCACGCCCACTGGGGATGGAGCCCCCGGCCTGGGCCTGGGCCGGGACTGAGCCCTCACCTCCGGTGCATCGGTCCATCATCCGCCGCCAGGCGCATTTTTCACTTTTTATCCCGAAACACTCTTCAGTGCGTTTGGCTTTTGTCTTTCTAGGCTTTCAGTTCCTTGAAAGCAAAATGCAAAAATGAGGGTCTTCTTAATCCCTCAGAGCACCGAGCGCAGTGCTTGGCTGGGAACAGAGTCAATTCTGCCAGCTCAGCAGGGTAACCGCAAAGTAATATCAAGCCCGCACTTTAACACGACGAACCGGCCGGCCGGGTACCGCCAGGCAGGGGTCGGAGGGAGAGGGCAGTCGCTGGCTCCGTCCCTGCGGGGTCTCTCTTTCCTCCCGCCTTCCAGTAAGGACCACGCGACTAAAAGGAGGCGTTGAGGAACGTCTCTGGTTGGTTTTAGAGTCGGTGTAGATCGTTACTTATAAAACCGCTCCTGCAAACTTTGAACACTGGGCGTAGACTGTTCCAGAGTCACGCCTGTGTCCGTTCATCGCCGGGGGCTTTTCTGAACTGACCGCTGTCCCCCCAGACTGAGCCGCTGGCCGCTGGCCGCCGTGTGTGAGCGTGTGCTGTCTCTTTCAGAAAGCGGACGACAGGGAGAAGCGGCAGGAGGCCCACCGGTTCCACTTCGACGCCATGTGACCTCCGGCGCGGCGCGTGGACGGCGGCGCGTGGACGGTGGCGCTCGATTCAGGAAACGCTGGTGCGGCTCGGCCCCGCCGGGAAGGGGGGACGCAGTTTCTGGGCGCTTGGGGGAGGGGCTGCGGCCAGCGTGCGGAGGTGCTGGTCCTCGGAGCCCCCGGCGGTCGGGTCCTCGCCGTGCCGAGCTCTCTCCCCCGTGGGCGGTGCATGCTCTCCGTGTCCATGTTCGTGATCGTCCTGGAATGAAGGTGGCGGGAAAGGCTGTAAATAAACTATTTAAATGAGCAGCTGCTTCTGTCCCGCTTGACTGGGTCTCGCTCCTCACCCCAGCGACACCCTTTTGTGAGTCTCTCAAGGACGGTACCAACCTTCCCCCTCCTGGCAGTCTGGGCCTCACCGACGGCAAAGAGCGCGGACAGACCTGCCTGAGCCCTGGTCCCGCCCGCACGGGCCGTGGGAACGTGGCCGATGCTTAGTAAATCACGCCTGCCTGCAGTTCCCACCGGTCAGGTTGGACACAGTGTAAATGGACTCCAATAGATCAAACACTCCCTTTACCGGTTGTGCTGTGACTTGAATAAAACGCCATTCCCTGCCCCAGGGTCGCGGGGTTATTTACGTCCGAACGCTGCGAGCTTATCCGTTTGCCTTCCACACTGAGGTCTTCGGGCCGCCCCTCCCTTCACCGGCACTGCTCTGTCTTCGCTGTCGTAATTTTATCTCACACCTTCATCTCTGGCAGCAGCGTCTTTTATATATAATATATATATATATAATTTTATTGATTGTTTTACAGAGAGGAAGAGCGAGAGATAGAGAGCTAGAAACGTCGATGAGAGAGAAACATTGACCAGCTGCCTCTTGCACACCCCTAACGGGGATATGCCCGCAACCAATGTACATGCCCTTGACCGGAATCGAACCTGGGACCTTTCAGTCTGCAGACCGATGCTCTACCACTGAGCCAAACCGGTTTCGGCTGGCAGCAATGTCTTGTTCTTTTTCAAGAGCGTCTAGGCCAGTGGTCGGCAAACCGCGCGCGAGAGCCACATGCGTATTAGCCTTTTATTACAGAGGATAGTGCAGTGTTTGCACACAGCCTGCACACACACCCCTGTGTGCCTGAAGTCATCTCCAGGTTGCCTGTTGGATTTAAAACCACGTAAACCATTGTCATCCTGTGATGAGTATGTAGGGAGTGGTCAGGAGAGGCTGTACATCGCGGGCGGTGCAGACCCAGCCATTGCAGGCCAATACAGTGAAAGTTGGCAAAAACATAACATTTTCCCCAAGTACTTCCGACCCGCGGGTGGTTGAATCTGAGGGTGCCGCACCTGTGGAGAGCCAACTGCAAACACGGTGGTGGCGGCAGCAGCGGCAGCGTGCCTCACGGCCAATAGCTACTGGCTGCCATAACGCCCATCACGGGGATTGCGACGCGTGACACTGCACTCGCGACACAGATCAACGTCCAGCTCCGCCAAGCGGCTCCCCTTCATCCCGTACACCTAAGCGGGAAGGCAGGACACGTGAGAGCACGTACAGCACACACTGTTCATGCCAAGGTCCAAAGCAGAGGCGACAGCATCAGCCCGCACCCGGGGCCACACACAGCTTCATTCCCGGGCAGGGCACAGGCCCAGGTCGGGGCTGGATCCCCAGTAGGGGGCGTGCAGGAGGCAGCCGACCAATGACGCTCTCTAATCATTGATTCTTCTCTCTCTCCCTCTCCCTTTCTCGCTGAATCAATAAAAATACATCTTAAAAAAATAAATAAAAAAACAGGGACAACTAACCTACAGCAGGTGTTCTCTCACCTGCGTGGGAAGTAGCCGGCAGAGCCAACCCCTCTGCGTGGTTCTAACCGGGCGCTGGTGGGTGGGAAGCGCTAAAGGGCAGAGCTCTGCACGTTAGCGTGACGGTTTCATGTTGTACCATGGACCGGCATGCGTTGCGGCCGCGAGTAAACAGGTGCGCAGCCGTCCTGGGGCCGCGGGGAGGACGGGTGGAGGAAGCCACAGGCTGTGGGCGGGCGGGCGGGTGGGAGGGACTCTGAGAGCCGGGGGGGCCAGACGGGCCAGGAGGAGCGGCAGCAGGCCCGGAGCCCGCCCCGGCGCTGGCAGGCAGCGGGGAACAGACCGGGCGCCCCTGGGTGGTCTTCCGGGAAAAGGCAGCCGGGTCCAGACCCCGCGGAGAGGCGTGTGCACGCTGGCCTCTGGCCCCGGAGCATATGGCCTCTCCGCGGGCCCGGCCACAGCCCGTGCTGTCCCACAGCCCTGCTCACTCCCCCACACTCTCCCCTCGCAGCCCACACCGAAGTCCACACTCTCCTCCGGGAGCCGCAATGACCCCGCCAGCCCCTCCACAGCCACCCCCCTCCACAGCCACCCCCTTCCCTAGCCACCCCCTCCACAGCCACCCCTCCACAGCCACCCCCTCCACAGCCACCCCCTCCACAGCCACCCCTCCACAGCCACCCCCTCCTCAGCCACCCCCTCCACAGCCACCCCCTCCACAGCCACCCCTCCACAGCCACCCCCTCCTCAGCCACCCCCTCCACAGCCACCCCTCCACAGCCACCCCTTCCCCAGCCACCCCCTCCACAGCCACCCCCTCCACAGCCACCCCTTCCACAGCCACCCCCTCCACAGCCACCCCTCCACAGCCACCCCTTCCCCAGCCACCCCCTCCACAGCCACCCCCTCCACAGCCACCCCTCCACAGCCACCCCCTCCTCAGCCACCCCTCCACAGCCACCCCTCCACAGCCACCCCTTCCCCAGCCACCCCCTCCACAGCCACCCCCTCCACAGCCACCCCTTCCACAGCCACCCCCTCCACAGCCACCCCCTCCACAGCCACCCCTCCACAGCCACCCCCTCCTCAGCCACCCCCTCCACAGCCACCCCCTCCACAGCCACCCCTCCACAGCCACCCCCTCCACAGCCACCCCCTCCTCCAGGGGCTGCTCCCGGCCAGAGGAGAAGAGCCATTGCGGTCCCATCGCGGTGGCACCAGTAAGAGCTGCGGGGCGGAATGAAAACATGGAAACGCTGTGTGTGCTGGTTAAATGTCTGTGGCCTCGGGGCTCCGCGGCCGAGCACCGGCCTAGGACCCAGGAGGTCACGGTTTGACCCCCGGTCCGGGCACAGGCTCCATCCCCAGTGAGGGGCGGGCAGGAGGCAGCGGTCTCCATGGTTCTCTCTCATCGCTGATGCTTCTCCCTCCCTCTCCCTCCCTCTCCCTCCCTTCCTCTCTGAAATAAACAAACGTGTGTTTTTAAGACTAAATGACTCCGGGTGCTCCCATCTCTCCCGCCACAGCCTGAACCCCTACCACCGAGCCTCCCCCGTGAGCCCTGTGCCTCCCGCCTCCTCCTCACGGAGAGCAGACTGGGCGCCTGCCTGTCCTTCCAGCAGGGTCTCCCCCTCTCCCCCACCCACCCCCACCCCACCCCCACCCCCACAGAGCCCACCTCCGCCCGCTGGAACCACCACCTCCGAGCACCACACTCCCCTCCCCTCTCCCCTCTCCCCCCTCTCCCTTCCTCTCTCCCTTCCTCTCTCCCCTCACCACCCCAGCTCTTCCCCTGAGCCAGTCGCCCCTCCATGGGCGACATCACACCCGCCTTCTCCCTCCCCCGGCAACTGTGCCTGCAGAGCCCGCCATGCGGCAGGCAGACGTGGACACGGCGCCTTCCTGCCCAGTCCTGTGTCCCTGCGACCCGCGGCCCCGCACCCTGGTCCGCGCTCGGAGGTCCCCGGGGGCAGTTGACTGTGTTTGTGGAAGGGGCCCCTGCACGTCCCATCACGGGTTGGCTCCAGCGCGCCATCTCGGCGTGGCAGCGGCGGGGGCACGCCCGCACACCCACTGTGATGCCGCCGGGGCCGGCCACGGGCTCCAGCGAGACCTTGGTGCCCACTGGGGTCGGTACCTGCTCCCAGCAGACCCTGCGGGCACCCTCCTTTGCCGCTCGGCGGGGTGGAAGCAAAGAGCGCTCCTGACAACCCGGGAGGTGCCTGCCACGGTCCCCAGTGGCGCCTGGTGGGACCAACACGGCTGGAGGTCCTACTGGGTGTCAGGTACAGGCACCGGGTGGTCACTGGAGCAGGGGTGCTCCCAGTAGCTCCCATTGCTCCCCGATCCCAGTCAAACTCGGTGAGGGCGCTCGGAGCGCATGTGCGGGCCTCCCTGCTTGCAGCAACTTTATAGATTTTTTTAAAAATGCATTTTTATTGATGTCAGAGAGGAAGGGAGAGAGAGAGGGAAACATCAATGATGAGGGGATCCCTGATGGGCTGCCTCCTGCACGCCCCCTACTGGGGGTTGAGCCAGCAACTAACCAGGGCCTGTGCCCTGACCGGAATGAAGCCGTGACCTCCGGGGTCAGAGGTCAATGCTCCCATGCTCCTGGATGTGGATGTGGATGGGATGGGGAGAGGGAGGGAGAGACAGGGGAAGCACAAACACACAGCAGGTGACCAGGTTACTGTGGAGCATGTGCCACGGGTCCTTCCCACCCGGCAGCCGCTGCGTTTGCAGATCTGCAGGTTCTCACCTGCGACCCCACAGCCTGGCTCGGGGGCTGGGGGGCAGGTCTGGGGACCGGTGTCCGGTTCCCTCCTCCCTCCTCCCCGCGCGGTCCTGCCCTGGACAAAGCCCCTCCGGCCTCGGGCTCCCCGCCCTCCACCGCCCCGCCGGGCCGGCCTGAGGGTTAAGGCTCCAACGCCAGTGCTCGGCCCGGTGCCTGGCACCCGAGGCGGCGGGAGGCCTGACCGCGCGGAGAGCGCGCCCGCGGCAGCCCCGGGCCCCGCAGGGGGAGCGGGGCTGGGCGGGCCGCTGTGACCTTGAACCGAGGCCCCGGGAGGCCGAGGCGTCGGAGCCGCCCTCCAGGGCGCCCGCCTCCCGCGGTGGCGGCGGTCCCGGCCCCTCCCGAGCGGGGACGGCGACCCCGCGACCCGCCCACCGGCCCCCTCGGCGCCGCCCTCCGGGGGCGATTGGCCGCGAGGGCGCGGGTGGGCGGGGGCGGGCCCTGGAGGGGCGGAGCCTGGATGGAGAGAGGGCGGGGCCTGGAGGTATGGGCGGGGCGGGGCGGGGCGGGTCTGGCATGCGAGTGGGGCGGGGCCTGGCGGGCGGGAGTGAGGAAGGGGCGGGGCCTGGAGATGGGAGGGATGGTAGGGGCGGAGCCTTTGTATTTGTGTGGTGGGCGGGGCTTGGCGGGGTGGAGGAAGGGGCGGGGCCTGTGGGCCTGGTTGGTGGGCGGGGACTGGCGGGAGGGAGGGAGGATGGGGCGGGACCTGGTGGGTGGGGGTGGGCGGGGATTGGTGGTGGGCGGGAGGAAGAGGCGGGGCCTGGCGGGCGGCGGCCGGCTCGCGGCGCTCGCGCTCCCGCTTAAATGAGCCGGGCCGCCCGCGCCGCCGCCACAGGAGCGGGGCCGCTCGGGGGCAGTCCCTCCGCCCGCGCCGCTCGGCTCCGCCCGGGCCGGTCGATGGGACGGGGCGCCGGGAGGCCGGAGGCGGCGCCCGTCGGGGGGCGGGCGGGGGGCGCGGGGACGGCGGGCCCTGAGCGCAGCCCGCGGGGAGGCCGCCCGGCGGCCGCGATGGGCTCGGAGCGGAGCCGCCTGCCCGCCGCGCCGTGAGCGCCGCCGCCGCGCCGCCGGCCGCCGGGACCATGGCCCTGGGGCGGCTCGGCCCGACCCTCAAAGGTAAGCGGGGCCGCGGGCACGGCGCCCCCCGCGGGCCGAGGCCGGCCCGTCCCTCCGCCGCCCGCCCTTTGTCTGCGGCGCCGCGCGGGGCTCCGGGCTCCGGCCGGGCTCGGGGCTCCGGGCTCCGGGCTCCGGGCTCCGGCCGGGCTCGGGGACGGGGACCCAGGGCGCCGGGCGGCGGGCCTCGCTCGCTCCGCCGAGTTGCGGGGTTCGCGCCGGGGCGCAGCCCGGCTTCCCCGATGCGGGCCCCGGGCCGCCGGGCTGCTCGACCCGCGGGGCGGCGGCCTGCGCCCCGGCCGGTCCCACCTGCGGCGGCCAGAGGCTGCGGCACCGCTGCGGCCGCGCCGGGCCGGCTCCCCTGCCGCCGGGACCGGGTCCGCCTGCCGCCGGGTCCGCCTGCCGCCGGGACCGGGTCCGCCTGCCGCCGGGACCGGGTCCGCCTGCCGCCGGGACCGGGTCCCCTGCCGCCGGGACCGGGTCCGCCTGCCGCCGGGTCGGGCCGGGGCGCTGTCCGTTCGGACGCGGGCGCCGAGGTCGCTGAGACGCGGAGACAAAGTTGCCGCTGGAACTCGCACCGAACGAATCCCATTCGTTTCCCGGTCCTCCCGGGAGGCTTCCCCGGGCCGGGCCGCCCGGAGCTCGGCGCTGGCAGCGCTACGATGTGCGCTGTCTTTGTCTGTCTCTCTCTCTGTTTCTCTGTCTCTGTCTCTGTCTCTGTCTCTGTCTTTCTCTCTGTCTCTGTCTCTCTGTGTGTGTGTCTCTCTCTCTGTCTCTCTCTCTGTCTCTGTCTCTCATCGGGGAAGGAGTGGAGAGTGGCGTGTTTGCATGGCATGTAGCACTTGCCACAGGATCTTGGAATTTGGGGGTGACAAACCGGGGTGGGGGGTCCTGCTCCGCGCCCACACTTTCCCTCCGTCCCCGGACTGGGACCGTTATATTAGCGCATTCGGTGCAGCCTCGCATGTCAGTCTCCATCCACCGGACTCACATTCTGCCCCGGCTCCCCAACTCCCGCCCCGTGAGGGCTCCGTGGCCGAACGGGCACCCCGGTCTCCCGTCTCCCATCTCCCATCTCCGATCTCTGATCCCCAGTCTCCGGTCTCCGGTCTCCCGTCTCCCGTCTCCGATCTCTGATCCCCGGTCTCCGGTCTCCGGTCTCCGGCGGCTGCTCGGGCACCGGGACCCGCCGGCCGCCTGTTTCTCCGTCACCCCACGAGTGCCTGGTGGCTCCCCCGTTCTGTGAAATGCCAGGCGCTGGCATGAACCCCGCTCCTCCCACCCGCACCCTCCGTCCCGTGGCCGGGCTCGGACAGGACCTGACGGGAAGGCTGTGTTCTGCTCCTTCCAAACAGCAACGTGCGGAGCGGCTTCCCGGTGCGCGCTCCTCCCCGCGGCTCCCCACCATCCGCTCCCCATCCGCTCTCCATCGCGGCGGCGCCCTCTCCCCGGGACAGTCTGTGCGGGGCCCCAGCAGCCCCTGGGTTTGTGGCTCAGCCGCCCGCAGAACTTGGGGGCCAGCTGGGAGGAGCGGGTCGAGGGCCTGCGCGCGTGGTGCGCACCGCCCCCTCCGGCCGGGCTCTGTGCGCCTTTCAGGAAAGCAGCCGATGGCGGGGGCTCCCGTGAAACCGCGAGGCCGCTCTCCTCCGGCTCCGGCTCCCGCTCCCAGCCCGCTCTCCTCCCGCGCCCGCCAGCACCCAGCCCAACGGGCCCCCACTCTCGGCCTCGGGCGGCGGCGGCTGCAGGCCCCTGGCCGAGAGCGGCTATTCTTAGTCTCCGACCGCCATGCGTCTGCCCGTCAGGAGGGGGTGCAATCAGGAGGGGTGCCGACAGCTGTGGGGGGATTCCTTCCCGAGATTTTAAACTCGGATTCGGATTCGGAGCAGGGAGTCTGCCGACCCCGAGTGGCGAGAGTGCAGCCTGTGTGCCTCAGGTTACGTGGCTGTGCCTCCGAGTAAGGGGTGCGCATTCGGTTACACGTGTGAACATTAGAGTAACATGTATGTGGAGATGGGAGGGATTCGCATTCAGTTACATGTGTGCACATTAGAATAACGAGTGTGCAGATGGAAGGGTACACATTCGGTTACATGTGTGCACATTAAAATAACATGTGTGTGGAGATGAAGAAGAAGGGTACCGAGTTGCTCCTGAACCCGGGCCAGGACAAGCCCTGAGTCCGGTCCTCGGAGGAGAACAGACCCTGGGGAGGCGCCCCTGACCCTCCGCCTGAGTTTCAAACCCAGTGCGTGTTACCCGTGCAAAGAAAACGGCCTTTTAAGTTGGGAAGTTAAGGAGATTGGCGTTTTTCCAGCGCGGCCTCAGCAGCTCGTTCTGTGAAAATTCGGAGCGTGGGGTGCGTCCCGGGTCTTTCCCACCGTCAGGCACCCCTCAGCCGCTTGGTCACCCCTCAGCCGCCTGGCCATCGCCCCTCAGCTATGAGAAATCTTACTGCCCATATTTTCTTCTAGGGTTTTTTAAAATATATTTTATTGATTTTTTTTTTTTTTTTTTACAGAGAGGAAGGGAGAAGGATAGAAAGTCAGAAACATCCAATGAGAGAGAAACATTGATCAGCTGCCTCTTGCACACCCCCCACTGGGGATGTGCCTGCAACCAAGGTCCATGCCCTTGACCGGAATCGAACCCGGGACCCTTGAGTCCGCAGGCCGAAGCTCTATCCACTGCGCCACACCGTTTTGGCTCTTCTAGGATTTTTATGGTTTCGAGGGCAGCACTTGAGTCCAGTCTATTCAGAGTTTTTTCTGGCGTCCCATTATCTCCGCGCCATCGATTGCATGGACCGCCGGCACCCCGCGGTGTGTTCTGGCTCCTTTGTGGGGTATCGATTGGAGCATGAGGCGCGGATTCATTCCCGGCGCTCGGTTCTGTCCCATCGACCTGCCGACCTGCCGCGGTCACGCCCGCACCGGGCCGTCTGGGGTCAGGCGGTGCCGCGTTCCTTTATCGCAGGCGGCCGGGGCTCTCCGGGCTCCTGCGGCTCCAGGACGGCTCTGGGGGGGTTTGTTCTAGTCCGCGGAGCGCGCCCGTGGTGTCTGGATAGGAGACTGGGGCTCTGTCGGTTGCTGTGGGCCGTATGGACAGTCGATGGTGTCCAGTCTTCCTGCCGGGAACACAGTGTGTGCTGCCACATGTGTGCCTGCTTCAGCGTCTCCTTGTCTTTGTTTTGGCTAGTGTGTTTGTGAATGTGTGTGTGTGCGCAAGAGCGAGTGCTTTTTATGCAACTGTAAATGGGATTGTTTTCTTAGTTTCCCTCTCTCATAGTTCAGTGTTGATGTATAAAAATGCAACTGAGCCAGCCGGTGTGGCTCAGTGGATAGAGCGTCGGTCTGCGGACTGAAAGGTCCCAGGTTCGATTCCGGTCAAGGGCGGGTACCTTGGTTGCGGGCACATCCCCAGTGGGGGGTGTGCAAGAGGCAGCTGATCAATGATTCTCTCTCATCGATGTTTCTAACTCTATCCCTCTCTCTTCCTCTCTGTGAAAAATCAATAAAATATTTTTTAATAAATTTTTTTTTATTGATTTCAGAGAAGAAGGGAGAGAGAGAGAGAGAGGAATAGAAACATCCGTGATGAGAGAGAATCACTGATCAGCTGCCTCCTGCACGCCCCACCCTGGGCATGGAGCCCACAACCCGGGCCTGTGCCCTGACCAGGAATCAAACCCTGACCTCCTGGTTCATAGGTCAATGCTTAACCACGGAGCCACACCAACTCGGCCTAATTAAAAAAAAATTAATTTTTAAATCGAGAGCAAATGTAAAGAGAGTGGCTTTCGTTCCCCTGTCGTCATCTGATCTTCCTCATAACTGAGCGGAGCGTGGCGTGGGTCCGACGTGGTACCGTCCCCTCTCGCCCTGCAGTGCTGCTGATCACGGTGCTGGTGGTGGAGGGCATCGCCGTGGCCCAGAAGCCCCCAGGTGAGGCGCCCGGGGGCTGCTCCCACGGGCACGGGGGGGAGGGTGCTGTGTGGAAAGGTGAGGTGTGGGTGCCAGCGGGCGGTGGCGGGCGGTGGGGAGGAGGGAGGAGGGGCCGCCCTCTTGCTGGGACCGCTGCTCTGACCCCCGTCCCCGCCAGATGGACAGAACATCGGGGTCAAGCTCGTGGCCGGCACGCAGTGCGGCGTTTGGGTCCGAACCAGCAACGGAGGCCACTTTGCTTCGCCGAGTTACCCGGACCAGTACCCGCCCAACAGGGAGTGCGTCTACGTGCTGGAAGGTACCTGCGCGGTCTCCGTCTTTTCACTCCACGCCTTTCACTGTTGTTCTTTTCCGTCCTCACCCGAGGGTGTTCTTCCATTGATTGGTTGATTGATTCTCTTTTTATGTTTTAAAATATGTTTTTATTGATGTCAGAGAGGAAGGGAGAGGGAGAAACATCAATGATGAGAGAATCACACATCGGCTGCCTCCTACAGGCCACACACTGGGGATGGAGCCCGCAACCCAGGCCTGTGCTCTTGACTGGAAGTGAATCCGGGACCCTTCAGTCCACAGGCCGACGCTCTATCCACTGAGCCACACTGGCCAGGGCCTTTTTACTTTCCTGGTAAAACTAAATCCATTGGTTAAGATGCCCTGTTTAAAACAACTTGAGTCAAAACCGGTTTGGCTCAGTGGATAGAGCGTCGGCCTGCAGACTAAAAAGACCCGGGTTCAATTCCGGTCAAGGGCATGTACCTTGGTTGTGGGCACATCCCCAGTGGGGGGTGTGCAGGAGGCAGCTGATGGATGTTTCTCTCTCATTGATGTTTCTAGCTCTCTATCCCTCTCCCTTCCTCTCTGTAAAAAAAAATCAATAAAATATATATATTTAAAAAATAATAAAAATAAACCAACTTGAACAAAATTCAGCACATTTTTTGAGCTGAACTCTAGTAATGTATACATGTTTCTGAATATGGAACACATTCCCGAGACAACAGTTGGGATGACCTAGGAGTTTGAATCCCCTAAAGCAGTGGTCGGCAAACTGCAGCTCGCGAGCCACATGCGGCTCTTTGGCCCGTTGAGTGTGGCTCTTCCACAAAACACCATGGCCTGTGCGAGTCTGTTTTTGAAGAAGTGGCTTTAGAAGAAGTTTAAGTTTAAAAACCGTGGCTCTCCAAAGAAATGTCCATCGTTGTCCAGTTGCTATCTGGCTCTGTGGACAGATGAGTTTGCCGACCACGGGCCTACGACGTCACAATGCACCTCGCTGCCCCGTTGGCTGAGAAACCCCTCCGGCGAGAACCGCTCTCGCTGCCCGGCTCCATGCCAGCCCGTGCCCTCGGTCCCACCGGCCCTTCCCCGCCGGAGGCCCTGCTCCTGCCGCGTGGTGGTCACGGGCCCCACGTGAGCTTCTCGGCTCTCCCTTCCCCGCGGAGACCGCTCCCTCCCTCCCAGAGCAGCAGAGAGGAACGCTGGCCGGCCGTGGGTTCTGTGAGCCACGTCCTCCCTCCGGCCGGGGCAGCGAGGGGCGCTGGGCCTGTCTGTGTGTCTGTGTGTGTGTGTGTGTGTGTCTGTGTGTGTGTGTGTCCCAGCGGGCGGCCTGGCGTCCGTCACTCGGTCGCTCACCGGCCCGCGGCTCTCCCTCCAGCGGCGCCCCGCCAGCGGGTGGAGCTGGCCTTCGACGAGCACTTCCACATCGAGCCCTCCCTCGAGTGCCGCTTCGACCACCTGGAGGTGCGCGACGGGCCCTTCGGCTTCTCCCCGCTCGTGGGCCGCTTCTGCGGCGTGAAGAGCCCCCCGCCCATCCGCTCCACCGGGCGCTTCATGTGGGTCAAGTTCAGCTCCGACGAAGAGCTCGAAGGGCTGGGCTTCCGGGCCAAGTACTCCTTTATCCCAGGTGAGGAGACGGGCCCCCTCTTACCTCCCCCCCAAGAGCCGCCCCCCCCCCCCCCCCCCCCGGCTGGAACCGAGCTCACTCGGTCCGTCGGGTTGCCCCTTGAACGGCAGCGCCCTGCCCGCTGGGGGCGCACACCGCCCGGGGGCGCGAGGACCTGGCTGCCCGCTGCCGGCAAAGCCACCGGCCGGCACGTGGCAGCAGCGCGGGCGGCGAGTGTGCGGCTCGTGCTGCCGCCCAGGTTTTCACGCAGAAATCTGTTACTTGGAGAAAATGAACCCCAACCCCTGTGGCTCTGGTTGTGTGTCACGAAGCGGCAGTTCGATCCCCGGTCAGGGCACAGCCCGGGCTGCGGCTCCATCCCCAGTGGGGGCGGGCAGGAGGCAGCGATCCGTGATTCTCACCACTGATGTTTCTGTCTCTCTCTTCCCCTCTCCCTTCCTCTCTGAAATCTATATATATATATATATATATATATATATATATATATATATTTATTTAAAACCTCTATATTATCACTTAAAAACATGAATGCTGTCAGTGGTCTCTAGTCCACACCGGGAAGCTTTCTCTGGCACTACTACTAAGTGCAGCGTCTGTTACTACATGTAACACCTGTCACTACATGTGGCGCCTTACTAAATGTAGCAGCCGTTACTAAGTGTAGTATTTGTTACTGTAGCAGTTGTTACTAAATATAGTGTCTGTTACTAAATGTAGCGTTTGTTACTGTAACAGCTGTACTGTAGCATCTGTTACTAAGTGTAGCGTCTGTTACTGCATGTAACACCTGTTACTAGATGTGGCATCTTACTAAATGTAGCAGCCGTTACTAAGTGTAGTATTTGTTACTGTAGGAAATGTCACTAAATATAGTGTCTGTTGCTAAATGTAGCATCTGTTACTAAGTATAGCATCTGATACTGTAGCAGCTGTACTGTAGCATCCGTTACGAACTGTAGCGGCCGCCATGGTAGGTGCCTCAAAGCCACTGACGCTCTCCTCTTTCCGTTGCAGATCCAGACTTTACGTACCTCGGAGGTATTTTAAACCCCATCCCAGGTTTAGTATGCTCCCTCTTTTTCCCCCCGGCGCCTCCGGCCGGCCTGCGTGCGCGCTCACCGAGCCCCCTCTCCCCTGCAGACTGCCAGTTCGAGCTCTCGGGGGCCGACGGCATCGTGCGGTCCAGCCAGGTGGAGCAGGAGGAGAAGACGAAGCCCGGCCAGGCGGTGGACTGCATCTGGACCATCCGAGCCACCCCGAGGGCCCAGGTACCGCGGGCGGGGCGGGCGGGCGGCGGAGGGCGAGTCTGCGATGTTGGTTTGGGCAGGCGCTCGCCGATCACATGGGGCCTGACAGCTCATGTTGGCTGTACGTGAGGGGCCAGCGAAGACCTCAGCCTCGGTGACTAACTAAGCTACAGTGTCAGTTTCAGGAATAGCACGCAAACGCAGTAAGATTCTTTTTATTTTTTAATATATTGATTTTTTTTTTTTTTTTTACAGAGAGGAAGGGAGAGGGAGAAAGAGCTAGAAACATCAATGAGAGAGAAACATCGATCAGTTGCCTCCTGCACATCCCCTACCAAGGTACACACCCTTGACCGGAATCAAACCCGGGACCCTTCAGTCCGCAGGCTGATATTCTATCCACTGAGCCACACCGGTCAGGGCTGCAGTGAGATTCTTATTTTACGAGTCTTAAAATCTGTGGATTCCTAATTCAAGAGCGCAGGTATTGATCAGGTGGCTCAGGAAGGTGGCGCATCATCCCGCACACCGAAAGGTTGGGGGGTCCGTTCTCGGTCCGGGCACACACCGAAGGTGCTAGTGTGATCCCCACTTGGTGGCTGGCTCCTCCTGCTGGTCGCTTCTAGGAGTTGCAACAGTTAAGCTGACATGGAATGCGTGTTTGTGCTAAAAGAGAAAAGAGAGCGAGGCCTCCCCTCTGGGTCCACGTGCCGCCCCCTCCTGGGAGAGTGCTGCCGGTGCCGTGACAGCGTGTCCCCCGTGGCCCAGATCTACCTGCGGTTCCTGGACTACCAGATGGAGCACTCCAACGAGTGCAAGCGCAACTTTGTGGCCGTCTACGACGGGAGCAGCGCCATCGAGAACCTCAAGGCCAAGTTCTGCAGCACCGTGGCCAACGACGTGACGCTGCGCACCGGCGTGGGCGTGGTGCGCATGTGGGCCGACGAGGGCAGCCGGCTCAGCCGGTTCCGGATGCTCTTCACCTCCTTCGTGGAGCGTAAGTGACGGCCCCTGGGAGTGAGGGCGTTGGCTTGGTTTCCTCCATTCACAGACAGTCCTGGAGCGGCTCCTTCCTTTTTTTCTTAAATATATTTTTGTTGATTTCAGAGAGGAAGAGAGAGAGAGAGACCAATGATGAGAACCATGGACCGGCTGCCTCCTGCACGCCCCCCACTGGGGATGGTGCCTGCATCCCAGGCCTGTGCCCTGACCGGGAATCGAACCCTGACCTGGTTCATATGTCGATGCTCAGCCACTGAGCCCCGCGGCCGGACATGGAGTGTCTCCTTTTGACGAAAACGGCAGCTCATAGGGTGTAGATATGACTGGGTCTTAATCCTTGGTTGCAGGCACATCCCTTACTGGGGATGTACAGGAGGCAGCTGGTCGATGTTTCTCTCATCAGTGTTTCTAGCTCTCTATCTTGCTTCCTTCCTCTCTATAAAAAATCAATGAAATATATTTTTAAAAAAGAAAGAAAGTGGGGCTGAGCCTTGGCCAGTGGGTAGAGTGGGTACAGTGTTGGCCCGTGGACTAAAGACAGTCAGGGGCATGTACCTCGGTTTCAGGCTCCTCTCCAGCCAGGGCCCTCCCCCGGCCAGGGTGCAAGCAAGAGGCAGCCAATCCCTGTGTTTCTCTCATCAATGTTGCTCTCTCTTTTCCCCTCTCTCTTCCCCTCTCTCTAAAAGTCAATGGGAAAATCCCGTTGGGTTGAGGATTAACAAACAATAAAATGAAGTTATCACTTGGTCCTCGGGTAGCGCTGGCCTCGGCCTTCCCGGCGGCGGCGGCCGCGTGGTGCAGAGGGTGTTCCTGGGGAGGCGCCCGGGGGAGGAGCTCACACTCTGTCCGTGGCCTTCCCCCGCCCGCAGCGCCCTGCACGGGCAGCACCTTCTTCTGCCACAGCAACATGTGCATCAATAACTCGCTGGTCTGCAACGGCGTCCAGAACTGCGCGTACCCGTGGGACGAGAACCACTGCAAAGGTGAGTCTGGGCGAAGGCCTGCCTCCCCGGGGAACCGCGGCCGTGGCGGTTCATTAACTACTGGAGACTCGATGCATGAAGATTCCTGCAAGAAGGGGCCTTCCTTCCCCGGCTGCCGGCACCACCTGTGCTCGGGCCGGGAGCGGCCTCTCGGCCTTCCCACACTGCCCAGAGGCCCGGAGTGTCCGGGGCGGTGCGGAACGCCTGTGTCCAGCTGCTCAGCACCTCTGTATGCAAATTGGCCCACCATATTTTTGGGAATAATTTGCATACTCCTTATTGGCTGGTGGACGTCGTGAAGGCACGGTCCATTTGCATCTTTCTCTTTTATTAGTATAGATGTGCTTATTGCTTTTTAGAGAGAGGAAGGAAGAATGGAGGTCGGGGGAGAGATTGATCAGCTGCCTCCTGCACGCCCCCTTCTGGGGATGGAGCCCACAACCCGGGCCTGTGCCCTGACCGGGAACCGAACCGTGACCTCCCGGTTCCTGGGTCCACGCTCCCCCTGAGCCCCTTCCCGGCTGAAGGCCGCACGTCTCTCCCCAGAGAGGAAGCGGGCCGGCCTCTTCGAGCAGATCACGCGGACCCACGGCACCATCATCGGCGTGGCGTCGGGCGTGGTGCTGGTGCTGCTGGTGGTGTCGGTGCTGGTGCAGGTGAAGCAGCCGCGGAAGAAGGTGCTGGCGTGCAAGGCGGCCTTCCACAAGCCGGGCTTCCCGGACGCCTTCGACCCGCCGCACTACGAGCTCTTCTCGCTGCGGGACAAGGAGCTGGCGGGCGAGCTGGGCGAGCTGGCCGAGGAGCTGGACGGCTACCGGCCGCTGCGCCGCGCCTCCTCCGCCTCGCGCTGCGTGCACGAGCACCACTGCGGGGCGCAGGCCGGGCCGGGCCGGGCGCCCCTGCCCGCCGCCGCCCCCGAGCTGCCCTTCCGCCACGACTTCGCGCCGCCCCAGCCCATGCGGACCTTCCACAGCACCTTCCCCCGCAGCAGCTGCACCTTCCAGCCCGCCCGCCAGGGCGCCGAGCCCCGCGACGACCGCGTGACCGAGGAGATCCCCTGCGAGATCTACGCGCGCGGCGGCCGCGAGGACCCCGCCCAGGCGGCCATCGCCATCGACTTCTGACCGCCGCCGGACCCCTCAGCCAAGGCCCCCCTCGGCCAGGGCCCCCCTCGGCCAGGGACAGGAACGCAGCCCCAGCGCCCCCCACCTCCAGCCCTCTCCTCTCCAGCGACCAGGACTTGCACCTGCCGGCCTCCTGTCCTAACGGTGACTTTTTTAAAATGTATTTTTATTGATCTCAGAGGAAGGGAGAGGGAGAGAAGAGAAGCATCGAGGAGAAAGAATCCCCCCCAGGGATGGAGCTGGCACCCCGGCGTGTGCCCCCACCGGGCATCCAACCGTGGCCACCTCCTGGTTTCGGTGGACGCTCAACCCCGAGCCGCACTGGCCATCGGGAATCTGTTGTTGGCGGACACAAGAAGTCTAAAGATAAGACTTTTCTTCACGCTCCTTTTGTTTCCTTTTGACTTGTTGTAGGCCAGTAATTGTCACCACTTGGTTTTCTTACACAAATACACGCGGTGAAGGCACCACACACATTTCCACACGGGCGTCGGCCCGAGACTGTCCACACGTGGCCGTCCCCGTGGCGGGCGGCAGGGAAGGCTGAGCTGTGCTCCGTCCCCCGCTCCTGCCGGCCACGTCTCCGCCGCTGCCTTCCCATGCCGGTCCCCGTCTCCCTCCCACGTCGGAGCGGCCCGGACTGCCCCTGCGGGAGTTTCCTCCGAGTTAATCCACGAAGAGCCCGCGGAGCTCCCCCTCCCGGCTCCCCGCCCCCTCCCAGCGTCCGGCACGGGTCCGAGGAGAAAGAAGACCTGTGGGCCTCTGGGCCCGGCTCCCGGGACAAGACCTTTCCTAGCTCTTCCCAGAACGACAGCTCCCACCGCTGTTTGTAGTGCACGTTTGGCCCGGGTGGTTTACTGGATGGGCAGGAACAGCCCTTCACAGACAGGAGGCCGAGACTCCCTGCGCCTGTTCGGCCTCTGTGTGTCTGACACCGTCCACGCTTCCTCCCGTCTCGGCCAGAGACCTCGGGCCAGGTTCCCGTCAACGCGCTCGGCCCTGAGGGCAGGTGCGCCCCGAGTCCCGTGGAGACCCCGTCCTGTACAGACGCCTTCGGGCTCCTCCCGTCACCGCGTCATCACACACACACACACACACACACACACACACACACCCCGCTGTGTGATACGTATCACTCCGAGTCCCCCCGAGTCGAGCCTCGAGGTTCCGGGTCTTAGGTGCGATCAGGAAGGCGCTGGGGTTGGATCAGGACTGACACAGACTTCCGGCTCCTGTGGGCTCGGGAGGGGCGGGGAGTGAATGCTCAGTGGAGGGAGAGACGGGAGCTTCCCCGACGAATGTCGTTCGTTCCTTTAAGTCTCCTCTCCGTGCCACCTTCGCATCTCCTACCGCCTTTTCTCAGTATGTCGCATGTAGAAGGTAGGAAGACTGCACATGTGTGCTCCCGGTGTCACTGCAGTTTGTCAGCGTAAGTCCCGTCGTCCACACGCAGCTCGGGCCTGGCTGCCACGCCTCGCTGTGGGAGCGCCGTCCCAGGGGGGCTGGGTTCGGTTCCCGCTCGGGGGCAGCATCAACCCCCAGCTGGGCAGGTTCAGGGGCAACTGAAGGGTGTTCCTCTCTCTCTCCATCTCTCCCTCTCTCCCTTCCTCTCTCTGTAATCAGTTTTTTAAAAATGCGACTTGGGGAGTGAGAAGACTGTGACTGTGCTCGGTGAGCTAAGGCCCAGAGCCAGCCTGGACGACGGATGCCCCTCGTGGTGTGAGCGCCTCCCTGTGGCCACCGTGCAGCCGCCCTTCCTGTCCCCGATGCCGGTCTGGACGCCGCGGGAGGAGCGCCCGCGTTTCTGTGGGAAGCTGCCTGTGAGGAGGGCGTGGCCGGCGTCCATGTCTGGGCAATCTCGGGCGCTAGCCACACGGGCCGCGGTGCCTCCGCTCGGGGTCCTCCTCGAAGGCAGGAGGCCTGTGAGGCGCTCTGTGATGAGCACAGCGCGGCCCGGACGGCAGACCGGCTTCCGATCGCCTGGCTGCTGGGGCCGGAAACGTGTTTGTGTTTCATGAACCCCCAGCACCTGGGAGTCCGGTGTTCTCTCTCTTCTTAATTTCCCTAACGTTGGGGGGAGGGCAGGCCCCAGCGGACGTGTTTCTCGGCTAACACGGGGTGCCCACCGGGGTGCCATTTCCTCAGATTGCAAATAGCACCGCCCCCGGCGGCTGGGGCTCCGGCCTGTGGTCAGTCTGGTCAGGGACAGACCTGGCGGCCAGGCGGCCGACCGCTGAGCCGGCTCGAGACACCCCCACCACCTCCTTGTTCGTTGAACTAGAGACAGGTTTTTTTTTGTTATTTTTTAAATATATTTCTATTGATTTCAGAAAGGAGGAGAGAGGGAGAGAAACATCAATGAGGAGAGAATCATTGATTGGCTGCCTCCTGCACACCCCACACCCAGCCTGTGCCCTGGCCAGGAACTGAACCGTGACCACTGAGCCAAGCCAGCTGGGCGAGACATATTTAATTTTTATATTTTATTGATTTTTTTACAGAGAGGAAAAGAGAGGGATAGAGAGTTAGAAACATCCATGAGAGAGAAACATCGATCAGCTGCCTCCTGCACACCCCCCACTGGGGACGTGCCCGAAACCGAGGTACATGCCCTTGACCGGAATCGAACTCGGGACCTGTCAGTTCGCAGGCCGACGCTCTATCCACTGAGCCAGACTGGTCTCAGCGAGACAGATATTTTTTAATTCCTTATTGAAAGTATTACATACGTCCCCTCTCTCCCCCACCGACGCCCTCCAGTGGGCCCCGCCCACCTTGTGCACACACCATAGGGGCTCTCGGCCCCTCCCCTCCGAGCCCGCACTCTGCCCGTGCCTCCACGTAGAGGGATCCGACGTCACCCGCTCCTCAGCCTCCTGGCCGTCCCCGGGAGGGCCAGCTGTGCCAGTTAGGGGTTCTTACAGCACAAGGCGCATCCATCGCTGAGGTCCCCGAGACACCTCACAGCTTCTTCCCTCAAAGCCATACCCGTCAGCGGGGAGACGGGGCACAGCCACCAGGAGGGGGGTACTGGCCCTTCACAGAGAACATGAACGTGGTGGGCCTGCCCTGTCCTACGGTTACGCGGGGAGGGGGCGTCCGTGCCCGCTGGGCGGGGCCTCCTGTCGGGAGGAAGCAGGAGGACCAGCCCGGGGAAGGACGCTCTCCCAGAGGGTGTCTGGGCTCGCGCTCCTGGTCCACGTGTTAAACACAGCACACTGTGGGCCTGACGCAGAGGCCGGCCGGAGGAACCTAGAGGTCTCAAGACTAATGTTAAGACTCAGAAAAGTGATGTGGTCCGATGTCCTGAGAAAACCGAAGGCGGAGGAGAGAAGCCGGCCCCGGGCCTCGGAGCGCATGCCGGCCCCGGCGAGCCCTCTGCCATCCAGGCCTCGGCGCCCAGCAGGGCGGGGAGCACAGCGTCCCTGGTCCCGGAAGCCAGGCCGGGGTCCTGACCCTGATGCGATGGGTCCTGTAACCCTCTGTTTCCTTCAAAGCATTAGGTTTTACTCTCCTGTCTCTGACTTTGTGACCTACTTCACTCCACAACTTCCTGCCACCATTTCTTGGCAAGACAGTTCCTATGAATTCTCAATAAACCATGTTTGTTAACAATGCATAGGCTGACGGAAAGCTCCAGTGTGTTGCTTTTGTGATTTTTAAAAATATATATTTTTTATTTCTTTTTACAGAAAGAAAGGGAAAGGGAAAGTTAGAAACATCAATGAGAGAGAAACATCGATCAGCTGCCTCCTGCACATCCCCTACTGGGGATGCACCCGCAACCAAGACACATGCCCTTGACTTGAATCGAACCCGGGACCGTTCAGTCCGCAGGCCGACGCTCTATCCACTGAGCCACACCGGTCAGGGCTCCTTTTCCTCTGGTGTTTTGAAAAGCTTCACGCTGCAATAAGCTGAGGGAATAAACAGGCCTCTGAACATCTCCCCGAGGTCCACACACATGGCATCAGTTTGCGGATGTGTCTGCCGCCAGCACGTGGGTTTCTGTCCACGTCAGACCCAGCCACCACGTGCCTCATTGAGTCCCGCGCTGACCTTGGGAGCCGCGTGGAGGTGGGGCGCGTCTACCCCTGGGAACCGGAATGCGAGGGGAGCCGTGGTCGGGCTCCGGCATCGCTGCTGCTCGGAGTCGTCCCGGGGCGCCGCAGCAAGGATGCCAAGCAGACTTCCTCTGCTGATGCCAGAGGCTCCATCAGGCAAAGCCAGAGCCGCTGACGACTGCCCCTCTGGCTGCGGGCGATGCTCCGTTTCCCAGGGGCCCGCGAGGGAGAGGGGGTGCCCCCACACCCCACCCTCCCGAGAGGCAGCGCGTCCGGACTGAAATGGGGCTGGGGCCCGGCCGGCCTGGCTCGGGGGTTGAGCGTCAACCTGGGAACCAGGAGTCACAGTTTGATTCCCAGGCTGCGGGCTCCATCCCCAGGGTGGGGCGCGCAGGAGGCAGCCAACCCATGATTCTCCCTCACCATCGATGTTTCTGTCTCTCTCTTCCTCTCTGACATCAATAAAAATCTATATGTTTTTAAAATAGGGCAGGGCACCCTGACTGGTTTGGCTCAGTGGATAGAGCATCGGCCTGCGGACTGAAGGGTCCCGGGTTCGATTCCGGTCAAGGGCATGTACCTCAGTTGCGGGCACATCCCCAGAAGGGGGTGTGCAGGAGGCAGCTGATTGATGATTCTCTCTCATCGATGTTTCTAACACTCTGTCCCTCTCCCTCTCTGTAAAAAAAAAATCAATAAAATATTTTTTTTAAAAATAAAATAGGGCAGGGGAAGAGGTTTGCCTGCCAGTCCCACCAACGGCCCGGAGACCGTGGTCAAAGGCCCGGGGAGGAGGGGGGCCGCGGGGAGCGGGTGGTGGGACGACCCCTCCCGGGGGAGGAGCTGTGGGCTGGGGTGGGGGCCCTGGGATATGAGTAAACCCTCTCACCTGACAATGAGAACATCAAGGCCCCAGGGCCTCGGGGAGTTTAACCAGGGGAGAGGGCGGCCCTTGCCCCCGGACGTCAGGCAGACCCCACACGCACTCGGGAGGAGGGGTGCCCTGTGTCCCTCCGGCTTGGTGTCTCAGTGAAGAGGAAGAGGGAGAAAAGCCATCCCACGGGCCCGCGCGCCCCCTGGCGGCACAGCTGGGACCAGTCGCGTTGATTTCCACTCAAAGCCCCTCGCGCCTGACCAGGCCCAGGATCCAGCTGCTCACAGGCTGTGACCTTTTTTTTAATTTCAAAGAGGAAGGGAGGGAGAGAGAGAGAAATAGAAACACCAATGATGGGAATCACTGATCGGCTGCCTCCTGCACGCCCCCTACCAGGGATCGAGCCCACCACCCAGGCATGTGCCCTGACCAGAACGGAACCTGGGACCCTTCAGTCAGTCCGCAGGCTGATGATGCTCTATCCACTGAGCCACACCAGCCAGCGTTCTCTCTCCTCATTGATGCTTCTCTCTCTCTCCCTCCCTCTTCCTTCCTCTCGGAAGTCAATTAAAATAGAGTGATTAAAATTCATTTGAAAAGGAGTTAAGGCAGGAAATGCCTGCAGGGGTGGAGTCCTGAGGTGCTGGCCCTCAGGTCACCACGGAAACGGTGGCTGTCCCATCCGGGGGGCCATTCATTCATGACGCTCCTTGGTCTGCCGTCCACACCTCTGTCAGGGGACAAATACTTCCGTGGCTTCTTGGTGTGTTTTTGTAAATGTTTTTATTGATTTTTAGAGAGGAAGGGAGAGGGAGAGGGAGTTAGAATCCATGGATCAGCTCCTGCACACCGCCCACTGGGGATCGAGCCCGCACCCCGGGCCTGTGCCCTGACCGGGAATTGAACCCGCACCTCCTGGTTCCTGGGTCGACGCTCACCCCCTGAGCCACACCGGCCGGGCCAGCGGCCTGGGTTTGGTTTGCTGAGATAAACGTCCAGGAGGGGGTCCCTGCCCCAGGAGGCCGCCTCGAGCGCCAGCCATTTGAGTGACCCTCACCCCTCACGGGGACCCGGCGCCCCGGCCAGCGGCTTGCAGCGTCTTCTGAGCATTTCCTGCGGGCCCGAGCCGCCGGTTTCTGTCGGGGGGGAGATCTACCAGCCGAGGTCACAGCCACACCGCCCGAGGGGAACGTCTCCGTGACATCGACCTGGAAGCCCTGCCTCAGAGCTGCTGTCCCGGGGCCGTCCCCAGTACTGTCCCCCTTTCTCTATCAACAAAACGTGGAGATAAGGCTATAAATTTGGGGCCCAGCTAGTGTGGCTCAGGGGTTGAGTGCTGACCTAGGAACCAGGAGGTCAGGGTTCAATTCCCCGTCAGGGCACAGGACCGAGCTGTGGGCTGAATCCCCAGTAGGGGGCGTGCAGGAGGCAGCCGGTCCGTGATTCTCCCTCCTTGTTGATGTTTGTCTCTTTCTCCCTCTCCCTTCCTCTCTGAAATCAATTAAATATATATATATATATATATATATATATATATATGTACATATATACATTTGTATTTGCACGACTTGCATAGAAAAAGAAGGATAATAAAGAAATATAGGCACTGGCGTGAGATAGGGAGGATGGGGTGGAAACAAGATTTCTTTGTATAATTTTTAAATAGGTCAGACTTTCGAACAACGTAAATGTAGGAATAAAAACATTTTCATCTTAGTTTCCTTGCCAGAGGTCCACAGTTCTCACAAACGTTCAGCAGAGATCGGTACAACCGTGGACAGTGAGTTGCTGGTGAGTCAGTCACCCAGTGGCATTTTTCTATGGCAGATTAAGCCAGTTCTTTTTTTTCCCTTTTTCATTTAGGAAACCGGTCAGTCCTGCCTGGCCGGTGCGGCTCAGTGGTCGGGCACCAACCCGTGGATCAGGAGGT
Source organism: Vespertilio murinus (assembly GCA_963924515.1). NCBI lineage: Eukaryota > Metazoa > Chordata > Mammalia > Chiroptera > Vespertilionidae > Vespertilio > Vespertilio murinus. The sequence goes on along the minus strand of OZ004716.1, from coordinate 1,437,076 downwards.
CATGGTTCCACCCCGGTCAAGAGCATACGTGTCTGTCTCTAGCTCTTCTCCCTTCCTCTCTCTCTCTAAAATCAATAAAAAACGCGCCGAAACTGGTTTGGCTCAGTGGATGGAGCGTCGGCCTGCGGACTGAAGGGTCCCCGGTTCGATTCCGGTCAAGGGCATGTGCATTGGTTGTGGGCACATCCCCGGTGGGGGGTGTGCAGGAGGCGGCTAGTCGATGTTTCTCTCTCATCGACGTTTCTAGCTCTCTGTCCCTCTCCCTTCCTCTCTGTGGAAAATCAATAAAATGTATATATTTAAAACATAAAATAAAATAAATAAAAAATTTATTTAAAAAAGCTTAGCGATATGAGAGGCAGGAAGCAAAACGCCTCTCCAGCCCACCTGAGCCGTTGGTCCAGTCCCTCCCCAGTCCTCCCCCCACCTCCCTCCCCCACCTCTGCCCACAGTTGCACAAGTTCACCACGCCGCTGCAGCACACCAAGAGGAATGGAACTTGCACTGGGGAAGCCGGGTGGGAAGCCGACATCTGCCCGGCCTTGAACTTGCAGTCGCTGCCTGTGAGAGCAGCCGCGGACGCCCCGGCTCAGCGCTTCCCGGGCCCCGGCCAGGCAGGGAGGGAGGCGAGGGGCCGGCCCCCACTTCGCAGGCTGAGCTCAGTCCCCAGCGCCCAGGCCTGAGCGCCCTGCGGAGCACCACGTGGGCGGCGGCTCCGGTGTGGCCGGGCTCCCACGGACACGGGCGTGACTCAGCGCGTGAGGACGGGGCCGGCGTGTGTCTCGGGAGTGCCTGGAGCTGTTCTCCCATCACTTGTTGACCTACCCGATCAGCCGGTCGCACGGCAGCACTGGGGAATGGAGACTGCTGTCCATAAAGGAAAACACACCCCGGGCGTGAGCCAGAATCAGGTCACACCTTGCGGAGGGAGAGAGGAACTGAGGCTGGCAGAGCCAGGGACCATCAGAGGGCCTTTCCCTGGGGGGAAAAAAGAAGAAGAAAACTGAAACAGATGAGAAAAGTCCAGCTCTTCTGGACTCTCTAGAGCAGAAAGAAAATAAGATAGACGATGTGGCCTTAACCGGTGTGGCTCAGCGGATAGAGCGTCGGCCTGCAGACTGAGGGGTCCCGGGTTCGATTCCGGTCAAGGGCATGTACCTTGGTTGCAGGCACATCCCCAGTGGGGGGTGTGCAGGAGGCAGCTGATTGGTGTTTCTCATCGATATTTCTAATTCTCAATCCCTCTCCCTCTCTCTTTCTCTCTCTCTAAAAAAACCCCAAAAAATAATTAAATATATTAATATAAATAAATACAAAATAACTAAAAGAAAGAGAAAAAATTAAGAAAAAAACATTGTGAAAGCCAGCGTGTGGGAGAGGATCTGAGGACCGGGCAGAGGAGGGGAGCATGGTCTTTGCCGACACGGGGCCCGGGAGAGGGAGACCATGAAAAAGGACGGAGGGAGGGGGAGGGAGGGCAGTCCTCGGCCCACAGAAGGGATAGGCAGGCAGCAGAGAGAGGAGACAGCCTGCAGGCAAACGGACCAAACATCGTTGCTCACGGCGTCGATGTGCTTCAGCTCCCGTTCCCAGCGCCCTGTCTGTGTTATCGGAACCCTCCCAGCAAGCCCATGACTGACCCTGCGAAACCCCGCTGGCAGGAGGCACCCGCTCGCTCTCACAGCCGCGTGGTCCGTGCGCCGCTGAGCCAGGCCGCCACCCACACCCTCTGCCCGCGCCTCGGCTTCCTACCGCCCGTGGGAACGTCTCGGCGCGGGAAAAGGAAGTGGGGAAACGGAGTGATGGGGGCCTCCCCTGCATTCAGAGCCACACCTTGTGGGGCACAGCTTCCCCTGAGAAACCTGCGGCCTATTGGTGGGCTCAGACGCCCCCCGAAACCCCACTGAAAACCCACATCGGACCTGCCTCCCAAGGCCCAGCCAGGCCGTGGGCCTCCACGGGGACAGCCTGCCCCCTGGCTGTGGGAGCCAGGCAGAGCAAGGTTGTTTTTTTTCAATGTTTTACTTTTTTTATTTTTTTTAAGGAATTTTTGTGATGAGTTTATTATTTATTTATATATTTTATTGAGTTTTTTAGAGAGAGGAAGGGAGAGGGATAGAGAGTCAGAAACATGGATCAGCTGCCTCTTGCACATCTACTGGGGATGTGCCCAAAACCGAGGTACATATCCTTGACCGGAATCGAACCCGGGACCCTTTAGTCCGAAGTCTGACGCTCTATCCACTGAGCCACACCGGTCTGGGCCAGGCAGAGCAGGGTTTTGATAGGATTGGTGGGAAAGGGGAGAGGTAGGTGGAAGGAGTGTCCAGGTGTCTGGGATACATTTGCAAATCCCTTGGCATGTACTCCAGGCCCTCCACACCTAGGTCGTTAAAATGTTTTTTTGTTGCCGAAACCAGTTTGGCTCAGTGGATAGAGCTTCGGCCTGTGGACTGAAGGGTCCTGGGTTTGATTCCCATCAAGGACACATGCCTGAGTTCTGGGCTCCGTCCCCAGTAGGGGGTGTGCAGGAGGCAGCCCATCCATGATTCTCTCTCATCATTGATGTTTCTATTTCTCTCCCTTCCTCTCTGATATTTTAAAAAGTAACATTGTTGAGCCACCTCCTGCGTGTGCCCTTGACTTGGAATCAAACCTACAACCTCTCCGTGCAGGAGAGAATGCGGAACCGCCTGGGCCACACCGGCCACGGCCACGGCCACACCGCGCCGGGTCTTGAGGAATGCCAAGGAAGAGATGATTGGGAGAGGCGGAGGCTGGGTCTTTACGAACTACCAGGGCGGCTCCGAAAGGAGCAGACATGCTGTTTGTCTGTGTTCACAGATCTGGCGTATTCTTTTGTAATACAATGTTTTGCTGTGAACCTACCTTAAAATGTGGCCGATTCACAGCAAAACAGTTTTTCTTTTCTTTTTTTAAATATATATTTTATTGATTTTTTTACAGAGAGGAAGAGAGAGGGATAGAGAGTTAGAACCATCGAGAATCACCCATCAGCTGCCTCCTGCACACCCCTTACTGGGGATGTACCCACAACCAAGGTACATGCCCTTGACTGGAATCGAACCCGGGACTCTTCAGTCCGCAGGCCGGCGCTCTATCCACTGAGCCAAACCGGTTTCGGCCATTTTATTTTTATTTTTAAAATATATTTTATTGTAGAAGGGAGAGGGATAGAGAGTTAGAAACATCGATGAGAAACATCAGCTGCCTCCTGCATACTCCCTACCAGGGATATGGGTGCAACCCAGGTACTTGCCCTTGACCTGAATCGAGCCTGGGACCCTTCAGTCCACAGGCCGAGGCTCTATCCACTGAGCCACACCGGCCAGGGCGAGCAAAACCTCTTCCGGTGCTAACGGTGTGCCCAGCGAGGCTGCCTCCTGCCACCAAGCCCTCCGGTGTTAGACTGAAACACATGACGACCACGGCTTGGATCTCGAGGCCGAAAACCCATCGTGGGCAGGAGGCCGTGGAGAAAATCCGAGTGTGAACCATGGATTCTGTTACGTGTGATGTCCTCTTGCAAAGTCACCCTTTATTATTATTATTATTATTATTGCTCCCCAGAGACAGAAACAGCAATGATGAGAGAGCATCATGGGTCAGCTGCCTCCTGCACACACACACACACACACACACACCACTGGGGATCCAGCCCACAACCGGGCCTGTGCCCTGATCGGGAATCGAACCCGGGACCCTCCAGTCCGCAGGCCGCTGCTCTGCCCACTGAGCGGCCCGGCCGGGGCCACGGTGGCCTATGGGGTGCGCGGGTGTTCAGGGAGCAGGGTGCCGGGAAACGAGAGGCTGGGGGTGAGCAAACAGGGGTGACCCGTGACTGCGGCGCTCTTGGGGTGCAACCCGCCGCTTCGGGCGGACGCTTGGCCGAGCCCGGAAGTGCGACCCGCGAGACGCGCAGCCCCGGGCGCCGCTCCCACCGTCCGCCCCGAGGGAGCCGGCCGGCCCCGGACAGCCGTCCCCGGGGACGCGGGTAGGCCCAGCGCCGGCCCGGCTCCGCGCCCGCCCGCCCCGGGGGCCCGGGTGGTGTTGGGTCCGCCGCGCGCGCCCCGGACCCGGACGGAGGGAGGGAGGAAGGGAGGGAGGGAGGGAGGGAGGGAGGGACGGAGGGAGGGAGGGAGGGAGGGAGGGAGAGGCGCGCGCGCCGCGTCCCGCCCCGACCCCCGCGGCCGCCGGGGGCACGGCCGGCGCGGTGACGTCACGGCGCGCCGTGCGCGGGGTCAGAGTGCGGCCCCGCCCCGCCCGCCCCTCGCTGTCTCCTCGGCCTGCGCCGCCGCCCGCCGCCCGCCGCCCGCCGCCCGCCGTCCTGCCCGAGCGCCGCCCGCCGCCCGCCCGCCCGGCCGGCCGCCATGGCGAACGTGGTCGACACGAAGCTGTACGACATCCTGGGCGTGCCGCCCGGCGCCAGCGAGAACGAGCTGAAGAAGGTACCGGGCGGGCGGCGGGCGGCGGGCGGGGGCGCGGGGCCTGCGCGGCGCCGGGGCGGCCAGGCCGCGCTCCCGGGCGGCCCGCGAGCCGCCGCCGGGCCCGGAGCGGGGGCGGCGGGCCGGACCGGCCGGACGCGGGCCTCGGGCGCCCGCCGCGGCCCCGCCTGACCTTGGCCGCCCGCCCCGCCCGCCGCCCGGCCGCCCGGCCGCCGCTGCAGCAAACACCGCCCGCCGGCCGGGCGCGCACGCCGGCGCTTCCTTCCTTCCTTCCTGCCGCCCGCGGGCGGGCGCCGGGCCACCGGCCGGAAAAACGGGTCCGGCCGAGGCTCCGGGCGCCCGGCCCCGGGGGGACGTCCACGCCGCGGCGGGCGGGCGGGAGGGAGGGAGGGAGGCCGGGGGATCGCGGCCGCCGGCCGGAGCGGCGGGGCCGGTGGGCTGTTTGCGGGGCCGCGGCGGCTCCGCCCTCCCGCGTGGACCCGCGCGGCGGGGCCGTGTCCGGGCGCAGGGTCCGGGCCGGTACCCTGGCGGCGGCGTGGGCGCCGGCCCAGCCCCGGAGTGTCCGCCGACTAAAAATAAACCGGACGGCGGCCTCGGTGTCGCGAGGCCGGCGGCGCAGGGTCGCAGGGCGCCGGGGCGGCGGCGGCTGATGGCGCCCCACGCGCGGGGTCCCCGCGTCCTCCGCACCCGCGGCCTCCGCACCCGCGGCCTCCGCACCCGCGATCGGGGAAAGCCCCGGTCTGCCCCCGAAGGCGGCGGGACGGGACAGTTGGGAGCCGAGGGGACTTCCTGTTGCCTTACCGGAAATGCCGGCCCATTATGTAATTCGTGGGCCCGGGGGTGAAGGCCGGGGTGCGGGGGAGCCCAGCCGCCTCCCCTTAGACCGGGGGCCGCCCGGGTCCCCGGACCCCAGGTTGGTCCCCTTCCCTCCCTTCCCCTCTCCCCCCATGAACATAAAACCCGACCCGAGCTCCTCCTGCCCGGCCCGGATGTTGCGATTAGAGGACCCGTCCTGAGCAGGAACCCTCCCTCACCTTGGCTGGGTTTTTGGTGGCAGTGTCTTGGCAGTTTGTAAAGCTTTGCAAACACTTCTTATCCGAGTCTTCTTGACCCTGACCCGGTCACTGGCCGTCAAAAACATTGGGCAGGGGGGCATGGACCTTGGTTGCGGGCACATCCCCAGTGGAGGGTGTGTGCAGGAGGCAGCTGGTCCATGTTTCTTTTTCCTGGATGTTTCTAACTCTATCCTTCCCCCTTCCTCTCTGAAAAACCAATAAAATATATTTAAAACAACAACAACAAAAAAAAAACATTGGGCAACAGTGAAGATAGGAGTGTTTCGACGTTTTGGGGTTTTTCCGGTGGCATGGTTTCATGTTTGCATCTGGCTTCGCTATAACCTCTTTTCCAGCAAAACTGCCGTCTGTGTTGTTGTGTGGAGTCAGCGAGTAAACAGCGTTGAGGTGGGAGGTGCGGTGATTGCGGTGCACACAGGGCTGTTTTGAAAGGTTATGATGATTCTCGGGAAAGTGGATACTTTGTTGGTACTGGCGAATCTTTAAGCTGCTCTTTGTCTATAACCCTCCCTTTTTGTTTGTTTGTTTGTTTGTTTTTTACCCCTTACTGAAGGCGTACAGAAAACTAGCCAAGGAATACCACCCTGATAAGAATCCAAATGCTGGTGACAAAGTAAGTAATTTGAGACATTTCCCCTGGGGTTTCAGCCTTAAACTCAAGCTGCCCTCCTTGTAAACGGAGCGGAAGAGAAGTCCCTTATGCCCGCGAGCCCAGTTCTTGGGTCCGGGGCGTTGGGTTTTGCCACCGGAGCTGGCACGCTGGGCAGTGCGGGCGGAGGCGGGGCCAGGAGCCACCAGAGGCAGCTCCCACCTTCCAGAGGCAGTGGATTCCGGGTTCCCGGAGCCTTTCTCCCCTCTCCTATTTAAAGCCTGATTGTTTCCCTTCCTCTCGATAGTTCAAAGAAATAAGTTTTGCGTATGAAGTCCTGTCAAACCCTGAGAAACGCGAGCTGTATGACCGGTATGGGGAGCAAGGCCTCCGGGAAGGCAGCGGCGGCGGCGGCGGCATGGACGACATCTTCTCTCACATCTTCGGGGGCGGCCTGTTCGGCTTCATGGGCAATCAGAGCAGAAGCCGAAACGGCAGGCGGAGAGGAGAAGATATGATGCATCCACTCAAGTGAATACCTCTTTTTCCTTTTTAAAAAAAGTGCTTTCCTTCAGTAGTAATAGCAGGAGAGGACAGGTGTCCAAAGAGTCTTATCCTCACTGGCCGCACTGATGGCCAGCTGGATTTGGCAACCTGGGTGTGTGTGTTTTGCTACAAATCTTGAAGGGCGGGTGGTGGTGGCCTGAGTGGGAGGGTGGTGTTGGTCACGTGCTCCCGGCAGAGCCTGTGATTGGCATTTCCAATGATGGAGGCTCTCCCCTTTGAAGTGTTTAAACCTCCCGAGTCACTTTTTATTAAAAACACACGAGCCCAGTGCCTGCCGCCCGCCTAGTGCGTTTGCGTGGTGTCGTCACTCAGTACTTGATCCTCAGTGAGAACTCTCTGAAATCGGTTTCCATGGAGCTCGCTGGCTTCAAGCCTGGCGTCAACCTGCCAACATATGAGCGGGTCTGACCTTGATCTTAGACTCTGAGCTCCTGAACTTGCTACAACTGGAAACTAGCTTTTCACTTGGTAACATCTGTGAGGCCTTGGTCCTGTCAGCTTTTTAAACGAATAATGATTTTTTAATAATATATATATCTTATTGATTTTTTACTGAGAGGAATAGAGAGTTAGAAACATCGATCGGCTACCTTTTGCACACCCCCTACTGGGGATATGCCCGCAACCAAGGTACATGCCCTTGGCCGGAATCAAACCCGGGACCTTTCAGTCCTCAGGCCAACGCTCTCTCCACTGAGCCAAACTGGTTTCGGCACAATTAATGATTTTACAAGCGAATGCCAGGGACTGAATTTCCAGCACTTAAAATATTTTGTATTATTCATCTGAATAGATTAGAGGAAGTAAAATATAACCTGTTACATTGTTTGACTCCCATTCTTAAATTTATATGCTGAAAGAATATATCCTTAGAAATGTTATCATTTGGATATTATTCCAAAAGTAACACTTGTGTGGTATTGGTTAGTTGTTGGTTTTCCCCCCATGTTTTTCTTTGACAAAGAAATGGTCTAAGGCAGCCGTGGGCAAACTTTGGCCGGCGGGGCGGATCCGGCCCGTCCGGCTGTTCTCTCCGGCCCGCGGAGCCAAAAGAGCGGAGGGTTCTCTTGCTCTGCCCTCCACTCCTTCACCAGCAGCCCGAGATGAGAGTGCCAGCATGGTCAGGCTGCTTTTGTTCCGGCCCTCCGGTCCAGTTTAAGAGCCCAGGTGGCCCTTGAGTCAAAAAGTTTGCCCACCCCTGGTCTAAGGCCTGGCCAGTATGACGCAGCGGTTGAACCACGAGGTCAGGGTTCAATTCCCGGTCAGGGCACAGGCCCGGGTGGCAGGCTCCATCCCCAGTGTGGGACATGCAGGAGGCAGCCGATCAGTGAGTGATTCTCTCTCATCACTAATGTTTCTCTCTCCCTTCCTCTCTGAAATTAATAAAAACATTAAAAAAAGAAAAAGAAATGGTCTGAGAAGTAAGTAAAATCCAGAGTGCTGGATTTCATGGTCCCTCAGAGCTCCTTTAATGGTGGTTCTAGTGTGCAGCCCACACAGGTTTATTTCCTGCTGCGTTCTCTCCACGTCACTGAACGTGCCCTGTTGTGACGGCATTTCGTGTTGGATGCTCCCGCCGTGGCAGTTAGTGGCTCCCCCTCCCTGGGAGGCTGAGGGCCTCCGTGGTCGCGGTGCTGCTGGGTGTCTGTGCAGCTCCTCGGCAGAAGTTCCCGGCAGAGGTTCCCGGCGGCGGCCGCGTGTGAGGCCGACACGTGCAGCCCGTTTCCTGGTGGACACGCCGAGAGGTCCCGCTCCGACGACCGTGGCCCATTTCTCCTTTCGTGGCCACGTTGGTTGGAGCGAGGACTTTGCCGGCCTCGGTGTGGTTTGTGTGCCGACTGTAACGTAATAGCCACGGAGAGGCCTGCCGGTTTGTTTGCTGTCCGTGATTTGGTTCAGTTCTGATGGAAAGTAAGAGGCGGACACACCGGGGGCCTTTGTCCAGGGGCCGCTGTGGCCATGGCATTGCTTACTCCACGCGGGGGTCCTTGGCCGGCAGCGTTTCCTTCTCACTCTGCCTGGAACACGGCAAGTCTCGGCTTCGCTTGGCAACTTTGAGAAAGTTTGGGTTCCACAAAAGACTATGTTCTTTGCAACATACCTCAACTATTTTTTTTGTTCTATTTTTTTATTTTTAAAATATTTTTATTGATTTTAGAGAAGGAGGGAGGGGGAAAGAGAGATAGAAACATCAATGATGAGAGAGAATCATTGATCAGCTGCCTCTTGCTCGCCCCTCACTGGGGATCGGGCCCTCAGCCCAGGCCTATGCCCCTGACTGGAATCAAACCCCGGTCCCTTCAGTCCGCAGACAGACGCTGTATCCCCTGAGCCAAACCGGTTTCAGCCTAAGTCATATATTTTTAATAGATTTTTTAACTTCACCCTTTTTCTGTCTTAGAACTCTGAAAATTTGGTAACAGTTGATTCAGTTTTGCTTAGAATTGGCTGGGTTCTTTAGAGCTTGAAGACGTGTAGGCTCTGGTAAAACCCGTTCCCCTCCTCCTCTCTCTGTCACACGGCAGATAAGGCCACTTTTTCCTTTCTTTTTTGAGACATGCCCTCCGAGTGCCACCTCCAGTTACACCAGGACGTGGTGGCCTTTCTGGCCTGGCCTTGGAGGGTGCAGAGCCCGTGGCCGAGTGAGGCCGGCCTCAGCCTCGCTGTGCCCGTCTGTCCGGAAAGGGGGTTCCTCCTGAGGCCGGGAGGTCGTGCACTTGAATTTCAGTTGTCAGCTTTATCAGAAAATGCAAGCGCGCACTGCTGGCCGGCCCTGGCGCTGGCTGTAGGCCCATCTGTGCTGGCCGGGACTGTAGGCCTTTCTGATAAGCAGGCCTCCGATGAGACCCCAGTCAGTGGCTTCCTGACAGGTGTTTTTAGTTCTTTGTTGGAGAAGGTTCTAGGGAAATTTGCTGTTTCGGCTGTCATTTATGTCTGTGTTTAAGAGAACTGGGCAACATTGGACTGAACCCAATTCTTTTCTCCCCAGAGTGTCTTTAGAAGATCTGTATAACGGCAAGACCACCAAGCTACAGCTTAGCAAGAACGTGCTGTGCAGTGCGTGCAGCGGGTAAGTGCGTCCCGGCCACGGCGTCACTCGCACCCGTGCTCCGGCACCTGCGTGGCTGCCGGGGAAAGCTCTTGTTTAAACTCACCGCCAACCCAGGACATCCCGGCTCCCTCTGGAGTCGGTTTGATAGTCACCGCGGGGTGGAGATGAAGGCGGGCAGCACAGTGGCTGCTGTCCTGGTCTGCGGCAGACATCTAATGGGCCCTTTGCTTGCTTTAGCCAAGGTGGAAAGTCGGGGGCCGTTCAGAAGTGCGGGGCCTGCCGGGGCCGCGGCGTCCGCATCATGATCCGACAGCTGGCCCCGGGCATGGTGCAGCAGATGCAGTCCGTGTGCTCCGACTGCAACGGAGAAGGTGCGTGCTGGCTCCCTCCCGCGGGGACGGGGACGCGGCCACGGGGGAGGCACGCGGATTTCCTTTCTCAGCGTGGTTGTCTTCCTGTCCAGTGACGGGAAGCCACAGAGTTCTGGAAGGAAAACGTGAAAAGAATTACTCCCGAGGAACCATACATGTGTGTTCAGTTCAGGGAAACGTTCCTCTTCTAATAGCGAGAAGATGGGGGAGAGGCTCTGTAAGGTAACGCTGGAGAGGGAACGCCGTGTTCAGTCACTGTTACTGCGAGACGGCGTGGAGCCGCCGCCTCCTGGTGACGGCCCTCACAGGCCCCAGAGCGGCGCCGGCCACGGATTTCTCTGCGGCGACCCGAGTGCTCCTACGCTTCCTGTGGCCACTGAGTTCTTTAACTGCAGCAGTGGCCAGCAGTGGCCAGAGCGGCCAGCACGGGCTTAGCATCCTCTTCCCCGTGCTCCTGGCAGGACGCGGTCACTGGGGAAGCGGCCTGTTCCTTCCCCGCCCGGGGCTCGGTGCGTTTCCCTGTCACCGGCCCACACTCCGCTGTGAGAAGCCAGCCTTGGCAGACCTGCCCGTGCCGCTGCCGCTGCCACTTGCTTTGCAAAGTGTTCTAGAAACAGACTCGGAAGTTACCGGTTATACATGTCCTCTAAGCATTGAAGCGGCCAGTCAGCCATTAGAAATGGACGCTTTTTTCACAGACTCTGAACAACTTCCATTTTACTCCATTAGACACTGATCAGAGGTTTCAAAGAGTGCGTGGGGAGGAAGAGAAGCTTGTGTCCTGAGTGTGTGGAGGGACTCAGCATCTAGCGCCTCCCGCAGTTGTCCTTGGTCGTGACGCCCATGAGGGAGCCCTGGGCGGCGCCGGTGCACTCGGGTCTGGGGAGAATGAGCTGCCAGCGGCACAGGGTGCTGAGGAGCGGGCACACGCACATTGTTGTCTGGGTTGTGAGCACATGGCACGGGGGCTGAGCACAAAACGAGGGCACGTTTATGGATCCAGTACCTGACACCCTGGGTTTTTGTTGCTCTTGTTGTTTTAATTATTTTTACTTCAGAGAGGAAAGAAGAGGGGGGAAGAGAAACATCCATGATGAGAGTCCTAGATTGGCTGCCTCCTGCACGCCCCCTAGTGGGGATCGAGCCCACAACCCGGGCATGTGCCCTTGACTGAAATTAAACCAGGGACCCTTTAGTCCACAGGCTGACGCTCTCCGCTGAGCCACACCAGCCAGGGCACCTGACACCCTTTTGTTCCCGGCCCTCAGCTTTGCTGTGAGGACCAGGAGGGCTTCGGGCACGGTGTGCGGGAGAGGGCGGGGGCCCGCAGTGGGGTGAGCTTTTAGACTCAGGAGGCTTCTGTGTGGCGGTAAGGAGTTCAGAAACGTGTTGAGTGAATAAGGCTCCGCGAGGGCAGCGTCCCTCACCGGCAGCTGGCCGCCTCTCTTGCAGGAGAGGTCATCAACGAGAAGGACCGCTGTAAAAAGTGCGAGGGCAAGAAGGTGATTAAAGAGGTCAAGATCCTCGAGGTGCACGTGGACAAGGGCATGAAGCACGGCCAGCGGATCACGTTCGCGGGGGAGGCGGACCAGGCCCCCGGCGTGGAGCCGGGCGACATCGTGCTCCTGCTGCAGGAGAAGGAGCACGAGGTGAGCCTCGCGGTGGGCCTCGGCCTCGCTCGGTGGGGTGGGTGCCGGTGCTGGCAGCGCACGGCGTCCTGGAGCCGGCCGGAGCCAGGTGTCCCCACCTCCGTGCCTGAAAGCGAGGCCCAAACCAGAGGCCGAGGCAGCGCCCTTTCCCTGCTCGGCCCCTGTGGGGTGAGGTGGGGGGTCAGGGGTCAGAGGTCGGGGCGGGCAGGGCTTCAGTCCTCAGTGCGGCCTGCTGACTGGTTGTACACACTGGTGCCCAGTGGGACTCTGGAAAGAACAGGTTCTGCAGTGGAACAGCTTTTACTTTAAGTTTCTGGTTGGCGCGTGTTGTATGTTACGCACAAGGCACAATGGACCGGTGTGTGGTGCTTGGGCCGTGCCGGTGCCCGTTGTGTCTTTGAGGTGCTGTGCGGTCGCTGGAGGCCTTTATTCATGAGAATGGACCGAGCTGTTTGCGCAGCAGCCCGTTAGTAATCACCCAGATTCTTTTTTAAAAAATGTCTTTTTAATTGACTTCAGCGAGGAGAGGGGAAGAGGATAGAAGCATCAGTGAGGAGGGAATCACTGATCCGCCCTCACCGGGGGTCGAGTGCGGAGCCCGGGGATTGAGCTGCTCGTGGTCGGTGCTCAGCCAGAGCCGCCGTGGCCGGGCCAGGTGCCGGGCCGTGAAGCGTGTGACAGGCTCCAGCTTGTCCTGGTCCCAGTGACCAGCTCCAGTGAGTCTTCACAGGTCCACCACCTTCTTGGTTTGCACGAGATTTTCCTCCCCTTTGGTGGTGATTTCTACCAATAAAGTCGTTTAAATCGTTCGCGGACCCGGTAGAGGGGACGCCGCGTGGCAAGGCGGGCTCTGGCGGGGACTGGGTCCTCCACGGGGAGGGCTGCCCGCTCTCGGGCTGTCGTCGGGCCCCCAGCCTCGGCGGAGCTGTGGGCTGCTCTGCGTCTCGGCCCGTTGTCGATACTGCCCAGCTCGCAGGGAGCGAGGGTCTCCGGTCGCTGACAAACAGTAATCTCCAGAGTTCTGCCTCGGGCTCGCAGGTGGGAATGTCTGTAGCTCTCAGAGAGTGTTCATTGGCGCCGTGTTCAGCCTCACTTCCTTGCCCAGCACCGTGTGAGCCAGTGAAGGCGCCTGGAGAAGGATGGCCCGAGTCCGAGAGGGCACAGAGCAGGCCGGGTGTGAGAGGGTGCGTGTGTGTGGTGTTCCCGGGGGCGTCGTGGGGAGCAGGGGCAGTTAGCGTGTGGTGTCTGAGGCCACGGCAGGAGGGTGGCGAGGAGGGGGGTAGGAATGGTGGTTGGTGCTCTGAAATGTCGGCTGATATGAGACCTTGTCCCTAAGCTCAGCCTGTCCCGGGGCATTTCACCCAAAGGGGACTCAGAAGGGAGGTCAGAGGACTTGGAGACAGAGGACTTCAATCGGTTCTGACTCCCTGGCTCAGCTCGGCTGGACACAGCGTCCTCCCTCGGCGGTCATCGGCCCAGGGAGGCGATGCCTGAGCTGCCTGCCTCCGCCAGGCCGCGGGCAAGTGTCTGAAGTGGCCGCTGTGGCTCTCCGGCAGACGGCGTCCCAGTGGTGGCTGGCAGGAGACGGCCAGGCCAGCTTGGGTTTGTGACAGTAAGTTTGAACCCAAGGTGGGAAATTGGTTTTGTTTTTAATGTTTTTTATTGATTTCAGAAAGGAAGGGAGAGGGAGAGAGAGAAACATCAGTGATGAGAGAGAATCACAGATGGGCTGCCTCCTGCACGCCCCCCACTGGGGATGGAGCCTGCAACCCGGGCTGTGCCCTGACCGGGAATTAAACCAAACCATGACCTTCTGGTTCATAGGTCAGCACTCAACCACTGGCCGCACTGGGCAATTGTTTAGTTTCTACCCCTGAGAACGTTCTGGAGCTTCTGAAGAAAATTTGACTCGTTTGAACTGGTTCATGAGAAATCTCATACTTGGTTTTCCTTGTGTTCTTCACTCCCGACTGCTGAGTGCGGTGAGTGTGGGTGTGGTCCGCGTACGCCTCCTGAGGGAGCAGTGCTGCTGGGAGTGCTGCACACCCTGTGCGTGTGTATGTACATGTGTGTGTGTGTGTACGCGTGCGTGTGGCCGGCTGCCAGGTGCGTGTGCACGAAGGGTCTGGTGATGAGCCCTCCTCTGTGCTCGATTTTCAGACGTGATTGTCCCTGTAAGTGGGTTGCTGTCTTGTTCTGGCAGTTTCTCCATTAATCCTGTTTTTAAAAAACTTCCTAATTCTTGCTTGTGTGTTCTCTGAGTTTTAACATCAAATTGGCTAGCCTAACCACCCCACCACCACCCCCAAAAAAAGCCAAAAGGCTCTGAGGCCATTTTTAAATATATATATATATATATATATATATATATATATATATATATATATATATTTTTTTTTTTTTTTTAATATATTTTATTGATATTTTACAGAGAGGAAGGAAGGGAGGGAGGGATAGAGAGTTAGAAACATCGATGAGAGAGAAACATCGACTAGCTGCCTCCTGTACACCCCCCACCGGAGATGTGCCCGCAACCAAGGCACCTGCCTTTGACAGGAATCGAACCCGGGACCTTTCAGTCCACAGGCTCTATCCACTGAGCCAAACCGGTCTCAGCTCTGAGGCCATTTTTTATTGGAACCACATCAAGGTGAGCCCTGCTGTCCCAGACACCCCAGAGAGCGCCCCCTTCTGTCCCCCCAGCATGGCTGCCTTTTAAAGCAGTGAGCCCGGCGGGCTGCGCTGGCTCCCTGGAGCTCAGAGAAAGGGGCCCTGAGAGCGGGTGCAGGGGTGGGCGGGCCTAGGACGCTGCCGCTGCCGCTGCCCCCGGTCTCGGGGAGGAAGGGGAGCGCCGGGCCGTGCGGTTCAGGGTGGCCGTGCCCGCTGCGGTGCGGGCCCCGATCCCCGGCCCGGTCAGGAGGACGGGGGATCTGGGAGGAGGGTTGGGGCAGGGGCTGTCTTTCAGGTTCCTTCTTCTCTGACGGTCCAGCATTCTTTGGAAGAGAGACTAGTATGGGGGGGGGCAGGGGGGGGGAGGTCTGTGACCTTTTACTGCAGTAATTTTACAAATTAAAATTCAAAAGTGACGCGCCTGGTGCTTGTGAACTCGGTGAGAGGAGCGGAGGTGGGCGTGAGTGCGGTGGCTTTTCCTGCGTGGAAGCGGGGACGTTCTGGATGTTGGTGGAGTGACCTTTGCCCTCGTTGCTCAGTCCACGGGTTTGCTGATTTGCATTCCTCTGAACGGGTTTGGAGCTTTAGGAGAGAGAGAGCTTGTTCATACATGTGGGGCGTGACACGGTGTTTGATGTAAGGGCCTCCATTGGCCGAGCACTGCTGTGGAACTGTTTATGTCGAACTGGCCCTCCCTGGCCCTTGTTCCGATGGGGTCTGGGGAGCCCACAGAACCCCGCTGGGCCCTCTGCCCCCCAGCTCGCAGCCGGGCCAGCACGGGCCTGATTCTGCGGCCTCCGCTGGGGCTTCCGGCCTGTCACTTGGATGGCGCCGTCTTCCTGCGTACATCCATGTCGGGGTCGGGGTGGGCGGGCTTTGCTCGGGGGGAAGGGAGTGTGCGGTGGCCCCGTGAGGCCATGTGCGGCTCTCCCCCAGGTGTTCCAGCGGGACGGCAACGACCTGCACATGACCTACAAGATCGGCCTGGTGGAGGCCCTCTGCGGCTTCCAGTTCACCTTCAAGCACCTCGACGCCCGCCAGATCATGGTCAAGTACCCGCCGGGCAAGGTCATCGAGCCGGGTGAGTGCCGGCGGCCGAGCTCGGGGAGGCGGGTTCCAGGGCGGGACTCTGGAAGACGTGACTGAGCCCGCTCCTCCTCGCCCACATGCCAGGGTGCGTCCGGGTGGTGCGCGGGGAAGGGATGCCGCAGTATCGTAACCCCTTCGAGAAGGGCGACCTGTACATCAAGTTCGACGTGCAGTTTCCGGAGAACAACTGGGTCAGCCCCGACAAGCTCTCCGTAAGTGCCCGCCTTCGGAACCAGAACCCGCCGGGTTCCTGTCCCTTCCGCGGCTCGTGGTGCCAAGATGAGTCACAGGCGCACGTGCTGCTGAAGCGAGTGGCCGGCTGGCCCGCGTTCCCGGGACGGGCTTTGCCGCTGTCCCGGTGTCAGGGGCCGGTGGTGGGAGGCGGGGCGTGGCCGTGGTGTGCGGGTGGGAGGGTGTCGGAGGGAGCTCCCTGCCTGAAGGAGGCACCCCAGCCTGGCGGCTGCTCTTTGTGCGGGAAGGCGTGGCTGCGTGTCGCGTGGTCGCGGTGGGCAGGTGCCTGCTTGTTTCCGAGCGGCAGAGGCAGCACCAAAGCGTCCGCAGGTGCGGCCTGCGGTCTGGGCTGCCCGCCCCTCGGCTGTGTGGGCGGGGCCCCTGCCGACGTGGACAGCAACCTTTTCTGTCTCCTTTTCACGAAGGAACTCGAGGACCTTCTGCCGTCCCGACCGGAAGTCCCGGACGTCATCGGGGACACGGAGGAGGTGGAACTCCAGGAGTTCGACAGCACTCGGGGCTCGGGGGGCGGGCAGCGGCGCGAGGCCTACAACGACAGCTCGGACGAGGAGGGCAGCAGCCACCACGGCCCCGGCGTGCAGTGTGCCCACCAGTGAGCCGCCGGGCACGGTCTCCTCCGCGGCCAGCCAGAGGGTCTGTCGATCCGAGGGAACTGATGGATATTTCCTGGTCTATGTGTAACTTTAAAGTCGGTATAGTATCTACAGAGTGTATAATTTAACTAGCCACAGAGCTCTGCATCTTCGTCTGACTGGTCTGTGCAGAGGAGCGCGCTCGAGGAGGCAGGACTGACACGGAGCCGGGCCTCCCGCGGGGCCTGGCGCGGTTCTATCGGATTGTGTAGGTTTTTGTTCCATGTTTGCACCTCGAAGCCCACGTTGTAAAGTCTGTCCAGTGTGTCCTGGAGCTTGTGTTTGGCTGCGCCTGCATCCTCAGCTGCTACCAGAATAAAGAGTTTCCGAGCCTGCGTCTCGCGTAGGTGCGTGGGCGTGGGCGTGGCGCACCGGCGCGGAGCCGACCGGGACAGTGGGAGTGACATCGGCGGCGGTTGTCATGTTGTTGGGTTTTTCCTCTTTTCTTGTTTTTTATCATCTTGTGAAAGGTTTCGAAACTCGGTAATAAAAAGCAGTTGGTGTAAATTATTTTTGTGTCACGTTTTTAGGAGGAAGAACACATTTTTAAAAATTGATTTTAGAGAGAGGAAGGGAGAGAGAAACATCGATGTGAGAGAGAGACATTGACGGGTTGCCTTCCGTGCCAGCGCTGACGGGGGAGCAGCCCACACCCGGTATGTGCCCTGACCAGCCGAGGCCCCGTCCCTCGGGGCATGGCGTGCTGCTCCGAGCTGCCCTGGCCGGGGCAGCAGCAGGAGCGAAGTCTGGACTGTCAGAGGACCCTGAACTGGAGAACGTGTCTTGTTCTGGCTCTCCTGCAGCCTTAAACCTAGCCTGGCTCGGGTGCTCGGGCACATGCCCATTTGAACGTTTTCTACCAGGAGCGAAAGTCTGTGACATCGTAGAAACGGGCTTTACCAGCTGCCGCTGGTGCCGTGTAGGATCCAGGACACCTGAGCTACACACTCCTCAGTTAGGGCCCTGTGCATTGGGGCGACGTGGCCTCCATACCCCCATCGCCCCTTTGAGAAGCAAGGAAACTGCGAGTCGATGTTAGAACCATAGCACCTGTGTTCATTCAGTGTCGGGTTAGAGATTCCGTCTCCGTCAGGCTGAGTGTGGGAGAGCGGGGATTGGTGAGAGGGAGGATGGACTTCGCTGCTGTCCACAGAAAAGCAGGCCCGGACCGGTGTGAGAGCAGCCGGCCAACCACTGGGGGGGGGGGGGGGGGGGGGCTTGTGCTGCTCCCCCACCTCTCCCTAGGGCCTTCCCTTCCCAGGACGCACTTGAATTTGGAGGAGGAGAGCCCCCCGCTGTACACGTAACACGTGAGAGAACGGGGGAACGGGAAGGGAGCTTCTCACGAGATGCCACCCTGACCTCAATCGGATGGCAGGCTGCCCTCGGCCCACCAGAACCTGACCAGCGGGCAGCCAGGTGTGCCGGCTTTCGTCCCAGCCGCGCGCGTCGGTGCCCGTCCCCTCCACTCCGCCTCCCTTGTGCAAAAACGGTGTCGCAGCGGCAGCGTGCGGCTTCCGCCTCCCCAATAAAGGTGTGTGAGCCGGCTCGGCGTGGTCTGTCCTTCTGCGCCGGTGTTTCTGACCCAGCCCCACGGACGCGGGGCAGGCAGCGGCGTTCAGATCCGGCACTTCCCAGCCTGGTCGGAAATAACGATGTCCTCTGAGTTCAAAGTTTGTGGTTGTTTGAATGTTTTTATGACAAGCCCTGGATGGTGTGGCTCAGTGGATAGAGCATCAGCCTGCAGACTGAAAGGTCCCGGGTTCGATTCTGGACAAGGGCGTGTACTTTGGTTACATCCCCAATGGGGGGGCGTGCAGGAGGCAGCTGATGGATGCTTCTCTCTCATTGATGTTTCTAACTATCCCTGTCCCTTCCTCTCTGTAAAAAAAGATAAAATAAAATATATTAAATGTTTCTATGATGAAAACATGTGCAAAAGTCAAATAACAGAACGAACCCCTACATGCCCGTAGCCGCGGCATTTGGGGGAGACCCTCCTTGTGCTACAAACACGCTGCAGAGCGAGTGTCCGCCGGAGCGTGAAACCTCAACAAGGACAGTGACGCCTGGGGACCAGTTTGGACACTCAAGTGTTTATTTTATTTCAAATATATATATTTCATTGAACTTTTTACAGAGAGAGGGATAGTGTTAGAAACATTGATGAGAATCATCCATCAGCTGCCTCCTGCACACCCCCTACTGGGGATGTGCCTGCAACCAAGGTACGTGTCCTTGACCGGAATTGAACCTGGGACTTTTCAGTCCGCAGGCCGAGGCTCTACTCTCTGAGCCACACTGGTTTCAGCCCAACTGTTTTATTTTGAAATTCCCAGCAGAACTCTCATCCTCAGTGCCTTCTCGGAGCCGCCTGTGAGAATCCGGATGGGAACCAGGGGCAGACAGGCCCGCCACCCCACCCGCTCACCCATCCATGCTGGGGACGCACAGCCGGCCCCGGCCCGCCACTGGCGGGTCTAAAGGGACATATAGTGACCCCGAGTGGCCGATGTCTCCCTCCGGAGGTGCCCAGACACCGGAACGGAAGCTGTGGGAGGGCCCTCGCTCCCGAGGGGCCTGCAGTCCCCGACGTACGGCAAACCCCGTGGACGCAGCGGCATCGCCTCCAACCCCGTGTAAACACGGCAAGGACTCCGGGTTACTTAGCATCCTAAGAGATGTTTATAAAAATCTACTGGACTTGTTAAGACTACAAATACCGACCCGCCCTCCGCCCGTGAAAAAGCAGTTGTTACAAAAATATAGAAAATAGACTGGTCTCTGCTCTGCTCACCGCTGCGGGGCGCGTCCCACTGACCCCGCCAGAGCCTGGCCCTCTGGGCCCAGGGCCGAGTCTCTTAAGGAAGGCGCAGACCCAGCTATGGCTCCTCGAGGCTGCGGCTGCCTCTCTCAGGGACTGTGAGGCTGGCCTGGGGGGGGATGGGAGGGTATTGGGCTGGCCTTGGGCTCCCTAACCACCTGCTCCCACTCTCCGGAGCGTGGGAGGGGCCCGGCCATGTGTGCTGAGCCAGCGAGGGGGATGCCCGGCGGTCTGGGGGGCGGGCGGCCAGCAGCAGGCGTGGGGGCAAACGATGCACGCAGGGAACCACGTGCACGCACTTCCCGTCGGCCACACGTGGCCACCGCAGCCGGCCACCTCAGCCAGCTCACGGGCAGGAAATGGGCCAAACGTGGTTTGCATGGACTCGGAGGACACGGTGGGGACCGGGTGACAGACCAGTCCTCCCGGAAGCCCTGGGGCTCTAGGACCCTGTCAGTGTGTGTCACAGCTCCTGCTCTCGCCAGCAGAGGGCGGTGTGTGTGTGTGTGTGTGTGTGTCTGTCAAGGCTGAGCCCTGGGCGAGAACCTTTGTCGGGGAGAAGCAGGTGGAGCCCCTGGCATCGCCGGCAGATGCCCCACACACGACCAGCCCAGGTCCCAGCCAACCCGCCACCCCCAGAACCTCGTGGGCGCACGGAGTCCTTGCTACCCGGCAGCCTGCTCGCCTGGCTCACACCCCCTCATCCCTGCAGGACACCAGGAAAAGGGCCTGACATCCACCCAAGCTCCGCCTGCACCGAGAAGCACTGTCTGCCTCCGGCCAGGAGGGGGCACCCCATCCCCCCGCTGGGAGGCTGGGCTCTGCACCAAGGGTTTTATTTCACAGATCACTGGCGGTCGAGGATGTCCAGCCTCTGGCCCAGCCCACTTTCCGCGGGAGCAGCAGGTCCAGACGGCGCCCCCCACAGGCCACGTCCCCTCGGCTTTGGTTGCATCAAAAAACGAGAAGGACAGGGTCTCTGGGGCACCCGCTCACACCGGCTGGGGGAGACGGCTCCCCCGTCAAGGCACAAAGGAGGCGGCTCCGGGCAGGACGGGCCTGGGAGAGGCTTGTGGGGGCGTGGAGGAGGCGGCCGGGCCTCAGGCGAACTCCCCGAGGAACTGGACGTGGAAGTCCTTCAGCCGCTGCAGCACCGCCTTCAGCTTCTCCACGGGCGGGAGGATGGTCATCCTGGGGGAGAGCAGGTCAGCCGGGGCCGGGGCCGGGGCTGGGGGGGGGGGCGCTGCGGGACAGTGGGGGCTCGGGGATTCGGGGGGCGGGGGGGGAGTCGTACCTGAAGTGGTAGGTGCCCTCCCGCTGCCCGAAGCCGCTGCCGGGCACCACGCAGATGCCCGTCTGCTCCAGCAGCCTCAGGCAGTAGAACATGTCGGGGGCCATGCCGTGGGCCTGCGGACAGCGGCCCGGTCACCCCAGAACTCCGCGCACACGGCAGAACCCGCTTCCTTCCGGCGGCCAGGCCCGCCCCTCCCTCACTCCCCCCTCCCTCCTCCCCCTACCCCACCTCCCTCCCTCCCTCCCTCCCTTCTGAGGACCCGCTGTCGCAGGGAGAAGGGCCGGGGGCAGGTCTGAGGGTGGAAACACTTGATCCTCAACGTAGGGTCCGTGGGAACTGTTAGAAGTGGGTCTCAGACCCCCCAGGCTTCCTGAACCCCGAGTTCGCGGAGGGAAGCTCAGGGGCAGGTGGCCGGAGTGGGGGGGGGGATGAGAGGGCCCTGCTCAGGCCCAGCGCCCACAGGGCCCAGGTCGGCGCAGAGCGCAGAGCCCAGGTGGGAGCAGCCCGGGCCCGCAATCCCGGGAGCCGGGGAGTCCCATCCCGTCCTGCCCCCACACCCCCCGGGCGCCCACCTGCGCGGCCTCCACGGCTCTGGGCGGGAGGAAGAGGCGGGGGAAGGCGTACATGGCGCCCTGCAGCGGGTTGCAGCGGATCCCCGGCACCTGGTTGAACAGCTGTTCGGTCAGCTTCGCCTTCTCGGCCAGATTGCTCAGCACGGACTCCTTCTCCTGGGGGACAGAGAGCGGGTCACCCCGGGGTGATGTCCCCCCGATGTCCCCGCGGGGCTGCCGCCCCCGAAACAGCCCTTCCGCTCCCGGAGGGGCCACGCGTGCCCCGAGAGCGTGCCCCGGGCCCGGGGGCCTCACCGCCATGAACTGCGGGAAGGACTCCTCGCCGGGCCGCGGCGGGTTCACCACGATGTCCATGGCGGCCTGCCCCGACACGGGCGGGCACAGGCGCACGGACAGCAGCTTCACCAGCTGGCCTTTGATCTCGGGGTGCAGGTTGACCACCTCCATGTAGCCGCCCCGGTAGCCGCACCTGCGGGGAGGAGCGGCGGGAGGCGCACTGAGTGCCGTGTGCCAGCCGGAGGCTTCCGGGCTGTCCCCACGCGAGCACACAGGCCGGACCGGGCCAGACCCACCCGCTGGCTGCCCCCCCCCACGCTCCGGGGCCGTGGGGCGGCCGGTCCGGGAGACCCTCCCCATCAGGGGGCCCCGGGGGTGGGGGGGCACGCACTCGCCCATGTAGCCCTTGGAGGTGGAGTGGAAGGAGGCGAGCTCCACGTTGCTGGAGTACTCGGGGCCCAGCTCCGCCAGCACCTTCTTGAAGGAGTGGAACGTGCAGTCGGCGGAGTACACGTTGTCCTGGTACACCTGCGGGCAGGGGCGCTCGGGCTGCTTCCGGGACCTTCCGGAAGGAGGAGAGGCCTCCTCGGACGCAGACCAGTCCTCCCACAGACCTCCTTCCCACGCGTGGGACAGCGACGAGACGGGCACCCGGCAGGGCCCCCGGAGCCGGAGATTCCTTCCTTTCTTCCAGGTCAGTGACCAGCAGTTCCCTGTCCATCCACGTGCGCCCCCCAGACCCCCCCTCACTAGACCATCCATCCCCCACCAGACGGCGGACAGGAGTGGCTCCCACGCCTGCCGGTTCTCTCCCGTCCTTGTGGCCGCAGCACCCGGCGGCACACCCCCAGCACCCCCCCTCCCCGCCCCCCTTGACCACGGGAGCACCTTCCTGCTCTCGCTCTGCGGTCTGGGGGGAGGGCCTGGTCGCCCCGCCCACAGGGATGGGTCAGCAGTGGGGTGCCCGCCGCCCGGGGGTGCTGGAGCCGCCGGGAGGAGGTGGCTCTCTAGGCAGGACTCAGCGGCCCGTGTGCGGGACCACGGCCGGGACGGACGGGGGAGAATCGGCGTGAGATGCCCGGAGCCCCGGACTCACCCCACACGCACGCCCGGTGCCTCTTCCCTCTTTTCACATGGTCTAGGTTCGAGTTCTGGGATTTATAACTGAGTCTACACCCGTCTGGGATGGTTCAGGTCACAGTCTCAGGTGGAGGCCTCCCCGCTCTGCTCCCCAAGAAGCCGGGCCAGGCCTGGACGCGCCCCCAGAAGAGCAAGACCCCCGCCCCCTCCCCACGCCCCCTCCCCCCCACAGCCCCCCGCCGTGGGGGTGGCTGCCTACCTCGTCCGCCAGCAGGAAGAGCTTCTCCTCCCACGCGAAGTGGATCACGTCCTCGATGCACTTCCTGCTCTGCACCTGGCCTGGGACCGACAACCGAGCGCGGGCCGTGCGTCAGCGTCCCAGGTAAGGACCCCCACGGGGACTCGGGCGTCATCCCCGCTCCCCGAGACCTCGAGGGACCACCTTCCCCCGCGCTGGGCCTGACGAGGTATCACACACAGATATGCACGGACTGGCCGGGTCATTACGATCTCTGGACGCATCGTAACCTGGCCACTCGGTGTCTGTCCTACAGAATAAAAGGCCGATGTGCAAACTGTCCCCTCGACCGGGAGTTCCACCAGCAGTCAGGCCGGCCGGCCGCCCATGTTCCCTCCCCCTGGCCAGGCTGGCCGGACCCCACCCATGCATGAATTCATGCACCGGGCCTCTAAAATATACACACGCGCGCGCGCGCGCGCACACACACACACACACACACACACACATACACACACGCGCGTGCACACACACACACACACTGAGCAGCCAGGTTATTGTGCGTCCAGAGATCACCACCACCCGGCCCCTCGGTGTGTGCACAGGCGTTACTTGTATGCACACACGCACCTGATGCAAAGCAGAGCACCGGTTAGTTACCCTTTTGTCACAAATAAAAACACCTGTCCTCCGGTCTACGCTAGCGCACCGAGAACACGTCTGAAACAGCGCAGACGGAGCCTCATGCACGCGTGGTGATCGCTGGTATCTGGCCTTGAGCTGTCTAAGCCGGTGGTCGGCAAACTCATCCGTCCAGAGACACATGCCAACAGGACGACGATGGACACGTCTTTGGAGAGCCACATCATTTAAACGTACACTTCTCCTAACGCCACTTCCTCAACGCAGACTCGCCCGGGCCGCCAACCACAGCAGAGCGCCTCAGAGTGGGGGCCGGTGGCTGGTTCCCCTGAGCCGGCCGCTCACCATACAGATGCCCCCCAAGACCCTGGGGGTGCGGCCCGGCCTGGCATTGCCAAAAGGCTCCCTTGATTCTGGGGTTCAGCCAGGACGGAGGGGCTGCTCGGGCCGCCTGGGCAGACAGTCACCCCCTCCCGGAGCCAGTGCCGGAGCTCAGGGTTCGAGTGGCCCAGCAGCGGATGTCCCCAAGCGTCCGGTCCCACAGCGCCCTCCTGGGCCGTCCCGGCTCCCTCCGACCAGGAGAGGGAGCCCTCGCCCTCGGCACCGGGGCGGCATCCCGATCGCACCAATGCAGTCAGCGGCCCAGAGACCAAAGCCGGAGGGAGGGCGGGACTGTGCTTTTTGCTTTTTAAGAAAAATATGCAAAACCAGGCGTGATTTTCAGTTCGTACAGACAGTTCCTGCTTTTGTTTTTATGTGGCATTTCCTGCTCTCAGGCCTCAGGTCTGGCAACAGCTCCTCCTCCAAGAAACACAAAACACACACCCCCCACAGGGCTTTTCAGAAAGACAGCCCGAGGCCCGGGATGAATGGCTGCCGAGGACTGAGAGCCTGAGGAGACTGCCAATGCGGGAAGCGGAGAAGAACCGGTCTGAGCCACAGCACAGCCCGCCCGGGAGGGCCACGAGGCCTGGCCTGCGGCTGGTGGTTGTCCACGTTGGTGTTGAGGATCTGGCCCGGCCCCGCCCCCGGCCCCCCCCAGGAAGGAGGAGCAGCCGCACCTGTGGGGTTCCCGGGGTTGATGATGCACAGCACCTTGGGGTCGCAGTGCTCCTTGGCCTCCCGCAGGGCCCGCCGCAGCTCCTGCACGTCCAGGGCCCAGCAGTTGTCCTCGTCCAGGTAGTAGTTCACCTGCGCGGCGCCCAGCTCCGAGAGGACGGCCGAGTACAGGGGGTACTGCGGGATCGGGATCAGCACCCCCGTCCGCGACTTGCCGCCCCCCGAAACCAGGATCTTCAGGATCGTCTGCAACGGAGGCGGATGGCACCGTCCAGGCCTCGGCCGCTGGCACCACCGGGGGCCAGAGGCCCCAGCCCCGCCTCGCCCGGCCGCCCCGGGGGAGGGGGGAGAGGACACCCTCGCTTCCCGAGCCTCACCGACATCGGCAAAACCGGTCTGCCGTAGGAATGAGCAAGTCCCAGCACCGTGCCGGCAGAGGAGAGAGGGCCGTGTGGCCAGAAACGTGGGCTTCCCGAGGCCCTGGGCCGCCTCCCCCGCTGCACGGCTACCGTGCGCTCGGGGAAACCGAGGTAAGGCCGCAGCTCCCGGGTGGGGGAGGCGGCACGGACCTGGGGGCCCAACCCCCTCCCAGGCCTGCCTCGGGCCACGAGGCCCCCGTACCGTGATGCCGTCGCTGGCGCCGGTGGTCAGGTAGATGTTGTCGGGGTCCGCGGGCACGCCGCCGTCACGCCGGGTGATGTAGGCCGCCACGTCCTCCCGGATGCAGCTCACGCCCTGGCTGGCGCTGTAAGAGCCTGAGACACACCCAGCGGCAGTGACTGGGCCAGTCGGCCGCATCCCACCACGCGACTAACAGGAGGGGGTTTGGGGGGCTCCGTGGGGCCCGACGCCCACTGCTCTGAGCCCTGGGTCTTGGCGAGCTGCCGGACCACCCACCTGGGCCTCAGCCCCCACGAACCTACCCACCACCTGTTCTCCCTGCCCCCCAGCCACCCACCCAGTCAATATTCGCTGAAATGTTGGCTTCTAACCAGTGAGATGGTGCCCATTCCTGGGTCACCAGCCCCCGGGACTTATACGCAGCCCGTAACAATATCAGTCATGACATTTGGGATGGTATTTTTAAAATATATATAGATAGATAGATAGATAGATAGATAGATAGATTTCAGAGAGGAAGGGAGAGGGAGAAGCATCCACGATGAGAGAGAACCATGGACCGGCTGCCTCCTGCACGCCCCCCACTGGGGACCGAGCCCACAACCCGGGCCTGTGCCCTGACCGGGAATCGAACCCGTGACCCCCTGGGTCACAGGTCGCCGCCGCTCAGCCACGGAGCCACGCCGGCCGGGCTGCGATGGCTATTTTATCTCACCAGTGCCTACCGTGGCCTACCGAGCTGGACAATGCGCCACCCACAATGCACCGCCTGCCCACCCAGGGGTGCGCAGCCCACCACCCCGCCTCCCACCCGTTCAGGGCAGGTCAGGGGCAGGCAAAGCCAGCTTCCGACGCCGGGCGTTGGCACCGGGGGGACCGCTGGGGCTCAGGGTGCCGACTGTGAAGCCACAGAGGGTTGCCGTCTGCCTGTCCCGGCTCACCCGCCCCCCTCCTCCTGCCCCCGGGTTCCCAGGCCCGGCTCCAGCCTTTGCCTTTAGATCTCATCATGCTCCGACCCCCACGGAGCCCCGAGGCTCACATCTGGTCCCGCCGCCCGGCCTGTCCTGCCTCCGATCCCTCCGCGGCCCCACTGTGTGCGGGTGGGTGAGCCCGGCTGAGTCCTGGCGGGCGGGGACACGGCCCCTTCGGCCCCTTCTCCCGAGCCTCTCAGCCAGAGCACTGCCCCCACACCCACACCTCCAGGGCCCCCTCAGGACAGCCGGGGAGGGAGGCACAGGGCTCTTCCTGGAGGGACAGCCCAGGGCGAGCGGCGGGCGGGCAGACGACAGAGGCCGAGGGTGGTTGGGCCCCGCTGGGCAGCGCGAGCATCCCTGCCCCACTTTCCGGAACGTTCGGGCGTGCGGCCTACAAAAGCTCTGAGAGCAACTGTCCACCCCCCCGGGGTCTACAGAGGGAAGCCGATCCCCCTCGCTGGGCAAGGAAAGAGCAAAAATAAACAGAAGAACCACGGGAGACGGAACAGAGGGCAGAGGCCCAAGAGCCAGAGTCCCGTCCCCGCAGGAAGGGGAGAGAAGTCATTTTCACCTCCCGGCGGGCTCTGGGGAGGCCGTGGGCTGGGCAGGGCAGGGCTGGGCAGGGCAGGGCCGGGACGGGCTGGGCTGGAGGCCGTGCCGGCGAGCTGGGGGCACGGAGCCTCCACGCCGCCTCCCGTGGCTGAGGCCCGGCCGGTTAAACCCTCGGCTGCCGGCGGGCTGTCCACGTGGACGCCCAAGGCCAACTCAAGTCCAGCCGAGGCGGGCGGGGGGCCTCCAGCCCCCGTCCACCCCACGGTGGCCTGAGCTGTGGGACCACCCATAGACTTCCGACCAGAACTGTGTACACAGCCCATAGACTTCCGACCAGAACCGCGTACACAGGAGCTGGGCCCCTGCACGGATTGTTTGTTTGGTGGAGACGACGTTGTTTGGAGGAGACAATGGTGGCTGGAGCCATTTCCTGCCACACCGCCTCGGGGCAAACCTTTACCATCAGTTACTGACCTCCAGGCAGGCTGTCTGTCTGTCTGTCTGCCTCCGGCACTGCCTGCCCGAGGGCTGGACGTGCTTCCAAATGGGCCAAAAGGCTGGCAGGGCCTGGGCTCCAGCCACGGCCTCCCCTCGGTGGGCTCTCCGCCCGGCCCCCTCTCCAAATCACCATTTCCTGTCTCCGCATTGGCCCGCGGCCCTCCTCCGGACCCCGAACCCTGAACCACGCGGGACGTGGCTTTTCACACAAAAATGTGCCCCATCGGCCTGCACACACACCACAGGAGGCTCACACAGGAGGGAGGCTCGCCCGGACCACAGAGGACGCAGCCGCCCGCACGCTCACGCCCGCGCACCCCCGCCGGCCCGGTCACTGCCCCCCACCCCCCGGTCACTGCCCCCCGCCCTCGGCCCGGGCAGCGGCCTCACCCAGGCTGTTCCCGCCGCAGGCCTGCAGGATCCGCCGGGCCCGCTTCTTGGCGTCTTCCGGGAAGCTGGGGCTGTCCAGCAGGTTGGGGTAGGTGCACAGCGCCATCACCTGGGACAGAGGCGCGGGCTGGGCTCCTGCGTGCAGACACACACACACACACAGACACACACACACACACACACACACACACACACACCCGCCCCAGAGCTCCAGGAGGGGCACCGACAACCTGGGGCAGGACAGCTCCGAGGCCCGTGGGCTCCGGCCAGGGAGGGGGTGCTGGGTGACCTGGGCCGCCCCGGGAGGAGCGTGGGAACAGGAGGCTCAAACTCAGCCACCCGAACCCCACCCTGAGGCTGAGCCCCCTGACCCGGTCCACCGGGGACCCCTTCCCCACCCCCACAGGCTGGGGGGTTTCAGACGGCTTTGCAAGGGGTGGGGGCTGAGGGAGACACGGCACCCCCCTGGGATTGGGGTGCCCGCCTCGTCCTGAGGGGCTGGCCAGGCAGGGAGGGGGCGGAGGAGAGAGGGGAGAGGGGACGGCCGGCCCCCCGCCCCGCTCCCGCCCCCGGGGCCTCACCTGGCGGAGGAAGGTGATGGGCTGCTGGCCCATGGCCTGGGCGTCCCCGATGTTGGCGCGGACGACCTCAGTGAACGGCTTCTTGACGCCCTGGGCGGACAGAGGGAAGCAGCTGGTCTCGGACGCTGGGTCCCCGAGGCCGCGCGAGGTCCCACGGACAGTGTCCAGCAGCCCCGTGCCAGCCTCACCCGGGGCCCGGCACCGCGCCAAGCCCGGGACCAGGTCCCCCTGACCCGCCCCCCAGCCCGTGAGGCGGAATTGGCATGAACCTCACTTTACGATGCGGACACGGCCACGAGGCCACGTGGGCGCACACACAGCGCCGGGCCTGCAGCCAGACCCACAGCTTCTTCCCACCCGCACCTCCACCTCCCGCCTCCCGCCGCCCGCCGCCCGCCCCCCGCCGGCCACAAGGACCGTCCTGTTCCAGCGCCCAGGGCGGCCTCGGAGCCATGTCTGACCGAGGGTCCTGGGCACACGTGGCCGAGGGAGGCCAAGGTCACAGGGGGAGACCCCCCCAGCCTCCACCCCGGCCCCCAGGGCAGCCCGTCAGCAGGGGGCGCTCAGGGTCACTCCCCGCGGCCTTGGCTCTGCAGGGGGAGGATCGTGGGCTGATTTCACAGGAGACACAAAGCGTGTGGGAGGAAAGACCAGCTGAGGAGAACACCCGGCCGGCCAGAGCATAGACACCAGAGCCCAGAGCGGAGGGGCCCGGGCCGCGCAGGGGTTGGGCAAGGCCCTGAGACTCGAACCCTGACCTCCTGGTTCCTGGGTCCACACCCAGCCACTGAGCCCCGCCGGCTGGGCAGAGCGGTCCCTTTCCCAGTCAGTCTATGCTCCTTACGCTCCTTATGGGATGCACGCAGCCGCCAGGCCAGAGTCCCCGCCCCCATGGGCATTCCCCCGGGGCTCCTGGAGAGGGGGGAGGGGGCTGAGGAGGGCACCCCAGAAATGACCTTCGCACGCAGGGCCTGACCGGTCCCCAAAGGCCACGTTTCTGGGGGAAAGAGGCCTCTTCACCCCCTGGTGCCCGCTGCCGAGCCCTCGGGGTTGGCCAACTCGGAGCTGCCCGGGGCATGGAGGAGGAGGCAGTGTCCCCAAGGCCAGCGGGCGTGGCGCTGCCCCCTGCTCCGGGACTGGGCCACGGCACTGGGCCACGGCACTGGGCCACGGGACTGGGCCACGGGTGAGAGGAGGCACAGGGGACAGGCTGTGGGCGTGTGGCCTCAGGGCTCCTCTCGCAGGCGCAGGCGGGAGCCCAGCAGGCTGGGGACGGGAGTGGCCGAGGCCACGGGCACGGGGCGGGCCTGACACCCCCCTGGACGCAGGCCTGGGCCCTCGGTCAGCCCCCCAGGCCAGGCCCCTGGACGCAGGCGATGCCCACGGCTGGCCCGGCCCATTCTCCCGTAGGCAGTCACGTTCCGGCGGAGGCAGCACAGCCGCGGGCGGGCGCTCGGCCAGCCGGGCCGGAGGACGATGCCTGGAGCCGGCCCGCCTGCCCTGCGAGCTCGGCCAACCACGGGCCTGGGAACACCCAGCGCCTCCTTCCTCGGTCCGGCTGCGACGGGTGAGCTGGGGCGATGCCAGGCCAGGGGCCACCACGCAGGGCAGGGCTCTGGGCAGACGCCAGCCCCACCGCCTCAAGGGCCTTCCGTGAGTCCCACACTACAAATCTTTCTTCTTTGTTAATCCCCACCCGACGGCATTTTCCCATTGGCTTTGAGAGAGGGCGGAACCGAGGGTGGGAAGAGGGGGAGGGAGGGAGGAGCACTGATGTGAGAGAGACACACGTGTGCCCCAACGGGGACCAGGGTCTGGGCCTGGAATCGAACCCAGGACCCTTCAGTCCACGGGCCAGCGCTCTACCCACGGAGCCACACCGGCCAGAGCCAAACTCCTTTCTTTTAAAGGAGCCGCTAAGGGGGAAGGAAATGGCCCGCGGATTTCACCACCTGCGCCCAGCCCCCGGCGTCGGTCACAGCCTGCGGGCCTGTTACCTGCTCACACCCCGATGTCCACAGCAGTGACCTCACACCCTGATGTCCACAGCAGTGGCCTCACTTCCCTCCAGGAGGGGCGTTCGGCCCCAGCTGCTGACTGAACAAACCACCCCTCACCCGCCCGCCCATACATGGCAGGAAAGACAGGAAGGGACGGGCAGACAGATCTTCACACTCCGCTCCCTGCAGCTTTTTTAGAGCGCTGCCCCCAGCGAACACGGGCCTTCCCTCGGAGGTGCCCTCAGGAGGAAGGAAACACAACAGCCCCACACAGGCTGCCGAGGAGAATGCTCCCTTTCACACCCAGGACACTCCCCCCACCCCGCCCCACCCCCGCCCCGGGCCTGCAGAGCGCTCTCCAAGCTCAACACAGAAGCGGGAGGACAGGACTCGACAGGGGAGCCACCCCAAAGCCAAACACGGAGCCACGTGGCCAGCCACAGGGGCCGTCCTGTTTGCAGAGCACCTGGAGGCGGGGGCGGCGAAAGGCTCCGTCCTCCCCACACACCCCGTCCGTCTGTCCGCCCCGTCCCGAACCGAACCGAGCGGGCCCACTCAGAACCGGTCCAGCTTTCATCGCTGCAGTTCAACACCGAGCTGGGCCAAGCCAAACCACCGCCCCCCCCCCCCCAAATAAAGGCGGGGAGCCCAGAGCTCTGAGGGGCCGCTGAAGCCGGCACAATGCAGAGGCTGTCTCTGCGGTGAGGGGTGGGGGGGAGGGGGCTGTGCTGGCCGCCCGGCTCTCTGCCAGCACCAACAGCCAGGCGCCTGGGACCCAACAAAGAAGGGGTAAGCCCGCCAGGGCACCGGACCCTGTAGGTGGACAAAGAACGGCTCGGTTCACGCAGCAGCAGGGCGAGGGGCGTCTGTCCCAGAAATCATAGCGTGTTTCTGGCTCTCGTGGCCAAGAGACGTGTTCACCTGCCACCCTCGGGCCGTACCCCCCACCCCCAGAACCCTTCCGGGTCCCGCACCTTCACACCCAAACCTCGCACCCCGACAGCCCGAGTGTCTCCTCGTCTCTCCCGTCTGCTCCGTCTCGTCTCCCTCTGCCCAGCAACTCTCCAAACAGCACCCCCTGCTCCCCAAGTGCCCAGGGCACCCCACCTCCGCGCTCACGTCTTCTCCGTCTGCTGTGAGGTCCCACAGACCCTTAGCGGGCTGGGGGAGGCCCCGGGGCCAGAGCAGCCAGGGTGAGGAGGCAAAGGCAGGGTGCCTGCCCGTCCTTGTCCTGGCACCTCCTCCACGGAGCCGACACCCAGGCTGGCATTGAGCAAAAAGCAGAGAGAGCCCCTGCCCCCTCTCCACCCCCCCAGCCAGCTCTGGAAGCAGAGAAATCAGCTTCCAGGAAAGCGGTACACCTCGAACAAGGTACCCTCAGCTTTGTTGTGACAGGGAGATGGTTATCACTCCGCATGCCAGATACCAGCCAGCGGCTGGCAGCCATCACCTGCGTGCCCCACCCCGCCCCGCCCCGCCCCGCCCCGCCCAGCCCGGCCCGGCCCGCGCAGCTGGCCCACCTCAGGGCCGGAAATCGGACCCCGCCAGCCTGGGAGCCAGCCTCACACTTGGCCCTGCAGGGAGCCAGCGGGAGCCGCCGCGGCTGGCCGATCCGGCTCACGGTTTTGAGTCAGCAGAACGGGGTGTCCCGAGCGAGGTGTCCCCAGGCCACGAGCTCATCCAGCCCCCAGGGGCCCCGTCCGAATGGGGACCGAGTGTCACGGCCCGGCCCGGCCCCCTGCCCCCCTGGGGACAGTGAGTGACCGGTGCCTCTGAGAGCAGATCCAGAGCCTCCCCGCCCCCCCTCTCCCGGTCCAGAACTCTCTTGTCCAGCTCCCTCAGCTCTTTTCCCGCAAACCCTGGCTCGGTCACCCCGGGCCATGCCCCTCCGGACACGGAGCCCACCCTCCCGCCCCTGCCAGCCCCCTGGCTGTGCCGGGGCAGAAGATCCCTCCTGATCCGCAGCTGGGAACTCAGCCAGGATCCCACCAAGTCCCCACCGAGGCCGCAGGCCCATCCCCCACCACCCAGCAACTCGTGGGGGGGGGGGTGCTGTGTCCCGGGACAGAGAACAAGCTGTGGCTGCAGATCAAGGTCCCAGAGGGAGGGGGGGGGGGGCTGGACCGGGAAGGAGGCAGGGCCCCCTCCGGCCCCTGCTCCTCTGGTCAGGGGCTCACTGGGGAAGGACCCCCAAAGGTCTCAGACACGGAGAGAGCAGGCCGGGGGCACAAGCCCGACCCCCCTGCCCCCCCCCCACCTCCACCCGGCACCCCATCCGGGCCCTCCACTGCACTTTCTCCCCAGGGCTGACTCGGACCCTGCACTCTGACCTCCCCGCTGCAGCTGGTTGTCTCCCTACCCCCCGTCCACCCCCCCCCGCAAGGATCTGGATTCCGGGCGAGGAAGGCAGCCCCCCAACTTGCGCACGCGGCTCAACAAGTGACCCGCACCCCGGGAGGGCCTGGCTGGGGGGAGGGCACGGTCCGGAGCGGGTCACGCCGGGTCGGAAGCAGTAGCCGCCGGGGTGAGGAGGGTGGGGGGGGGGGAGGAAGGGAGTGGGGCGCGCGGACCCCGGCGGAGGGCAGCGGCCCGGCGCCCCCAGGTCGCCCCCCAGCCCCGCGCCCGCGCCCGCGCCCGCGCTCACCCTCTGCAGCTCCCGCTCGATCTCGCCCGCCTTGAGCACGATGGGCCCGCGCACCGCGTACTCCACCGCCCGCACCCGCGGGTTCATGGACTCGGGCGTCAGGATGCGCCCGCGCCGCGCGGGGAGCTCCGCGGGGGCCTCGGCGGCCGCGCCGCTCCGGCCGCGGCTCCAGGGGCGCCCGGTGCCCGGGCGGCAGCCCCGCCGCCCCAGCGCCGCCGCCGCCGCCGCCGCCCGCTGCATCGCGCGCCCGCGCGGGACACCTGGGCACCAACAACACAAACAAAAGAAATTTTAAAAAATAACACCGCGTCCCCCTCAGCCCACGGCGGGCGCCCGGGCTCCCGCCCCCGAGCGCCCATCCCCCGGCGCCCGCACCCTCCACGCGCCACGATCGGGGCCGCGGAGGCTGCGCCCCGGGCGCGCCCGCAACCTGCCTGCCGCCGCCCGGCCACCGCTCGCCGGCGCCGCTAGCGCCCCAGCCGCCCGCCGCCCGCGGGCTCCGGCGTCCGCTCCCGCATCCCGGAGCCGGGCGTCCAGCCGCCGGGTCCGCGGCGCCCTCGCACACCCACAGCCCGCGGGCCCGCCCCGGCCTCCCGCCGGCCCCTGGGCCTTGTAGTTCCCCGGGGTGTTTCCGGAGCGTGCGCGGAGGGCTGGCTGGACTACAAGTCCCACAGTGCCCCGCGCCGGCCCGCCTGCCGGGGGCGGGGCGGGGCGGGGGCGGGCGCCGGAGTCCGGCTCGGTCCCGGGCGGAGCGGGCGGGAGTCGGGGTCTGGCTGAGCCCCCCGAGGGGCGCCTGGCCCGGGCTCGGCAGGCGCGTCTCAAACTTGGGTGGACGTAGAGGTGTTGGCGGGCTCTCCCTGGAGGCGCGTCTCCCCCGCCACCCTGCGGGGACGCCGGCTGGAAGGCGGTGCTCGGTGCCCCGGGTTTCATCATCCCGGGGGCGGTGCGGAGTCTGGGCCGGGCCGCCACCCGGGCCCTCCGGGACCTGGAGCTCCGCGTGGGCCGCACGGAGAGGTGCCCACAGCCTGCGTGGGGGTGGGGGTCCCGCCCCTGGCGGAGCACTGGTGGGGCTTCTCCCGGCCCCTCTGTCGGGGCTCTCCACACCTCCACGGCCCCTGTGGATCTCCTGCCCCGCATCGGGCATGGTCTGGCTCGGATACTTTTTTCTCTGGTTTTACGGTCCTCCTCCGTGGAAGCCCCCAATGGCTGGGGCAGCGCGGTTCCTGCTGTGCCCGCCCCTCTGAGGGCTCCCAGCGGCCCCTCCACACGTCGCTGCTGGAGAATGAATGAATGCTTAACACAGGATGGGTTATTTTTATTTTTAAAATATTTTTTATTGGTTTTTTTTTTTTTTACAGAGAGGAAGAGAGAGGGATAGAGAGTTAGAAACGTCAATGAGAGAGAAAAGTCAATCAGCTGCCTCTTGCACAACCCCTATTGGGGATGTGCGCGCAACCAAGGCACATGCCCCTGACCGGAATCGAACCTGGGACCTTTCAGTCCGCAGACCGATGCTCTATCCACTGAGCCACACCGGTGAGGGCCCCCCTCTGGGAACTCTGGGCCTGCACCGGCCCCCCCCCCCCCCCCCCCCGCCTCTGTCCGGAGGCCGGGCTCCGGGGACTCCCCCTGGAGGGAGCTTAGCTTTTCTAAGAACTGCCTGCCTCCCAGTCAGGTTCTCTCTCGCCCGCTCCGCTCTGCCCACCCTGGGAGATGCACATCCAGACACTCCCGCCCCCACCCTCACCCCCAAACACACACCCCCAAAGCCCAGGCCCTCCCTGCTCCCCCAGGGCCAGTGCTCGGCCTGCGCTCTGCCCGCCCTCTGCCCTCTGCCCGGCGGCCGGGCCCACGTGGGTGGGTGTGCAGTGGCCTGGAGCCCTGTCTCAGCAGGGACGGGGGGTCACGAGCCGGAGCGGGTGGGGGACGGGGAGCTGGGGGCCAGGGAGGACGGAGCCTCGCCTGTGTGAATCCCTCAGCAAGGAGCACATTTGTCAATGATTCACGTCATTAAAAATGGACTTTACAACAGTGAGGGGTGCAACTGCGTGACCTGAAATGGGGTGAGCGGTCCTTTTCGGGGAGCCCTCAGGGGACGCGTTCAGGAAGCACCCAGTGGGCGCCCGGCGTGGTTCTTTCTTTAAAAAAAAATTAATTGATTTTTTTAAAATATATTTTTAAAATATGTTTTACTGACTTTCTACAGAGAGGAAGAGAGAGGGACAGAGAGTTAGAAACATGGATGAAAGAGAAACATTGATCAGCTGCCTCCTGCACACTCCCTACTGGGGATGTGCCCACAACCAAGGTACATGCCCTTGACCGGAATCGAACCCAGGACCCTTCAGTCTGCAGGCTGACGCTCCATCCACTGAGCCACACCGGCCAGGGCCGCACCCTGACTTCTGGACTAACTATTTCCAGGCCTCTCCACCACCAGGCCTGCGTGACCCGGGGCAGAGGAGGGGCGGTGGGGACTGAACTTCCTTTATAATGCGTAGCGCCATCTTCCAGAATCCCAGCTCGCCACGGGGGGGGGGGGGGGGGGGGCCACAGGGGCCTGGAGAAAAGAACAGGAGCCAGGAGCGGTCTGGGTGCCAGGCCTTCCCTTCACCACCCCCCAGCGTCGAGTTCCCGGCCCCCCTCGGCCTGGCATCCCCGGGGGGGTGGGGCAGCCTCTCCGAGGGGCAGTGGCAGCGCCTGGGCCAGTGGCCCGTGGCGCCGGCACATCCAGTGCCGCACAGACAGGGTCACAGAGACCTGCCGCGGAGGTAATTGCCGTCCCTTTACCCCTCTGTGCTTCGGGGCCGCGTGGCGCCCGCGAGGCCTCCGCTGCCTTTGTTCTCCGTTCTCACAGAAACGCGAGGGCCCCGGCCCTGGCCCGGAGCTCAGACGTAGTCGGCGGGCTGGCATCTGTCCCAGGTCGCCACGGTCGTGGGTTCCATCCCCCGTGAGGGCACAGGCGAGAATCTCCCATGAGTGCATAAGTGAGTGGAACAACGAACCAATGTTTCTCTCTCTCTCCCGAAAAGAAAAAGAAAAACCCATTGATTGCGCTCCGGCTGGTTAGGCTCAGTGAACTCAAGGGTCCCGGGTTCGATTCCGGTCAAGGGCATGTACTTTGGTTGCGGGCACATCCCCAGTGAGGGGTGTGCAGGAGGCAGCTGGTCGATGTTTCTCTCCCATCGATGTTTCTGGCTCTCTATCCCTCTCCCTTCCTCTCTGTAAAAAAACAAAAATCAATAAAAAATATATTTTTTAAAAAAACACCATTGATTGCAACGACTCCCCCCAGGCATTCGCACATTTATTGAGGACCTACTATGTGGCAGCTGCCCTGCCAGGTGCTGGTGGAATCCCACAGCCAGTCTTTAGCCTTTTAAAGTAGTGCTTTGTCCAAAAAATTCTCCTTTTGACACCAGCCCCTTTCCTTCATTCCTTCTTCTTCTTTTTTAAAAAAAATATATTTTATTGATTTTTTACAGAGAGGAAGAGAGAGGGATAGAGAGTTAGAAACATCGATGAGAGAGAATCATCCACCAGCTGCCTCCTGCACACCTCCTACTGGGGACGTGCCCGCAACCAAGGTACATGCCCTTGTCCGGAATGGAACCCGGGACCTTTCAGTCCGCAGGCCGACGCTCCATCCACTGAGCCAAACCGGTGTGGGCCCTTCTTCTTTTTAAAATATATTTTTATTAATTTCAGAGAGGAAGGGAGAGGGAGAGAGAAATAGAAACATCAGTGATGAGAGGAACATCAATCCCCACTCTGGGGACCGAGCCACTGCCTAGCTATGTGCCCTGACCCGGAATCGAACCCTGACCTCCTGGTTCATAGGTCCACGCCCAACCACTGAGCCACACCAGCCAGGCTCTTTCTTTTAAAGAAAGGCATTGGCTTAACCAAGCGCCCTGTTTCTGCATGGAGGGTTAATGCCGAGGGACTCAGCCATCAGGCCTCCACCCCCCACCCCTCCTGCTCCCCCACCCCCCACAGGATGTGCTGCATTCCCTTGCTTTCCACCCTGTTTGTGAGGGCCTCCTCCTCCTCCTTCTCCTCCTCCTCCTCCCCCTCCTCCTTCCCCTCCTCCTCTCTTTCTTCTCCTCCTCTTCCTCCCCCTCCCCCTCCTCCTCCTCCTGCTCCTCCTCCTCTTCCTTCCCCTCCTCCTCTTCTCTTCCTCCTCCTCCGTGCACTGACCCTTGGGTAAGCAGGGAGGGCCTCTTCCTCCTCCTCCTTCCCTCCTCCTCCTCCCCCTCCCCCTCCCACTACTCCTCCTCCTCTTCTCTTCCTCCTCCTGCTCCTCTTCCTCCTCCTCTCTTCCTCCTCCTCCTTCCTCTCCCCCTCCCCTTCCTCCCCCTTTCTCCTCCCCCTCCCCCTCCTCCCCCTCCTCCTCTTCTCTTTCTCCTCCCCCTCCTCTTCCTCCTCCTTCTCCTCTCCCTCCTCCTCCCCCTCCTCCTCCTCCCCCTCCTCCTTCCCCTCCCCCTCCTCTCCCTTTCCCCTTCCCCCCTCCTCCTCCCCCTCCCTCTCCCTCTCCTCCCCCCACTCCTCCTCCTCCTCCTCCTCCTCCACCTGGCTCCTGTCTTTCCAATGCTTTGAACTTTGGCCAACGGCATGTGGCCATGTCGTCAGGGCAGCTCTCCGGGATCCCTGTGACTCAGCTGTCTCTCCCCGGCTTCCTTCCCTCCTTCCGGAGAGGCCGTGCTCGGAGGAAGCAGTGCGGCTGGCCGGTGGCGGTGGCCGCCCAGCCGGTCCCCCGGGCGGGGGCCAGCAGGGGCCATGTCTGCCGGGACGCTGTCCCGGGTCTGGCGGGTTAGCGGCAGAGGGCTGCGTGGACCCGTGTTCCTGGGCACCACCACGTACCCACCCGGCGCCGCCGAGGCTCACCCGGGGCTGCGTGTGCTTGAGGTCCCGAGTTGTTTGAAAGAATCTTTCCAAAAATCGGGACTTTTTATTTTATTTATTTTTTAACATATATTTTATTGATATTTTACAGAGAGGAAGGGAGAGAGATTGAGAGCTAGAAACATCGATGAAAGAGGAACACCGACCAGCTGCCTCCTGCACACCCCGCACCGGGGATGTGCCCGCAACCAAGGTGCATGCCCTTGACCGGAACCGAACCTGGGACCCCCGAGTCCGAGGGCCGACGCTCTATCCACTGAGCCACACCGGTCGGGCCTGTTTATATATTTTTTGTTGCCATGGTTTAACTTGACAATCCAAGAGGGAAAGAGGTCAGTGCCCCTGACTACAGAGTCAGGTGCTGCATGTTTTAGAACTTCTTGTGGGACCCCGGGGGAAAGGTACCCACCAGTTTAACAATCACTCATGTGACTATGCCATCTTTTTTGTGTGTGTTGTTGTTTTTTTAATATACATTTTTATTGTTTTTGGAGAGGAAGGGAGAAGGGGAGAGAGAGAAACACCAATGATGAGAGAGAACCGTGGACAGGCTGCCTCCTGCACGCCCCACACTGGGGATGGCGCCCGCAACCCGGACATGTGCCCTGACCGGGAATCGAACCCTGACCTCCTGGGTCCTCGGTCTAATCTCAGCCCCTGAGGCACAGCTCCAGGCTCGCTGTCCGGCTTTGAACTGCCCGCGGCTTTGGAGGAGAGGGTGTCAGGGGACCGAGCGGGGGCCAGTGGCCCGTGAGCAGCTGTTACCTGTTACCTGGTAGGTAAGGGAGTCCACGCAGACCCGGGTAAGGCCAGGCTGAGATCTCACCCTGCAGGCAGAGCGCAGGGAGGACGCTGACACAGCCCGCCCCCGCCCCCCCCCCCACAGTAATTAATAGGGTTTATTAAGGGAAACTTGCATGTCTTGGGCCAGAGCAAGATGAAATGGATCCCTAGCACTTGGCAGGAGCCTAAGGGCTAGGGGGTGGGGGAGTCGTCCCGGGGCGGGTCCGGGAGTGCCACCCGGTGGAGGCAGTTCCTCCAGTGCCGGACCAGCCCGGGCAGCAGCCGGTGCCGCAGCCAGCGCCCCGCTCAGGAGCCAGCACCCGCTCAGGAGCCGGCTCCCCGCTCAGGAGCCAGCACCCGGCTCAGGAGCCAGCGTCCAGCTCAGGAACCAGCACCCCGCTCAGGGGCAGGAGGCGAGGGCGGTGCTGATCCATGTCAGAGGGAATGGGGCCGGGATCGGGCTGCGTGTGAGCAGAGCCTCCAGAAAGCAACCTCTGCGGGCACCGGGCCAGCTCTGGGCCCAGGCAGCTGAGTCAGGACAGGAAGTCCCCGGGGGCTTCGGGACGGAGCCCGGGAGGGTGCTGCTGACCCGGCTCGCCCTGGTCCCTCCGGCGGGTGACAGGGCCCTGGAGATGGTCCTCGTCCTGACCTCTGCCTCGTCTAGCCAAACTGGATAGGCCCGGGGTCGGCAGACTCATTCGTCCACGGGGCCAAACAGCAACAGGACAGCGACGGACGTGTCTTTGGAGAGCCACGTGTTTTTTAAACGTAAACTCTCTGGGTAGGCACATTGTCATTAACTTAATCAGGGCCCTACTAGGCTGGCCTTTGCTAAACGCTCAAGGGGCCAAAGAGCCGCCGTTTGCCAACCACTGGGATGAGCCATCTCCAGGATGCCTCCTGTGGTCAGTCTAGGCATGAACTTGGACCCAAGTCAAGTCTGGGAGTATTTTTAAAAATATATATTTTATTGATTTTTTACAGAGAGGAAGGGAGAGGGATAGAGAGTCAGAAACATCGATGACAGAGAAACATCGATCAACTGCATCCTGCACACATCCTACTGGGGATGTGCTCGCAACCAAGGTACATGCCCTTGACCGGAATCGAACCTGGGACCCTTGAGTCCTCAGGCCGACGCTCTATCCACTGAGCCAAACAGATCAGGGCTGGGAGTATTTTTTTAAATATGTTTTATTGAATTTTTTACAGAGAGGAAGGGATAGGGATAGAGTGTTAGAAACATCGATGAGAGAGAAACATCAACCAGCTGCCTCCTGCACCCCACCCCACCCCATCACTGGGATGTGCCCGCAACCAAGGGACATGCCCTTGACGGGAATCGAACCCGGGACCCTTGAGTCCACAGGCCCATACTTTATCCACTGAGCCAAACTAGTTAGAGCGTCTGGGAGTCTTGAAGAAAGACTCCCAGGACTATGAAGAAAGACGTAGATAGATCTCCTTCATAACGTGGGAGTCTGTGCTCGAGAGAGAAGGGAGGAGATGGATGGAAACAGACAGATGCCTCCTGATTTCCCTCCAGCACCTGGATCCAGCCATGCCTGAAACCCACGTGGATATAATTGTGTCTAAGTTTACCTACTACATATGGCCCTTAACACTATTGACTAAAACAATTCTCCCATCTTTCTTTTTTTTAAAATATATTTTATTGATTTTCCATAGAGAGGAAGGGAGAGGGATAGAGAGCTAGAAACATCGATGAGAGAGAAACATCGCCTCCTGCACACACCCTACCGGAGATGTGCCCGCAACCAAGGTCCATGCCCTTGACCAGAATCGAACTTGGGACCTTCCAGTCTGCAGACCGATGCTCTATCCACTGAGCCACACCGGTTTTGGCCAATTCTCCCATCTTTCTATTTGGCTGAAGCTCATTGCCGCAGGGCTTTGGTTACTTACACCTAAAAGTGCCTTTCTTAAGACAAGGATTTTAACTCCTGTCACTCGCTGGCTAAATCCACAGGCAGCGAGGACACCAGTTAAAGCCACTGTGGGCCTTCTCCTCCCAGAGAGAACATCTGCGCCATTCTCTGCTCCCACCCCTCCCCCTCAGGCCAGGGGACCCCCTGGGATTGCGACCAGCTTATCCCAGGCTCACCCCGAACCCGTCACCAAGGCCCCTTTTCTCTGACTTCCCCGTGAGCCAGAGCAGCCTGGGCTCTCCAGGTGCTTCTCCTGGGCCCATGGTCAGCAAACCCGAGCCACACGTGGCTCTGTGGCCCCTTGAGTGTGGCTCTTCCACCAAAACACCACGTCCTGGGCGAGTCTGTGTTGAAGAAGTGGCGTTAGAAGAAGTTTAAGTTTAAAAAAAATGGGGCTCTCCAGAGAAATGTCAATCGTTGTCCTGTTGTATTTGGATCTGCGGACTAACCAGTGTACTAACCACTGTCCTAGGCCTTCCTGTGCCACTACCTAAGTATATATTTTTTACCAAATATACCAAAAAAAAAAAAAGCCAACGTGGAAGTCGGTTATTCAGCGAGGGGGCGGGGCAGCCGGACCCACGGACAGTCCCCGCACCAGGAGGGTTCCTCCTAAGCCTCAGACGCTGCAGCCTCTTCCCCGGGGACCCAGGCCCTTGGGTGTGCTAGGGTGCCTAGCAACCGACACCCCGAGGGCGGCCCAGTGCAGGGAGGGACACACAGGAGCATTCGTGGCCCTGGCGGGGCAGGGAGGCCGGGGCCCCAGGTTCCGTGTGTAGGAATTGGGGGGGGGGGGTGAAGGGTGCGCCCCAATTTGGGCGTGGGGACCTGGCGGGGAGCTGGCTGTGCTGGACGGTGACCTCTGAGCCGCGGGGCCAGGCCGGCTGGGGCCGGGAGCGGCTCCCGAGAGCCCGGGCTCCGCCGGGTCTGGCCTGCCACCTAGCGCCAGCTGCCACCGTCTGCAAGTTGTTTACGGCGGCCAGGCCTCCGAGGGCGGCCCGAGGGAGAAGACATGGCCTCGGCCTTCATAGCGGGAGAAACCTCACCGCCAGACTCTGTCATCCCTGCTTGAGGATTGTGTTTTAAAATATACTTTTTAAAATATATTTTTATTGGTTTCAGAGAGGAAGGGAGAGGGAGAGAGGGAGAGAGGGAGAGAGAGAGAGAGAGAGAGAGAGAGAGAGAGAGAGAGAGAGAGAAACATCAATGATTAGAGAATCACTGATTGGCTGCCTCCTGCACGCCCCGCACTGGGGATCGAGCCTGAAACCTGGGCCTGTGCCCCTGGCTGGAATCGAACCCGGGACCCTTCCGTCCCCAGGCCTACGCTCTATCCAGAACCAAACCAGCTAGGACTTAAAAGTATTTTTATTGATTTCAGAGAGGAAGAGAGAGAGAGAGAGAGAGAGAGAGAGACATCAATGATGAGAATCATGGATCAGCTGCCTCCTGCACGCCCTACACTGGGGGTCAAGCCCGCAATCTGGGCAGGTGCCCTGACGGGAACGAACCCAGATTGGCTGAGCTTCCTGCTCTTCTTCCCCTCTTCTCCCCCCAAAACCGTTCTGTTTTAAAGGGCTCTTGGTGGCCGAAACCAGTGTGGCTCAGTGGGTAGAGCGTCGGTCTGTGGACTGAAGGGTCCCGGGTTCGATTCCGGTCAAGGGCATGTACCTGGGTTTCGGGCACATCCCCAGTGGGGGGTGTGCAGGAGGCGGCTGGTGGATGTCTCTCTCTCATCGATGTTTCTAGCTCTCTATCCCTCTCCCTGCCTCTCTGTAAAAATTCAATAAAATATATTTTTTAAAAAATAAATAAAGGGCTCTCAGTGGAGACGTGATGTTCTGAACGCTAACACGATGGGAGGGAGGCGGGGCTGGCACACTCCTGGAGGCCCACGTCCTAATTACCACCGGGCGATCTCACGGCGGCTGTGCACAGCCCCCCTGCTCACCGCGCACACAATGCCTGCCGTGAGAGACGCCCTGCCGGCCTAATTGCTCCCGGCGAGCCTGGCACCGCCGCGGCGGCTGCGGGAGAGATCCTGCCTGAACCGGCCAGCCCCCGAGGCGGGCGGAGGGCGCCCCCCCCCCCCCCGGCCCCTGTCTGTTCTTCCTTTCCTCTGGCCCCTGACCTCTGACCCTGCTCAGCCTTCTCAGCGTCTGCCCCTTTCCTTGGGGGCCCTCCCCAGCATGCCCTGACGGAATCAGCCGCTGCTTCCTGTGGGCACCCGCGGGGGCCCGCCGCCGGGACGACCCCCAGGACCCCCCTGCTTCCCAGGACACTGGGGATGTGCTCGCAACCAAGGTCCATGCCCTTGACTGAAATCGAATTCTGGGGCCTTCCAGTCTGCAGGCCGACGCTCTA
This sequence comes from Vespertilio murinus, assembly GCA_963924515.1. Classification (NCBI taxonomy): domain Eukaryota; kingdom Metazoa; phylum Chordata; class Mammalia; order Chiroptera; family Vespertilionidae; genus Vespertilio; species Vespertilio murinus. The sequence continues at coordinate 1,394,417 of OZ004716.1, read as the reverse complement.
TCCACTGAGCCACACCGGTTTCGGCGACACTGTGGATTCTTGCTTGTTTCCTCGGGGGTCGCCGCTCTGTGGAAGGCCAGCTGCCATGTCCTGAGGCCCCGGGAGCCGCCCTGTGGAGAGGCCCGTGGGAGGAGCTGAGCTGAGGCCTCCCGCCGGCAGCCAGGCTGGGGGTTTTGGGAGACGTCCACAGATTCTCCAAGACACCCCCCTTCGGGAGGTGGGCCTCGATCCCCGCCGTCCCGAGTGTGGAGCGGCCTTGTAGACTCACTACAATCGTGAAAGGACGTCATTATCACCTAAAATCATCCCCCGCGGCAGGTCCACCTCACTCTGTTGTGGGGTCGAACCCTGGAGTCAGAATCAGACCACCGGGGAGGCTGCTGATGGATTAAGAAAAGCAGGCAAGGATTTATTGGACTGGCCAGGACGGCCGCGAGAGCACCACACGCAGGTGGAGTCCACACTCACGACCCCGCCGTTCCAGGTGTAGGCAGTCCTTTTAAAGGCCTAAACCACAGCCGAAACCGGTGTGGCTCAGTGGATATAGAGCGTCGGCCTGCGGACTGAAAGGTCCTAGGTTCGATTCCGGTCAAGGGCATGTGCCTTTGTTGCGGGCACATCTCCAGTGGGGGGTGTGCAAGAGGCAGCTGGTTGATGTTTCTAGCTCTCTATCCCTCTCCCTTCCTTTCTGTAAAAAATCAATAAAATAGATTTAAAAAAAATAAAAGGTCTAAACCACAAAAATTTCCCTTTGTTCTGCGGCTGTTCTAAATTCTAAATGCTGGGAACAGCCCGCAGGGTCGTCCCCGGCCACATCCTGTTGGAGGTTGGAATGTGGCCCTATCTTGCAAAAGCAATTATTACAGGAGCAGAATCAAGCAGAGATAGTCATCTCTAAAGGTTATCTACAGTTTCTGCTCCCGGAGCTACGGAGTCAGAGGGAATCAATCTCCTGAGGTTCTGGTCCACGGCACGGGAAAACTGCCTTAGCCTCCAGGCCTCCTTCTGGAAGCTGAGGCAACTACCCTGTTGTTTAAGCAAGTAAGCCAGTGCCGAAGCCAGAATAGCAGGGTTAAAATTCAAACAGCAGTTTTTTACCTAAGTATGGTTGCTACCATACATACTTCAATTTGCAACATTGAAAGCTTCACATATTTATGCACATTGTATTTATTCAAAATGTGCTTACAGGCACTTAATGTGCAGAATAGAACTATCACTCAGGCCGCGGGCTTCAGTTACAACAGAACAGCCAGTTACCGGTGCAACAGCCATTGTCTGTCATCAGCGCTGATGGGCAATGTTCTCTGAGCAAAGTGTACAGTTTCTCTTAAATTATGTTCTCTCTTATGTGTTTGTCCCTGTGGTTTCTTGAAATGTGATGTTGTGTCGACTTCCATATTTTATAAAACGAACTTGCACTTGCATGTTTTTCACTTCGTTTTCTGAGGAGTTGGCTGTAGATCTATGACTAATGAATGGATCAAAAAGCAGAACTGGCCCCACAGTGGGCCTTAGGCAATTCTTTATTAAGTAAAGGGATGCATTTTCAATCCCGGGCCCTGGGCGCAGGGCGTTAGTCAGGGGTCTCCTACAACTCCTCCACGATTAGGCTTGCTAACAGCGGCCGAAGTTAACTAAACGCCAGGACCTGTGCGGGACGAGGTCCCTCCCTCTCCCACTCGCGTTTTCCCTCCCGCGGGAGGCGTGCCCAGCACCTAGATGCGTCCTGTGCACTCACTGGTGGAGCCCGACGCCCGTCACTGCCAGGCCCCGCCCTAGCCACGCCCCCACGTCCTCGCGGAACCCGGAGAAGTCGTGGCCATTGTCTCACTGGAGGGTCCCGCCCTTCGCGTGGGTTGGTGGGAGCGCCGTTCCACGAGCCAGCGCACGCTGCACGCGCCCCGCCCCCTCGCACGCCGGCCCCGCCCCTCACACGCCGACCCCGCCCCCTTCGCACGTCGGACACGCCCCTTCGCACGTCGGGCCCGCCCCCAGCACGCAGGCCCCGCCTAGCCTCGCGCATGCGCGCGCGCGCATCCGGAAGTGCCTCGGTCGGGGCGGCGGGACGGGGAGGGCGGAGGCCGCGCTGCTGACGGGAGGCGCTCAGTCGCCGGCGGCGGCGGAGGGGACCATGTCTGCGAGTCGAGCCAAGAAAGCGAAGATGGCCACCAAGTCATGCCCACAGTGCGACCTGCAGGTGAGCGGCGGGCCGGCGGGCGAGGGTCCGTCCACGGGCGCGGGCTCCTCGGGCGGCGGGCGGCGCGGAAGGGGGCGTGGGCTGTCCCCGCCGCCCGGCGGGCCCTGGGTCCGGCCCGGCGGGACCGGAGGGCGGCTTTGTTCCCCTCAGGCCCGGGCGGACTGTGGGCCGAGGATGCTCAGCTCATCCCGGGCTTCCTCCGCGGCGCCGGCGGAGGGAGGCCTAACGGCGCGGCGCCCGCGGTGGCGAGAGCGACGGCGGCCGGACATCGATGTCTAGGTTTTGGCTCGCCCCCCAGCAGCGAGGCCGGGCCTCCCAGGTTCGGCGGGAGTGGGATGGATGCGCTGTGGTCGGGGAAGCCGAAGCCAGGGCCCGTCACCGGCGGAGAGGCCGCGGGGCCGGGGCGACATCTCGTCTCCTAGCAACGCACGATCTCCCACCGGCTCTGGGGGCCCGAGCGCTGGCCGGAGGGAGACCGAAGCTCCTTCTTCCGGTCTTTGGAGAAGTCCTGTTAATCTTTTTGTTTTTAATATGTTTTTTTATTTATTTTAAAAAAATATATACTTTTTATTATTTTACAGAGAGGAAGGGAGAGGGAGAGAGAGTTAGAAACATCGATGAGAGAGAAACATCCATCAGCCGCCTCCTGCACACCCCCTTCTGGGGATGTGCCCGCAACCAAGGCACATGCCCTTGACCGGAATTGAACCTGGGACCTCTATCCACTGAGCCAAACTGGTTAGGGCTTAATATGTTGTTGTTTTTTTTAAAGTATTTTATTGTTTTTTTACAGAGAGGAAGAGAGAGGGATAGAGAGCCAGAAACATCGATGAGAGAGAATCATCGATCAGCTGCCTCCTGCACACCTCCTACTGGGGATGTGCCCGCAACCAAGATACATGCCCTTGGCCAGAATCGAACCTGGGACTCTTCAGTCCGCAGGCCGACGCTGTATCCACTGAGCCACACCTGTTTCGGCCACACAGACATCTTAGATGAAGCAGTCACACTGCACACCTGGCCCCCGGAAGGTGCCCCCTCACCTCCCGCAGCTGCGCAGGCAGGTCTCTGTATTGTCTCGGGGTTACTTATTGTTTAGTTGAAGAGACCGCAGAAACACTCGAGGAGTCTAATAAATAGTAAAATGTCATATATGTTCTCTCTTTTTCTCCCCCCTCCAGGTTCCTGTTGCATGTAAATCTTGTTCCTGTGGTTATATTTTTATTAATAGGAAACTCCTGAAAGTGAAACAGTCAGATAAGTCATCACCTTTTACAGGTAATTGCAAGTTTACCATCTTTTCAGCTTTTATGGTTTTTGTTATATGGATTAAAAGTTAATTTTTGTTAATTAATTTTTTACCTTGTGGTCGCTGGTTATAGCCTCAGTCAGGGCAGCCAATCAATGTTTCTCTCTCTCCCTCTCCCCTCCCCTTTTTAAATTTTTATTTTTTTAATATGTTTTATTGATTTTTTTTACAGAGAGGAAGGGATAGGGATAGAGAGTTAGAAATATCAAGGAGAGAGAAACAACGATCAGCTGCCTCCTGCACACCCGCTACTGGGGATGTGCCTGCAACCAAGGTACATGCCCTTGACCAGAATCGAACCCGGAACCCTTTAGTCTGTAGGCTGACACTCTGTCCACCGAGCCAAACGGGCTAGGGCAGAATGTCTTATTTAACTTGCCTGAAAATGTCTCTGATTTGGATGATTCTGTTATTTGTGTGCAGCTCTGAGGTATGAATTCTACTCCCGTGACCCCTCACCACAGTGGCTGTGAGGTTCCCTGCCCCCCTCATGCGTTTGGGAAAACCTTTTGCTTTTGGATTTAGCTCTGCAGTAAAACAAGTTTGTCTTTGATTGTATCTCAACAGCATGTTTGTTTGAAGTGGAAGAACTGGCTTCCTGCATTAGTTAAATCCATAACAACAGGGAACCTTTCTCCTCAGTGTCAGTGCCATTAGGAACAATAGGTAGGGTAAATTGCTTTCAGTGTATTAGGAATAAAATAAAGCTACTCACTTTCCTAATACCTTACAGTTGCAAGATTTTTTTTTTTTTTTTTTTGGTAACAATATTTATGGTTGAGATCACATTTTTTTCCGCTCTTGTAATAGAAGATTAATTATTGACTTATTTGAAATAGTGTAACTTGCCGAAACCGGTTTGGCTCAGTGGTAGAGCGTCGGTCTGCGGACTGAAAGGTCCCGGGTTCGATTCTGGTCAAGGGCATGTACATTGGTTGCGGGCACATCCCCAGTGGGGGGTGCGCAGGAGGCAGCTGGTCGATGTTTCTCTCTCATCGACGTTTCTGGCTCTCTATCTCTCTCCCTTCCTCTGTGTAAAATATCAATAAAAATATATTTTTAAAAAATTCACTTATGTTTAAAAAAAAGAAAAGAAATAGTGTAACTTGGAATTTAAGCAAGGGTATTCACCGTCTTGGAAGGCAGAACAGTTGGTGTGAAGGGATGTGTATTTATACGGGGCTGTAATTAAAGCTGTTGAAAGAGAAATCTTTCTCCTTACTGCCCCACGATTTCCCCCCAAAATTGCCCAGAACTGAATTCTGCTGAATTTCTCTTCCTTTTTTTTTTTTTTTTAAACCTTCGGTGAGTTTAGGAAAGGTGTGCTATGGTTGTGTTTTACTGGGCAGTGGACTACAGAGCCATTTAAAAGATGCGACTGCCGGGGAGGGATGCAGACTTAGGCAAACGGTCCTTTCGCGTCCCTAAAGTGTGTTCTTTTTACTCGTCTACACCAACATTAGGCCTGCAGCCAGGAGCAGTGACATAGAGCGGCTGAGAGAAGAGAGAGAGGCTGTGAATTAGCAGTCATTCAGAGCACCTGAGACAGGGGGAGGCCGACCTAAAAACACTCAGAAAGCACAGGAGCAGCTGTCCGTCAGCCCACCTGGGAGGGTGTTTTTCCAAGCATCAAATCCATCTGGGATCTTAATTTGAGAGCACTGAGAAAAATGGAAGACGTTGAGTTCCTGGATCTCAAAGCACAACTCATATTTTTAAATATGTATCTTACTGATTTCAGGGAGGAAGGGAGAGGGAGAGAGAGAGGGAAGCATCAATGATGTGGGAGAATCATTGATTGGCTGCCTTCTGCACGCCCTCTACTGGGGATTGAGCCCACAACCCAGGCCTGTGCCCTTGGCTGGAATTGAACCTGGGACCTTTCAGTCTGCAGCCTGACGCTCTATCCACTGAGCCAAAGCAGCCAGGGCAGCGCAACTCATATTTTAGTTCAAAATAATTTTTTCTTTTTTAAAATATATATTTTATTGATTTCTTACAGAGAGGAAGGGAGGTGGGATAGAGAGTTAGAAACATCAATCAGCTGCGTCCTGCACACCCTCTACTGGGGATGTGCCCGCAACCTAGGTACACACCCTTGACTGGAATCGAACCTGGGACCCCTCAGTCCGCAGGCTCTATCCACTGAGCCACACGTAGGTGTCAGGTCTGCTCACGCGTGTTCTTCAGGGCCCTTGGTGCTGACGTGCTCTTCAGCCGTCTTCCATGACCGAGCTTCTGTTTGCTTTCTCCACAGAAGTGAGCAAAACCATGTCTCCGAAGGATCTGCGGATACTTTTCTTGTACGAGTTTAAGCTGGGCCACAGCGCGGCCGCGGCCAGCCGGAACATCACGTCCGTCTTTGGAGAAGGCTCGGTCAACGAAAGGACGATCCGCTGGTGGTTCGAGAAGTTCCGGGCTGGGGACCTGAGCCTGGAGAACGGGCCCCGGGGGAGGCCCCGGTCCGTCCTGAACGCAGACGAGCTGCGAGCCCTGGTGGAAGCGAACCCCAAGACCGCCATCCGGGGCCTCGCCGCCGGCCTCGGCGTCTCTGCCACCACCATTTCTCGGCACCTGGCCGCCATCGGGAAGGTGAAAAGGCTGGACAAGTGGGTGACAGCCGTGGATGGATGACCCTAAACACGTGGCTGGAGAGATGCTCATCCCCTAAGATTGGAAAGAGCAGAGGCTTGATGAGGCGTCGTGAGTGCGACAGAAATGAAATCGGAAGTGATCTGGACAGTGGTTGGATGCTGATGAAGTTCCCAAACGTCTCAAAACCGCCGTTCAACCAAAAAAGGATCTGGTAGCGGTTGGTGGTATGCAAAAGGGCGTTTCATCACGGCTTGTTACCCAAGATTGCCTTTATGGTTTTAAAACGAGCTCGAGTTGTCACGCAGCGGAACTCATGGACCCGAATTGCCATAGAGCCCTCTGCGTGGTCTGCATCGGGACCTCGCCTTCCCGTGACCACAGGTGACCTCGGACATCACGGAGCGCGCCGGGAGGTACCTGAATCGGGCACAGGAATGAGTGGTCCAGCAGGCTCCCTGACCTTTTAAAACAGATCACCATCCTTTTGTCATTTGTTACTAGGAAACAGAACACTCTCCAACTGAGAAGCAGGAATGAATAGCTTTTAACAAGAGTGGATTTTATAAATGTAATCTATATCCTTTAATATTGGGGGACTTTATCACTTGGAGAAAGCAGCTAATAGCTATTAGTGAATATTTTGGTTGAATGAAGCTGTTGTTTTTCTAAAAAAAATACAGCGTTTTCCTTTTGACCTACAGAAAGGCAATTTCATATGGTTCACCCTGGCCGCTTCCTAGATCCTGGCCCAGCCCCAAGACGGACAGGCACTTGGGGACCCAGGCTGCCAGCTGCCCCGAGGACGGGCTTCTACTAGAGTTTAGCCTAAGTGATGGGCTGCTGTTTTGGAAATTAATTTATAAAAAGCACGTGGCTTCTGTCACACGTGTCCTTTCTGACTCCATCTTAGCTCACTCAGGGAGAGCCAGCTGCCACGTTGTGGTAGACCTCCCCCTCGTTGAGCATTCAGATGAGATTGCATAACCACACCTGGGTTTCTGACCCACAGGCATGGAGGTAATATTTTAAAAAAATAGGTTGTTACTGATTTCAGAAAGGGAGGGAGAGGGAGGGAGAGAGAAAGAAACTTCAATGATGAGACAGAATCCTGAGTCCTTTCTAAGCCCATCTCCTTCCCAGGGTGAGAGACCCTGCATAGCTGAATATGGCCCGCCTCTCCTCACCTCTGCCCTGCAACACCAAACTCCCCTTGCTTACACTGCCCCACCCCACCCAGCTCCACCTCACACCCTTAGAGATTCAGCTTTGGAGACAGCTCTTTGGAAAGCCTTGGAGGACCACCAGCTCCCTCAACGGTGGGTCAGGGGCCCCCTCAGTAGCTGTGTACAAATCCTTATCTCTTCTTTATTTTTTTTGGGGGGGGGGGGAAGAAAGCCTACTTTTTAAGCTTGATCTAGTAGAAAATTAAAATACAATAGGACATGGAACGAAAAACGAGTCTTCCTCCTACCCTTGCCGTGTTCTGTACCTTATTTTTCCAATGCGCTATTCTGGAGGTCATTCCATCGCTCCACACAGATCTCTTTCATTCTCTCACACCGGGGCTGCCGCTGGTGTCCTCTGACACGCAGTGGTGTCCTGGGCATCATCTTTGCACAAGGGGAGTATCTTTCCTTCCGATTCTTAGGGACAGGATTGCCAGATCAAAGGCTAAGTGGGTCTCAACCGCTTTGCTCTTCCCATCAACCACCCAACTCCTCGGGAGCGGGATGCTAAGTGATTCTGAGGTTCAGCACTTCCTCGTGTTCCCATTCGTGTGGCGGACAACGAATATTGTATCTCGCGGCGCCGACCCCGGGGCCTGGCAGAGAGTAGACTCATCAGATGTCTAAGCTCCGCAATGATGAGACTTATACTAACAATTACTGAAGTTCACTAAATGCCACTCCCGGGGGTAAAGGACCTCCGCCCCCTCCGCCCCCTCCCTCTCTCCTTCCTTCCGGGGCGAGGCGTGGCCAGCGCCTATTGGTGTCCTGTGCACTCATTGGCCGAGCCAGATGCCCGTCATTGTCAAATCCCGTCCGAGCCACGCCTCCACGCTGTTCGCCTAACCGAGAGAAGGCGTGGCCATAATCTCGCGGGAGGGTCCGCCCGTCTACCCCTGATGAGAATCCCGGCGCGATTGAGTGGGTGGGTGGTTGGGTGGGTGGGAGCGCGGTCCCGAGTCCCACGGAGCCAGCGCACGCCACGTCGCGCCAAGTCCCCTCGCAGCCGCGCCTCTCACATCAGGCCCCGCCTACCACACAGGCCACGCCCCACACGGCGCCCCCCTCGCTAAGGCCACGCCCCTAACAACAGGCCCCGCCCCTCGCACGCCGCGCCCCGCCCCCTTGTACGCCGCGCCCCCTCGCACGCCGGCCCCGCCCACCCTCGCGCACGCGCGCGCGCGTCGGGCAGCGCCTCAGTCTGGGCCGCGGGACCGGCGGGCGGAGGCCGGGCCTGAGGTGCGAGGGGAGGAGCCCAGGCCGCCGCCACAGCCGCCGCCGCCGCCGCCGCCGCCTGAGGGGAGCATGTCTGCGAGCCGAGCCAAGAAAGTGAAGATGGCCACCAAATCGTGCCCCGAGTGCGACCAACAGGTGGGCGGCGGGCCGGCGGGCGGGCGGCCGTTGCCGGCGGCGGTTGGCTGAGGCGAGGCCCCGGCGCCGGGTCGGGCGGCCGAGCGGCGGGCCGGCCTCTGGGCTCGGCGGCCACGGGCGCCCGGACGCAGGCGGAGCCGGGGCGGCGGGCGGGCGGAGGGGGCGTGGGCCGGTCCCGCGGCCGGGGCCCCTGACAGCGGCGGCCCGCCCCGCGCCCCTCGCGCCCCGGAGCCGCCCTGCCGCGGGAGGCTTTGTTCCCTCGCCGGGGGCCGCCCCACGGCCCCGCCGCCCCCACGGCGCCCGCGCGGGACAGAGGGGCCGCGGGCCGCGGTGTGTGTCGGCGAGTTTGGAGCCCTCTTCCTCCTCCGGGAGGACTCCCGGGCCGGGGCGCGGGCCTCACACGGCGCCCCCTTCGCGAGTCTCACACGGCCGGCCGGCCCCCCGGACCCCGGCCCCCGGCCCCCGGCCCCCCCCCCCGGTCCCCCCGGACCCCCGGTTCCCCCCCGGACCCCCCCGGCTCCCCGTCCCCCGACCCCCCGGCCCCCGGTACCCCGGGAGGTCCTCGCCTCCGCTGGAAACTGGGCGTCTGTCCCTCCCTCCGGACCTTAAACTGGAAATGGGCGAGATGCTCCTTCGAGAACGGCTCAGAGCCAGCTATTAACAGTCTCCGGCCGTTTCCAATCACTCCTGATCAAAAATAGCAACAGTAATTATGTGTATGTATGTGTGTGCATATATACATTATTTATATAATAATAATTGTATGTATGTGTGTGTATATACATTATATATTATAATTGTATGTATGTGTTTATATATATTATATAATAATTATATATAAAATTTATATATTTATATATAAATATATATTTTATATAAATATATATTTATATATTTATGTATATAAATATATATAAAATATATATATATATAATGGTTCCAGGCATTTTTAACGACCGCTTTCCGCTCAGGGCCCGTGGTGTGGGAACTGTGAGTGGAAAATGCCCATCTACTTACTGTGAGTGGGAGGAGGCCTGCCTCCGCCGTCCCCGAGCAGAGCCGCCCTCCGAAGCCCCCCGTCTAATGAGCTGAAACTCTCAATTAAAACCAGCCGCGGGGCCCTCCTTTCCTGCCAGCAGGCGGATCTGGGTGTGTGGGGGGTGTTTTTTTTCTTCCTTTCCTTTTTTTCCACTGAGAGAATTTTTTCAAAATGACTACCTTCCTCCTCCCTCCTCCCTCTCCCCGCCCCACCCCGCCCCCCTTTTTTATGTTCATTTTTTTCATTTTTATTTTTTTGATCAGGAGTGATTTGAAATGGCTGGAGACTTTTAATAAGCCGGCCTTGAGTGCGTTCTCGAAGGAGCAAGCAGCCCTCGTAGCGGAGAATGTTTGCATGTTGTATTCGGCATCCTGGATGGGCCGCGGTGGGGATTCGGACCGACCCGGTATTGACGGCCGGAGGTTGAGGACGCGTTCTAAAAAACCTAAAAAACCTAAAAAACCATGCGGTCACGGCTTCCAAAGTGAAGAGTTCAACTTCCATTCTTTTTAAAATATATATATTTTATTGATTTTTTTCACAGAGAGGAAGGGAGAGAGACAGAGAGCTAGAAACATCGATGAGAGAGAGTCATCAATCAGCTGCCCCCTGCACGCCCCCCACTGGGGATGTGCCCGCAACCAAGGTGCATGCCCTTGACCGGAATCGAACCTGGGACCCTTGAGTCCGCAGGCCGATGCTCTATCCACTGAGCCACACCGGTTTCGGCTCCACTTCCATTCTTACCCAGAGACCGGGTTTGTTAAGTTCTGGCAGAATTCTGGACAGGCTGTTGAAGTTCCTTTGAGGGGCTTATTTCAGAGTTTAAGTCGTTTCCGCCCTTCCCAGCGAAGAGCGCACAGGGTAAGGTCTTCGTGGTATGCGTGACGCATTCCAGCTTTCTGTTGGGTGCAAGTCATTGCAAATCCTGACCCTGTTTTACTTGGCAAGAGGAACCTTTTGGGAAAAACACCCGGCTTTTGATATCCTGGTTCAAGAACGAGGAAAGAAGAATAAACTTATGGGGTCCTGTAACTGTTCTACTTGGGAAGAGCACAGCCCTTTGGCTTTGCACACACGGTCGCCCCCCTCGCTGCCATAAAACACCTCAGATGGTGGTTCAGCCAACGGCTTATTTCCTCCCGGGCTGGGGCTGGCCGTCCCAGGTCTTGGCAGAGAGCTGTCTGGTGTCTCATTCTAGTGGCACTGATCTCCTCCTGGGGGTGACCTCGTCACCTCACCTCCGGACCCCACCGCGGGGGAGGGCTTCAGTGTGTGAACTTGGGAAGGGAGGTGGGACAGCTCAGTCCATAGCAAGCTGCCACATAGTTTAGAAATACTAAGTCCGTTTATAAATGCAAATGAAAAGTCTTTGGCGGGATAGCGGGGACAAGCCATGGGACAAGCCACTGGCCTGTGTGGTCCAGTTGGTCGGCGTGTCACCCTGTGGGCTCCATTCCGGGTCAGGGAGTGCACCAGAATGGGGTTCCATCTCCTAGGGTGTGTGTGGGAGGCACTGTGACTGTTTCTCACACAGATGTTTTTCTCTCTTCTCCCTTCCTCTCTCAAAATCAATTGAAAATAAAAAAAATTTCAAAATTTGAGGAGATGGCCCCCCTGAGATACGTACGTGTGTGTGTGTGTGTGTGTGTGTGTGTGTGTGTGTGTGTATGTATGTGTGTGTGTGTGTAAGTTTAAAAACAGGTGGAGAGAGAGCAGCAAAGAAGACAGCCCTAGACTTCAGTTGCTTTGAACGTCCCTTTAAATGGCTCCATTTGAAAATAGCGTTCTGAAACATCTAAACCACAGTACTTTTCATTTTCACATCCCTGAGCCCAATTACTGCTCATAATACGATTGATGATTCCTGTTACTTTTCTGGTATTTTTGTGTATGTTCTTGTTTTTCTCTTAATTTTTAAAAATAGAGCAGCTGTTTGTTTTTTCATTTAAAAGAAATTTTATGTGACATATAGCACACATGCCCACTATAGGTAACTTTCTTTTAGAGCTTTTTAAAAATCATTAAAACAATAAAGGAACAGGATTTTTTTTGTGTAGTTTTTTTTTAAACCTGTTTTACTTGTAAAACATACAAACAACCTAAATACACTTTTCAAGAAATAAATTGATACACAGTAAGCCAGCAGTAAACAAAATTTTGGATTTTTTTCTATTTATTTTAAATATATTTTTATTGATCTCAGAGAGGCAGGGAAGAAGGGAGGGAGGAAGGGAGAGAGAGAGAGAGAGGTCAATGATGATGCACACCACCTACTTCTGGGGATGGAGCCCACAGCCAGGCATGTGCCCTGACCAGGAATCGAACCTTCAACTCCTGGTTCATAGGCCCATGTTCAACCAACTGAGCCACATCAGCCAGGTTGGATTTCTTTTTCTATTTTAAATTCCTGAAAGTATGGCATTAGAACTTTCAATATCTTTGACATTGCAACTGAAATTTGAAGGAATTTTATTTAGGCTGTTTAAAATCCAAATTATACTATAAAGAGGTGAATGAAGTTGTCTACCCTATTTAATGATTATTTTGATTGGACTTGGGTTTGGTGGGGTTTGGGTGTGTGTGGGGAGGTGGATTGGGGTGGGGAGGAACTTCCTTTTAGGAAAGGACTTTGGGGTGATTTGGCTCAGGTGCACCGAATGTCACTTGAGCACAAAACACTGGCATTAAGGGATGAACATCAACCTGTTAAGTAGCCAGTGTTGTGTATTCTTCATCCCAAAGCCAAATGTACATTGCTCATCTCACTGTAGCACTCTGCTAATTCCGGGTATGTGTACGGGACAGAGACGAACTAGAACCGTATTGACTTTGAGCAGTAGAAGAATGCTTGCTGAGGAGCAGGGCTCTCTTAAATAGGCACGTGAGGTTTTCTGTGGCTTTGAATGGCGCTAACTTAAAACAGCTTGTAGTCCCGTGACTGCCTTAGTGGTGTGACTAAGGGTAAGGGAAATGAGTCAGCGCCTCTTCGCTTGGTTCCTATGAAGATGTGAAAATTTTAAAAATGACAAACATATCTATTTTGGGCAGATTTTGCCCTATTAAAAGTGTAATGTTACATTTTCTGTCATGGTTTGAAAGAATCTCATCACATTTTAAAATAGAGCAAGCTGCCGAAACCGGTTTGGCTCAGTGGTAGAGCGGAATGAAAGGTCCCAGGTTCGATTCTGTCAAGGGCATGTACATTGGTTGCGGGCACATCCCCGGTAGGGGGGGTACAAGAGGCAGCTGGTCGATGTTTCTCTCTCATCGATGTTTCTAGCTCTCTATCTCTCTCCCTTCCTCTCTGTAAAATATCAATAAAAAATATTAAAAAAAATAAAATTAAATAGAGCAAGCTGTTAGACATATCTGGATTTTGATTATTTTTGTAGGATTTATTTATTGTTATTTTCCTTAAATTCAAACTAGGTATCCGTTGTTCAGTTTTTTTTTTTATTCAAAGAAAAAGAATTCTGCCAAATTTTTAAATTTATCTTGAAAGTATTTATATTCAAGAATATGAGGCATTTCACACATACACAGATTAAAAGCTTTATGATCATAACTAAACTTTTTACCAAGCAGAACAATGGGAAAATTAATTTATCTTACAAAGGGAATTGCAATTTTCTGATTAATTATTCTGAGTATTTTTTGTTGAGATTAATTTCTGTTTTTTTATTAACATGTCTGGTTTTTTATTAACATGACTCCAAGGATCATTAGGTTGATTTAGTGAAATGGTTATTGGGGGAAATGTAAAATTTTTTTCAATAATTTTCAAGAACATTTGAAATGGAGAAAGGAGCCATTTGTATTTTACATTTTTAGAAGTAGAAGCGTGAATAGTTTAAGTGTTGTCAGCTGATTGTTGTTGGCACCGATTGAACACCAATAGGAAACCCTGGTGAAGAAAGAGGCTTTATCGGTGCACACCACTCAGTGCGACAGAACACGGTGTCACAGCTCCGCCAGAAACAGGAGCTGGGAGGGGGCTGGGCGGGGCCCCTGGCTGGACAGCTCCGTCCGCCCTGCCCTGCCTGCTCCCCCCCCCCCAACCCCCCACGCGGGAGGCATCTGTGCTGCTGCTTCCAGCTGGGGAAACAGTCTGGTCTTCAGTGAAAAGGGGGGGGGGGGGGGAGCTGACTTATGGAAGAAGTCCCTGCCCCCTGATTGATTGGTTCTTCCTGGTGCAGATGAGGACTTCACTTCCTCACAGTTTGTTTGGTCCCCAAAGCACCGTCCTGCTTGGCCCGGATGGAGCCCCTCGGTTGGTGACGATGCTGGTCCCTGAGGCAGTCTGTCTGAGAGGCCCGAGTGGAGACACTGGCAGGCCCCATGTTATAACCGGAGCCTTCTCAGCGGGCCCTTCTTTCTCAGAGCCCGGCCCGCTGTCCCGTCCTCTGTCCTCCTGGAGCTGAGACCCTGTGACCCTAGGTCTCAGCTCTACTTTCTCCTGCATCCTCTTTTGCTTGTAATGTAATTTTGGCCCTCAAACCGGTTATTGTAAACGTGTGTGTGTGTGTGTGTGTGTGTGTGTGTGTGTGTGTATGTGTTATTGGTAATTGGCATCTTACCTTATTATATAAGAACCTGAGTCATTTTCAGGTCTTTCTTCCTTTGGGAAGGTCTGGCGGAGATTTACTTTTTCTCCATATCCATTCTTACTATTGTTTCCAGTTGGGCCCTCATGCTCTTATGCTGGGATGATTTTAATGGCTTCCCAGCCACGTTTCCCTTCCCGATTTGTTCTATGTAAACTGCTCTCAGGCTAATCTTTTTTTTTCTTCCGGAAAGTAAAACGTAATCAGTTTTTCCCCCTTAAACCACAAACTAGAGTCTTTGGTTGTACAAACATCACTAGTTGCAGCCTTGCCAAGAGGTACCAGCTATCAAAGTAATCCCTCCCCCCTTTTTAAGTATATTTTTATTGATTTCAGAGAGGAAGGGGGAGGGAGAGGAATAAAGATATAGGAACATCAGTGATGAGAGAGAATCATGGATTGGCTGCCTCCTACACGTCCCTTGTTGGGACGGAGCCAGAAACCCAGACATGTGCCCGGACCGGAATGGCACCGTGACCTCCTGGTTCATAGGTCGACACTCAGCCTCTGAGCCACAGAGGCCTGGCCAAACTAATCTTTTAAGAAATGTTACCTTTTCCACATATTTTCCCTGGCTTTGATTCTGTTATGCTTTTCTGTTGTTCACTTTCATCAGTGCATGTTTTTTATTCATTTACCTATTCATGGTATGTAAAGCCTTGGAGAATGTGAAGATGTATAGGACACAGTACCCATCTCAAACAATTTGTTGTAAGCAGCTGGGGTTTAAATAAATCTGTGATTCCTACTTTAAGTAATTTGTCACTCAGTTTAGGAGACTTTGTAAACATTGGGAAGGTTGACAATAGAAAAATAGTAATAATATTTTTTTTCTTTTTTACCTACAGGTTCCTGTTGCATGTAAGTCATGTCCCTGTGGTTACATATTTATTAGCAGGAAACTTTTAAATGCAAAGCACCCAGAGAAGTCACCACCTTCCACAGGTAATTGAGAGTTCACCACATTTTTAGATTTGACGTAGAAATTTAACATTTTTTGTGAATTTGCTATTTACATTTTTATTGAAGTTAAACATTAAAATCTATTGAAGTGTGTCTGGTTTTTATTAGCTATTGGAAGGCAGCTTATGACATTAGTTTGCAGTTCCTTCATTTAAATGATAATCCCTTGTCGTGCTGGTAAGCTTGTAACAAACTTTCTGTTTTTGGAGTGCGGAGAGCCATTGAAGGATTTTAATGCAAGGGTGTATACCTGATTTGACTTACAAAAACAGCTAAGGTATAATTGACACATATTTAAAGTGTGCAGTGTGGTGAGTGTGTCCTATGTTCACACCAGTCTGTCACCGCAGTCCTTCATTCCCAGAGGTTCCCAGTTCCCTTTGTAGTCTTGCTACCCCGCCCCCGACCTGCTGCTCTGTTTCCTGTCCCTGTTCTAGAATTATATAAATAGAATCAGGTAATACTATTCCTTTTTGTCTGGCTTCTTTCACTGAGCTAGTTTAAGGCTCAGCCACGTTGTTGTTTACATCAAGAACAAGCACCCTTTTTATTGCTTAGTAGTATTCTCTGCGTGGATATACCCCAGTTTGTTTATGTCGTTACTGGTTGATGGACGTTTGGGTTTTTTCCTTCATCATGCTGATAAAATTTATAACAACTTTCAAGTTTTTTAAACTAGTGACTGGAAAAAAAATAACTTGATTTTGGTGTGAATATAATTTTTAGACATATTGATTATTTATAATTTCTTTATTCGGAAGATCTAAAAAATAATTTTATTTTATGCTCCCATTAACTAGACAGAATGGACTTATTCAATGGATATACTTATTAAAAGATGAAATTTTGTTACTTATTCTTTGGTAAAATCAGACTTCATATAGTGATGATCCTCAAATAAAAGTAGGTAGATTACAACTATGTTCTGAGCAGCTGCTGTATGCTAGGTACTGTTCAGAGTCCGGCCATGAATGAACGAATGACTGTCCTGTCAAGGTGGCTCACTGCTGTCATGGAGCTGAGGCTCCTGTGAGCGGAGACAGACAGTGAGCGGACCAGTGGGGAGTATCCGCTGGTGATAGTGCCTTGTAGGAACTCAGATGGGTGCTGTGCAGCGTGTGACTGGCGGGCTCCTTTGGTGGAATGGCGGGAGAAGGCCTCTGGGAAGTGCCATTAAGGTGAGGCTGAGTGGACCAAGGGACTGGCCATGCTCCTCAGATCAGGGAGAACATTATTTATTTATTATTTATTTATTATTGATTTTAACAGAGAGGAAGAGAGAGGAATAGAGAGTTGGAAACAACGATGAGAGAGAATCATCGATGAGAGATCAGCTGCCTCTTGCACACCCCCTACCGGGGATGTGCCCGCAACCAAGGTACATGCCCCTGACCGGAATCGAACCTGGGACATTTCAGTCCACAGGCCGACGCTCTATCCACTGAGTAGGGGGTGTGCAGGAGGCAGCTGGTCGATGATTCTCTCTCATCGATGTTTCTAACTCTCTATCCTTCTCTCTTCTTCTCTGTAAAAAATCAATAAAATATATTTTTTTAAATTAAAAAATATATATTTTTATTGATTTCAGAGAGCAAGGGAGAGAAACATCAATGGATGAGAATCATTAATTAGCTGCTTCCTGCATGTCCCCTACTGGACCTAGAGCTTGTAATCCGGGCATATGCCCTGACCCTGACCGGGAATCAAATCATGACCTCCTGGTTCATAGGTCGATACTCAACCTCTGAGCCACACCAGCTTAAAGGGCTTTACCACCTTTTTAAATAGAATCCTCTGACTTCTAATAAAGTTTTAGGCCTTTACAAAAGACATACTAATTGTGTGTGGTGGGCTCCATCCACAGCGTGGGGGGTGCAGGAGGCAGCCGATCAGTGATGCTCTCTTATTATTGATGTTTCTACCTCTCTCATTCCATCTCACTTCCTCTCTGAAATCAATAAGAATAAACTTTAAAAAAATGGTTTTAGGTCAGCTGCACATTGTCAAACTAAGATTTCTTTCCATTGTACTCCAGGGATAATCCCACTTTTTCTTATGTACTTTTTTTTTAAACCCATGTGTTTTTATCTCTGGAACAAATTTTGCAGAAATTGTTTCAGACCTGGAAAAATTTTCATGAAAAACATGTGGCGATGCATTTCCTCTCTCGCATGTGGTGAGGCCTTCACTTCTCACTAAGCGGTCCCGTTCTCCGTGGCCTCCGGCCCTTCCCCCGGAACGCTCGCTCCAGGGGCAGCTGAGGCAGTTTTTACCGCTGTCTTCCCACCTTTCTCCTCCCTTTTCCTTTGGCAATGCTCCCTGGGTGGCATGTAAGGCAAACCGGCCCGGCCCGGGGTTGGACAGGGTGCCGTCCCGTTTGGTGGAGAAGAATGCCGGTGGCCCCGCAGGACCAGGGCTCGGTGATAGCATCTCGGACCTGGTTCTTCCCTCCTTCCCTCCCAGAGGCTGGCTTTCTCCCGTGACAGGGCGGCCGTTCCGCCAGGCCTCCAGAAGCGCCCTGAGCAGGAAGAGAGGGAAGGACAGGGCTCGCCAGCCATGCTTAAACCCTTAAAAAATCTCTGGAAACCTTACTCATCCACTGGCACGCCCTTGGCCAGAACTGGATGCCATGGCCGCTGCCATGAGAGTCTCGGAGGTGTATGTTTAGCTGGCACGTTGTCCCGTGGACACGGCGGGACGCTGTTCTTACTCAGGAGGGGACTGAATACGGGTAGACGATGACAGGATTGTCCTAGGTGAGCAGCTGAGATGCTTGGACCTTCTCGTTTCTCTTCACTCGCGGCCACATACTCTGTCTTTGTCCTGCTTCGTTCCAGGAACTTTAATTGAATTTCCTCTCTAGATCTGTAATTTGGTCTGCAGACATGCTATTTTTTAGTGTGTCCTTTGCACTTTAATTTTTAGCAGTTCATCTGGTTTTCTACTTTCTTCTTTTTAATCAGATCTTATTTTTTCATCTTTTATTGTGGTAAATTCACATACAAAATTTAGTATTTTGATCATTTAAGTGCACATTTCAGTGGCATTAAGTATATTCTTATTGTGTACTTAACCATCATCACCATCCATCTCTAGAACTCTTCATCTTCCCAGACCAACACCCTGCACCCGTTAAACAGTAGTAACTCTTCATTACACTCCCCCTCCCCCCTCCCCGCTACCCTCCCGGCCCCAGGTAACCACTGTTCTCCTCTGTGTGCCTGTAAATTTGAATACTGTTGCTTCCTGAGCGTGAATCCTGTAGTGTCTGTCCTCTGCGTCGGGCTTATCTCAGTTGGCCTACTGCTTTCCAAGTTCATGCGTTTGGTAGCATGTGATTTGCCTCTCCCACAGTAATTTTTAAGCATTTGGGGAATTTTCTTTTCAGGTATGGATGGATTAAAGCAAGTTTTGGTTTTTGCTGTTTAACAATTTAAAAAATATATTTTATTGATTTTTCACATAGAGGAAGGGAGAGGGATAGAGAGCTAGAAACATCGATGAGAGAGAGACATCGACCAGCTGCCTCCTGCACACCCCCTACCGGGGATGTGCCCGCCACCCAAGGTACATGCCCTTGACCGGAATCGAACCTGGGACCTTTCAGTCTGCAGGCCAACGTTCTCTCCACTGAGCCAAACCGGTTTTGGCTGTTTACAAATTGTTGTTGTCTTATCAAATCAAACTATTTTGATTTGTTTGGAGTGAGAGGGTGGTTCCTTGTATTAATTAAATGACCATATTGAGTCAAGTGCCTCTGTTGCTGTTCCATGTAGGGATCAGCATGTTCTTAGCATGTCAGAAATGACCTCCTCTGTGGCTAAGGTGATGAACACTACTTAGTTTCCTAGTGTTGTTATATTTTCTGTGGATGCTTTCTGATTTTTATTGGTAAAATTGGTAACTGTAATATATTATGGCAAGGTCAGTTTCACTTCTGCATACTTGACATATTTCAACACATGATTTGCATAGCAGCAAAAAAGAATGAAACTTTGCCCCCCTTTTTAGCTTGGAAGCAGAGAGAAAGAGCAGAGAGGTCACTGTGGCATTGTGCAGACCTGTAGGGGCTGGAGTTAAAGCAAAGTGTTCTGTTGTAAGACTCTTCCCTCACGTGTCCATGGCCACCTGCATGCTGTTGAATTTCTGTTTTCCTGGGTGGGTATGGGGGGCATAGATGTCATGGTGGCAGTTTAATGAAATTTGCCAGGCAGCAAACTCCAGTGCTTTTAGAAAGAAAAAAGAAGACAGGGAGAACTTGGGCAGACAGTTAAGCCCTACAATATATCACTTTTATTCGTCCTTACAGAGAACAAGCATGAGGCCAAGAGGAGGCGCACGGAGAGAGCCAGGAGAGAGAAGATGCACCCGGCAGGAGACAAGGACTTGGAGAACAGGAAGAGGTCCCGGAGCAACAGCCACTCAGACCACAGCAGGCGGGGCAGAGGGAGGCCTAAAAGTGCGTCTGCCAAGAAGCACGAGGAAGAGAGAGGTATGAGGGCCCCGGCAGCCCGTGTTCCTGAGATCTGATTAGCTAGCCTCGAAGGCAGTGTTCGCCCCCGGGTAAGGAGCTCCTGGCCTTAAAAATCCCCATTTCCTCGCCTGGCCGGTGTGGCTCAATGGCTGCGCACCAGCCAGTGCACCAAGAGATCTCCGGTTCAGTTCCTGGTCAGGGCACAGGCCCAGATTGCAGGCTCGATCCCCAGTGGGGGGTGTGCAGGAGGCAGCCAGGTAGTGTTGATATTGTTCATCGATGTAATTTTTATTAGAAAACTAAAGGCTTAAATTAGGTAATATTCACCTTGCTAGGAATTGATGATAGTAGAGTTCAGAGATAATAATGTGAATGTGACATCCTGTTCAAGTGGTTATACTTTTATTTTTTTAAAGATAAATGTGGGTTCTGTTAAGACTTATTTCAAACTGCTATACCATGCATTTTTAAAATTAACTATTGGAAAAGTTCTTCAGTATAGTTGCTCTTTACACTTCTTTAAAAACCTCTTAAAGTAACTATTTTCAGTGAAATGTGTTTCTTAGATATTTGTGAGTTGTGCTCTGCTTTTTCAGGTATTCAGTCTTAGGTACTCAAATATTGAGCATAAATGTAAATTTCTCTTTTTTTAAGACAGTGAGAAAATTTTACCTCTTTATCATTTTTCTCTGCTTTTATTTGAATGACGCAGTGGCTGTTAGGGAAAACGACTTCACTGACCCAGCCGTCCCTAACTTTTGTCAGTGAGGTTTTCTGGGGTGGCTAGGGAGGGCCGTGTGGCTGTGTTTGGCTGTCTCCTCGGAAGACTGGCCTTGCTCATTCGCTCCTGGGTAGTTTCACTGCTTCCTCTCCGCTGTTACCCTGCTTCCCCCGAGTTTGAGGTACTTCCTCCAATGAATGTGCTGCTTTCACAGTGGGGTGATGAGGAAATCAATGCTACCTGGGTAAATAAAGTCAGTGGAAAAGAGGAAGAGAGGAAAAGACTGCTTGGCCCAGAACACAGGACGTTCTTTTCAGCCGAAGTAAAGGGAGGATGGCCGGAGGGAGGATGGAGAAGGAATGCCGCTGGTGGCGGTGCGCGGAGGGGGAAAGCGGACGGGGAATGAGTCCGGGTGGCGGAGGGCCTGAGAGGCAGGTCGGAACTTTCCTTCCATGGTAACTTGGAAGAAAGAAGCATAGATTTGGCTATCCATTTTTTCAGGTATTTCTCGTTTATTATAAAAAAAGTTTTAAGAAATGATTTCTAGAATAAAATATGGCTTAATTTATTTGCTCCTAATACAAACAGGAAAGTGCTCAAAACTTCTGTAGAATAAACAAATCTTTTCATGTGGACCCAGGGGTGGGGGTGGATGGTAAAGAGCCAGATAAATCTTTTAGGCTTGTGGGCCACACAGTCTCTCTCACAGCTACTCCGCTCTGTCATGGTAGCTGGAAAACGGCCATCGCCACTGTGTCCGTGAATGGGCAGGGCGTGTGCCAGCCAGGCTGACAGAACAGGTGCGGGCCAGGCGGTGCACTTTGCTAACCTTTGAGGCAGACCAAGTTTTCTAAATATAGAGAGGAAATAGGACTTTTGGAGTGTCTATATTTTCAGAATAGACTTCTTTGGTTTTTTTAATTTTAATTTTTTTGCAAAAATGTCTCACAAAACAGCAGCATTTACCTCTGAAGACAGGAGGCAAAATAATGCTAGCTCTGTGAATTGTCTCTTCTTCTCATGCAAATCCATCACTGCCACAGAGCCACAGAAAGGAGCTCCGTGAGAAGACTAGGACAGACTTCTTTGATGTGCTTCTTAGTGTTAAGTAGCTATTTAATTTAGTTTTTATTGTCTGCTCACGGGGGAGTTGAAAAGTTTGAAGCAAGGTTTGCCATTATTTTAATAAGAACAACCCGACAGTGTTTCTAAAAACACATTTTCAGTCGACTTCCTTGTTTTCAATATTTTGAAAAAGAACAGGAAGAAGAAAGAATAGAGAACGAAAGCTTGTTAGGCATCCAGATAACAATGTTATCTTTATAAAATCATAAAAACAAATCATTAAACATAACAAGTTTTGGTTTGTCTAAGATAAGTCTTCATTTTATGTGTGGGAGTATAATTACTTGGGGCATTAGTGATGGAGTGGCATTTTTTACTAAAGTATATTGGGCAATTCTGAATGTCTTATTAGTGAACATATTCCTGTGGACTTCAAGTTAAGGTGGTGACTCAAATAAACACATTTAGCTCTGCATCCTCCCCAAGTCCTAGTATAAGGATATTTTAAAAAATGGCGAAATCCCACAAGGACAAGGAATGGGAGAAACAGCAAAATTCTGGAAAAGGATAACTGCTTTAGCACACCTATGAAACCTAAATTGTGAGCTCCTTTGGCGAAAGCTAAGAAAAAAAATAATTAAAAAAATATATATTTTATTGATTTCTCACAGAGAGGAAGAGAGAGGGACAGAGAGTCAGAAACATTGATGAGAGAGAATCATCGATCAGCTGCCTCTTGCACACCTCCGAGCACTGGGGATGTGCCTGCAACCAAGGTACATGCCCTTGACCGGAATCGAACCCGGGACCTTTCAGTCTCCGGGCTGACGCTCTATCCATTGAGCCAAACCGGTTTCGGCAAAGTAAATTTTTTTTTACACAACTGCCTTAAGATGAGGAATTTGCACATCAGTTATGCCAGGAAGTACAGAGGTGAAAGTGAGGCTATAAACAATATTGTTTGAAAGACTGTTTTTAAAAATATGCCATTAAGGCTGTTTACCTGGTCCTCGCCTCTCTCCAAGCTCATCCTTTGAAAAGATGAGACCAAGCGGATCTCCGGCCTGGGCACCCCAGGCTCCCCGAGGGCGGCGCTAGGTGAGGAGGAGGGGGGTGAGGACAGGAGGTGGTAGGTCTGAGTTCTGCAGGCAAGGCTTTTGTCTGCCAGGCCAGAGATGAGAAGTACCCTCGTTAGGGACTCTGACGAGCCCAAGAGCAAAGGCCTGAGCTACAGACACTCTCCTGGTGGTCGCACAGAGAACGGCCAGGCCGCTCACCCCGCAGGGCCGGCCTCAGTCAGGCCCGTGTCCACTCCACAGAGCAGCGTGTCGCCACGCGCTCGTTACCCGATGTGCGGAGAAAGCCCCGGTGTGAGCGGAGGCCACGGCCGATCGTCAGGGGAAACACATCTGAATGGAACTAGTTTTTGCAGGGGAAGAAAAAAGTAAGGCTATTGTAAATATTCATAGTAAGAGAACATATTGCAGTCATAAAACAAGAACAAGATGATATTTAAACAAAAATTGCCAGTGTCCAAAAAAAGAACCTGGAAAAGGAACTTTAAAATATGAAAACACACACACACACACACATACACACACATATATGATTTCCAGAAATGAAAAGCCATCACCAAAGGCTTATAGACAAAATTGAAAAAATGTACCAGAGTGTAGAGCAATAGGATATGAGGTGGAAAAAGCGGAATGGGAAAGGGAAGAAATTTAGAGGGCCAGTTTGAGACCAACACCTCTAATAACGGACATGCCGAAGAAGAACACAGATTGCAGGAGGAGGCGTCATCAGTGACGTAATCCAAGAAGTTTCCCAAACCTGAAGAGCTCTGAGTTTGGTATTGAAGCGGCCCACAGTCTCAGTGGATACCGTTAGAGTAGAGTTCTGCCCAAGCATGCTATCATAGTCCTCTCTCTGGTTAAAGGGGATCCTCGCGTATCCAGGGAAACAAGACAAAGAATCAAAATGGTATTAGAACAATACAGTGGAACAATCTACTGATACACGAACAGCACCAGTGCAGTTCCAGAGCCTGTTAGACAGCAGAAGCTAGACGCAGAACAGTACGATGTCATGTATATGAGGCAGTTACTCTGTGGCCGTGGAGCCAGGTCGTTGCTGATGGGTGGGGAGTGGGAGGAATTTTCTGTATCGTGATTGTGGTGTGGTTTACATTGGCATATGTTCGTTAAAATCCCTCCAATTATACACGGAAGATCTAGTTTATATATTTCACTGCAGATTTAGCAATATTTTTTTTTTAATGTAAGAATGGGTATTGTGTGTGTGTGTGTGTGTGTGTGTGTTTAGCAGTAGTACCAGTTAATGGAAGACAGTTTTTTGCCTTCATAACACTGAGTGGAAATCTATGAGTTTTTAGTCAGCCACACTATGAATTAGTGTGAGGGCAGGCTAAAGATGTATTTTGGACCTTCAGGGCCTCAAAATGTGCTGCCTGCACTCCCTTTCTCAGGACCTACTGCAAGATACATGCATCACATGACGAAGTGAATCAAGAAAGCATGCTAACCCCCATTGGGGCCCAGGGCCCCGCCTGAGAGAGGGCTGGGGGGGTCTCCAGCATGATGTGGAGAGATCCCAAGGTGACAGTGCCATCAGCAAGCTCAGAAAGCAACCTTTTCAGATAGGAGCAGAGCAGAAGACCTGCAGAGATCTACTCAAGAGGAAAAATTGATCTAATACCTGATATGTATAAACATTCTGAAAATGTTATACAACTCAGAGAGGGTTTGGTTCAATTAGTAATGAAAATTAAGCAGATGTAAAAAGAGAATCTTTTCAGGGAAGACAGTGTACCTGTAAAGTGAAATCATTTACACAGTCAGAATAATGTGAATATTGAATAGTAATCTCACCACAATTGCGATATAATTATAATGGGAAGATGGAAGGGAAGCACGTGGTGGGGCAAGAGATGGAAAACAATACAATCCTAATTTTCCACTGTGGAAAGTCAGTTAATGCCTAAAGCAAACAAACAAAAAGACCAAGCAGTAGTGTCATGTAAAAATGTTCTTTACAGACGGAGAGGCAAACACAAGAAGGAGCAACTGAAAAAGATGTGGGTGCGTGAGGAGAGTAGGAAGTGTGCATGGGAGGAGGACTTGTGACTTTGGTAACCAGTTCTGTAAAAATAATTTGACTTTAAGACAGATGAATGTTTAACTTGGATTAAAGAGCAAAACAATAACAGCATAAAAACCAGACAAAAGTAGAATCATGGTAGAGCTTGGGAAATTTTGGAAGAACGTACACAAAAATGCTGATTGTGGGTTTATTTTGGAGGAATGTACACAAAAATGCTGACTTACAAGCTCTAGGTGCTTTTTGTCCTTCTGCATGTAAATGTTTTTCTTCCGTGAACTTGGGTTGCATTTTTAATCAGGAAAGGAAAAATGGAAATAAATGTTCGTTATTATATTTGGTAGCAAGGCTAAGGTGAAGAAGTTAATGTGGTCACAAAGACACCATTGGTTTTCAGGAAGGACTATCTTTGGGGTGAGAAAATTCATTTTGGTAGTCATTTGGCCCATACTAGCAAGGAGAAATTTGAGATTCTTACAGAAATGATGTAGTTATGAGAAGTATATATAGTCTGTCCAGTTAGTCTTCAGAATATGGTTCATGACATTTCAGTAACTCCTTTGAAATTAATTTTTTTCAGTTTAGTAGCATAATACTTTGAAATACTTAATGTACATTGTAGTATCATGTATAATATTGTCATTTAAAGAAATACTTGAAAGCTTTAAATTTTTAAACAAAAACACTGCATCTACTGCTTTTATAGTAAGCTTTCCCTTTTTCTTTTAACAGAAAAACAGGAAAAGGAAATTGACATCTATGCTAACCTCTCTGATGAAAAGGCTTTTGTGTTTTCAGTCGCCTTGGCAGAAATAAATAGAAAAATTATCAATCAAAGACTTATTCTCTGATATTTGTCTGCAGAGTGTGTTGACACTTTCTTCGGGATTGCATCAGCAAAGCCTCAGACAGCTGTGGACTCTCCGGAGCTCTGAGGCCCCAGGCAGGGCGGGCGATGGCCTCCTGTCGCGGCGCTGGGCCACGCTGGGGAGCAAGGCTGTGGGCTGGGCTGCTCTGGGCTTCCCTTGGTTCCCAAGGGGCTTTGTCAGTGTTTTGTGTTTGGGATATAAGTAAGTGTATTTACAAAAAAACAAAAAAAAAAAGCTGGATGACTGTTAAAGGTTAAAGGGGTGGGGACGGGAGCAGAAGTATGAAAATGAGGGAAATAAAATGCTTGATAATTTTCAGGTTTGCCACCAGAGATGCAATATTTTAAATACTTTGAGAAAGAATGACTTTTAAATATATATATTTCAGATTTTCAGCACTAATGGATTGCATATATACAGTTCATTTACTTTTAACGATTGGCAGTTGGTATTTTATTGAATGGGGAATTAATATAAATTGTAAATTTTGTCTTAAATTGATTTTTTTCTTGGCCTTTATTTTTATGACTTAAGGTATGAGTTATATTTTGGAAGATACTTTCTAGACAGTTTGGAAGTTTGGGTGCTATATTAAGAAAAACATTTAAAGTTATCTGATACTTCAGATATAAACACCTTGTTTTCCTGAATGTAATTTATTTATTGGTTATGAAAAAATACTTTTCTGCTCTCGAGATGGTGCTTGTTAACCTAAACATTAAATATATTTATTACATGCAAAATATTTCGTATCCACTTTTAAGCGGTAATGTTTTATCTGAATGGATGTTCATTTAATACATCCTGATAATTATTTAAATTGTTACTTAATCTCACTCTGAAAAAAAAAATAAACCTTAATATTTAAACGAATAGATTATATAATATTACAAGCTTATTGTTCTAGTGGAGTTTGTGAAATATATTTAAATTCTTAATTTTCCAGTGTTAAATGCTAACCATTTATAATTGTTTCATTTTATATTAAATGCTTTTGTAGTTTTGCATATTGATTTAATGATTAACATATTCAGACTTGACAAGAACTCTCCCTATTTTAAACCTGCATATCCCCCCCCCCCGCACCCCCCCCCCCCCCCCCCCCCCCCCCCCCCGCACCCCGGCCAACTCTGTTTGGAAGTCCTACCGCCTCCTTAGGGAAGGCAGGCGGCCACTCCCCAGAGAAGGGCTTATGGCTGGCTGTTTTCACTCTATCTCAGTGGTAGCCAGCAGAGGGAGCTTAAGGGATGCCCGCGCTAGGATGTAGAATTTCCCTAAGAATTCCTTTCCCTTCAACCCCCATGTTTATCTGCAGGTACTAGTGCAGTTTTCTTGTGTGCATTTTAAAGCCACAATAATAAAGCCCTAGAATAATTCTTATTTCTGAGAATACTAATGTGATTTTTATCTTTGAAACATAAGAAAACGATATCATTTTGAGAAAAAAATCATAAAAGTGGTTAATACCGAAAAATGCCGTGAACCAAATATATGTCCCCAGAGAAAACAAGAACAGCTTACTGAGTAGGCATCTCCGTGTCAGAGTCTGCTCTGTAAGCAGAGCCGTAGGGGAGCCCGCTGAGCTGGTCGCAGGTAAGGGAGGCCGCTGGCGGCTGCAGCTGGCCCGTAGAAAGTAACGGGCCGGAGCTTCGGCTCGCTGGAAAGTCTGGAGGACAAGCTGGCCTCCCCTGGTGTGGTGTAATCCGTTTAGCCTCTCTTCCCCTCGGTGACCAAGGCTCCCGAGAGGCTTTCCTTGGGGGCTGGCCTTTGTCCTGGAGAAGGATGCCAGGGTATGTCAGGGTGGGGGTAGAGCTGTGAGGGACTCCTTTTCTTGTTGTGCGCTGCGAGACCCCAGCAGGATCCTAGGAGTGCCCAGGACAGTGCCCTCTGCAGCCCAGGCGTGTCTCTCACGCACAGCCCGCAGCGCCCAGCATGCGTCAGACACCGTGGAGGTGCCGCCTGCCCCGGCTCCGAGGCTTCTGCTCCGAGGGCCCCCTGCTCTGTGCTCCCTGCTCTGTGCTCCCTGCTCTGTGCTCCCTGCTCCGTGCTCCCTGCTCCATGCTCCCTGCTCCATGCTCCCTGCTCCGTGCTCCCTGCTCCGTGCTCCCTGCTCCGTGCTCCCTGCTCTGTGCTCCCTGCTCCCTGTGCCCCCTGCTCCCTGTGCCCCCTGCTCTGTGCTCCCTGCTCTGTGCTCCCTGCTCTGTGCTCCCTGCTCCCTGTGCTCCCTGCTCTATGCTCCCTGCTCTGTGCTCCCTGCTCCGTGCTCCCTGCTCCATGCTCCCTGCTCCATGCTCCCTGCTCCGTGCTCCCTGCTCTGTGCTCCCTGCTCTGTGCTCCCTGCTCTGTGCTCCCTGCTCCGTGCTCCCTGCTCTGTGCTCCCTGCTCCCTGTGCCCCCTGCTCCCTGTGCCCCCTGCTCTGTGCTCCCTGTGCTCCCTGCTCTGTGCTCCCTGCTCTGTGCTCCCTGCTCCCTGTGCTCCCTGCTCTGTGCTCCCTGCTCCCTGTGCTCCCTGCTCTGTGCTCCCTGCTCTGTGCTCCCTGTGCTCCCTGCTCCCTGTGCTCCCTGCTCCCTGTGCTCCCTGCTCTGTGCTCCCTGTGCTCCCTGCTCTCTGTGCTCCCTGCGCTCCCTGCTCTGTGCTCCCTGTGCTCCCTGCTCTGTGCTCCCTGCTCTGTGCTCCCTGCTCTGTGCTCCCTGCTCCCTGTGCTCCCTGCTCTGTGCTCCCTGCTCTGTGCTCCCTGCTCCCTGTGCTCCCTGCTCTGTGCTCCCTGCTCCATGCTCCCTGCTCCGTGCTCCCTGCTCTGTGCTCCCTGCTCCCTGTGCTCCCTGCTCTGTGCTCCCTGCTCCCTGTGCTCCCTGCTCTGTGCTCCCTGTGCTCCCTGTGCTCCCTGCTCTCTGTGCTCCCTGCTCCCTGTGCTCCCTGCTCTGTGCTCCCTGCTCCCTGTGCTCCCTGCTCGTTGTGCTCCCTGCTCCCTGTGCTCCCTGCTCTGTGCTCCCTGCTCTGTGCTCCCTGTGCTCCCTGCTCCCTGTGCTCCCTGCTCTGTGCTCCCTGCTCCCTGTGCTCCCTGCTCCCTGTGCTCCCTGCTCCCTGTGCTCCCTGCTCTGTGCTCCCTGCTCTGTGCTCCCTGCTCCCTGTGCTCCCTGTGCTCCCTGCTCTGTGCTCCACATCGCCAGCCCAGGGCACCGGCACCCTCCACCCAGCTCCCCGGGCGGTCCTCCTTTCCTGAGCTCTTTCTGGTGAGGACGGGAGGACGGCTTCAGTCCCTCCTGTCAGCGGAAAC
The DNA here is from genome assembly GCA_963924515.1 of Vespertilio murinus. Classification (NCBI taxonomy): domain Eukaryota; kingdom Metazoa; phylum Chordata; class Mammalia; order Chiroptera; family Vespertilionidae; genus Vespertilio; species Vespertilio murinus. The sequence goes on along the minus strand of OZ004716.1, from coordinate 1,365,581 downwards.
GAAGTCTCCTTACAGACGGTCACACCTACAAAACGCCCCTAGCGAACCTAGTTAACGTTTAACCCGAAACGGCCGCGGCCTAGGAGCCAGGGGGTCAGAGTTTGATCCCGGGCTGCGGGCTCATCCCCAGTAGAGGGGAGCAGGAGGCGGCCGGTCCCTGGTTCTCTCGTTTCCATCTCTCCCTCTTCCTCTCTGAAATCAATAAAAATACACTTTAAAAAGTAATAAACATAAATAAAAATTTAAAAAGAAATGTACCTTTGTGCACACCTGGCTGCCGGGAGTGTACTGATGCGGCCTGTCAGGGACGTCCTGGAAAAGGCCGAGTGTTCACCAGCCAGGCACTCGCCCAGGCCGCGGAGAAGTCCGGATGTCCTTGTGCACAGACAGCGGGAGCCGAGTGCGGCCGTGAGCGGGGAACCACCGATCCAGAGGGGGTGGCCCGCCTTGGCCGGGGGCAGGGCACTGGTGAGGGGCTGCAGGGCTCACTCCCCTTCCTGAGGACACCATCCCCCAGTCTCGGGGTGCTAAGTCCAGGGGCTCCCATCCGAGCTCCCCTGAGAAGGAGTGATGCAAAGATGGGGGAGTAGCTGGCTTCATCCACCCCTCTCTGCCCTCCCAGCCTCCTCTCTCCCCTCCCAGACCTCCAGTTAGTGAGCACTGGGTTTCTTTCTGGGTTTTATTTGCTCCTTCCCCTTTTCTCTCTCATCCTGTGCTCCAGTAGACCGTCCTTATCTTAGGATTCTTCGGAACATTGTGTTTCAGCGATCCTAATTTGAATCTCGAATTGCTTTTCAGATTGTGCTCTGATTTTTTCTTTTTTCAAATCATCCTCTTCTGGTTCTGTCAAATGTTTCTGAAATGTCTGAGCCGACTTTTCTCCCATTTCCTGCCTGTTGTTCTCACCAGGATTTCTTACCTGTGTACCTTTGCCTTTCTCACGCTGCTGCGTCTGCTCACATCTAGAGCTTTTTTATTTTTAAATACAGAGAGGAAGGGAGAGGGATAGTCAGTCAGAAACATCCATGAGAGAGAAACGTTGATCAGCTGCCTCTTGCACACCCCCTTCTGGGGATGTGCCCGCAACCAAGGTCCATGCCCTTGACCGGAATCGAACCTGGGACCCTTCAGTCCGCAGGCTGACGCTCTATCCACTGAGCCACACCGGCCAGGGCTCACATCTAGTGCTTTGCATGGAAGATCCATGGGCCACGTGGCAGCTCCCCAGCAACACCTCTGCCTGGGTGCTCTGGACCCCACCTGATTGCCAGGAGGAGGACCTGACCGTGGGACCCGAGCCTTGGTTCTCCAGCGCGGCAGTTCCGTGTCTCTCGAGAAGAGCTGCCAGGGAGTGTCTTTATTTTTGCTGGAGGGTCAGTGCCAGCGGCCTGTCCTCACCGGGCGTGTGTGAGCGATGGGGTATGGGGGGTGGAGTGGGTGGTGGAGCGTGCAGGAGGGGACAGCTGAGCCACCCCCTGCCCGGGCCCCCTCGGCGTGCTGCCTGCGGTCTCTCCCATCAGCCCCGGCTTCCCGCCCACGTCAGCCTCACCCTGCTTGGCTCTCACCCCCCTGCTCTGCCCCAGGCTGGCTTCGCTCCTCTGGGTGCTTGTGTCCCTTCACAGAGTGAAGCCGAGCACGTTAGTTCATTGGTGAAGGCTCAGGATCAGCCCGCCAGGGGCATTTCTGGCAGAAGAACTAGACATAGTCCCGGGGAGAGAGAGCTTATTGCTTGAAAAGCGTAGGAGCGGCGATGAACACGTGCTCCTTACGAAGACGCAGATGCCGACGCGTGGTCCACGCAAGGAAGTTGCCTTTTCTTTCTTTTCTTTTTTAAAATATTTTTTATTGATATTTTACAGAGAGGAAGGGAGAGAGATAGAGAGCTAGAAACGTCCATGAGAGAGAAACATCGACCAGCTGCCTCTTGCACACCCCCTACTGGGGATGTGCCCGCAGCCAAGGTACATATGCCCTTGACCGGAATCGAACCCGGGACCCTTCAGTCCACAGGCCGATGCTCTATCCACCAAGCAACACGGGTTTCGGCAGAAGTTGCCTTTTCTAATCAGAACAGCTGTCTCCCCCGCCCCCCTCCCCCCCACAAGGTCTCTGAGTGGCACCCGCTGAGATGCTTTGCCGAGGGGACCAGGGTTTCTCGGTTTGGGTGGGACGTGTGCTAAGGGCCAATGAGACAGAAAACCAGTAGATTTTGCCTTTTTAGAAAAAAAGAAAAACCGCAAACTAAAATGTTAACGAGGAGTGGTGGGTAGAAAGTTACCCAAGGTGCCAAAACCGGTTTGGCTCAGTGGATAGGGCATTGGCCTGCGGACAGAAAGGTCCCAGGTTCGATTCCGGTCAAGGGCATGCACCTTGGTTGCGGGCACATCCCCAGTAGGGGGTGTGCAGGAGGCAGCTGGTCGATGTTTCTCTCTCCTGGATATTTCTAACTCTCTATCCTTCTCCCTTCCTCTCTGTAAAAAAAATCAATAAAATATATTTTAAAAAAGAAAAGAAAGCTACCAAGGTGATTGGCCAAGTTAAATCTCACAAAGCAGCACATCAAAAAGGTGACCCGCCCGGCTGGCCTGGCTCAGGGGCCGAGCGTCGACCTACAAACCCAGAGGTCATGCCCGGATTCCCGGTCCGGGCACAGGCCTGGGTCGCAGGCTCGATCCTCAGCGCGGGGCCTGCAGGAGGCAGCCGGTCCGTGGTTCTCTGTCATCACTGGTGTTTCTCTCCTCCCCTCTCCCTCCCTCTCCCTGGACTCAATAAAAACATATTAAGAAGTAGTCGCTCCTATCTGAATTCACCAAGTGGGCAGCCTGAAAGCCAGGCACACGGCACGGACGTGTAAACGTGTCCGTCCCCCCATTGTTGGCTGCGTCACTTCCGGGAGGAGAGGAGCGGAGAGGAGCAGGTGCCGAGGCTGCGCTGGGGCCGGGAGCTGGCCTTTGACTTGCGTTTGTCCACCGGCTCCAGAGACGTCATCGCTCAGCCCGTGGCTGCTCTGGGCCGGGGACGGCGGGCTGGCCGGGCGGCCTGGAGTGGCTCCTGGCCCCGCTCGCTGACACATGCCACTTAGGGTTTCCAAGCAGCCAGGCCGTCGGCTCACGCAGGCTGATGCACTTGTGGCTAAATGCGGCACAGCCAGGCCCGGGCCAGCGGCAGGGCAGCCAACAGCGCCGCCTCCTCCATCGCCAGGGAGACGGCGCTGTGGTGCAGGTTTAAAACGGCACCAGCCGGGCGCGGCCGGCCGCAGAGGGGCGGCAGGAGGGGTGGGGGGCGGCCGCGGGCTCTGTCTGGGGCCCTGACTGCCGACGGGCCACCCCACGCCCCCGAGGGAGCGGAGCTGTATAAGATGGGGTGACAGCGGCACGCCTCCCCGGGCACCGGCGAAAGGATTTCTGACGGACCGCTGCATCCATGGATAGAAGATGGTATGTAAGTGCACATGCTAAACGTTCCGTGTGTGTGCATGTGTGTGTGTGTGTGTGGTCAGCAGGTACACGAGGGACACGCAGACCATCCGGAAAGCCATTTTAGAGTCTGGCCAGAACCAAACCACAGTGACAGCGGACCCTTCCCCGGGCATGGATCTGTCTTTGGTCCTGTGTGGGTTTGGGGCAGGCATGGGCAAACTATGGCCCGAGGGCCGGATACGGCCCGTTGGGCTGTTCCATCCGGCCCGCGGAGCCAAGAGAGTGGAGGGTTCTCTTGCTCTCCCCTCTGCTCCTTCACCAGCAGCCCAAGAGGAGAGTGCCAGCGTGGTCAGGCTGCTTTTGTTCCGGCCCTCCGGTCCAGTGTAAGAACCCATGGTGGCCCATGAGTCAATAAGTTTGCCCACCCCTGGTTTGGGGGAATCTCGTGTGTAAGCCAGGTTTCAGAACTGTTTTCAGACCCATGGCTCTGGTGAGCAGTGAGGTGCTTTAGGTCATCAGATGCTTGCCGGCTTTGCTCTAAGAAGTTCCCCAGTGAGTCCCACGGGGACGATTCCGAGCTGCAGCGGGCGGGTGACATCTACTTTAGCACAAGTGCAGAGAGGGGCCCTCCTTTCTCCCCTGGGGTTTGCCGTGCTGAGGTGTCCCAGTTCTGGGTTCTGCTCCTGTAAGGCGGAGCGAGCACTGAGCTCGGCTGTCCGGGAAGGTTTTCGGATGCTGTCTGTCACCGGGGTCCCCAAGGAGCCCATCTCCTGCTCTCGGTGCATACAGCCTCCGGGTGCATCCAGCCTCCGGGTGCACACTGTCTGGAACGTTCCTCTGGGTCCAGGGGGTGGTGACCGTTACCAAAAAACAAACTTGTTTGATAATACAAGGAATACACTTTTTTAAGCATTAAAATAAGTGTATAAGTGAAAGACATAAAAGACCAGCCTGTGTGGCTCAGCGGTTGAGCATCGACCCAGGAACCAACAAGCCACCATTCCATTCCCGGTCAGGGCCCATGCCTGGGTGCGGGCTGGATCCTGTGTGTGTGTGTGTGTGTGTGTGTGTGTGTGTGTGTGTGTGTGTGTTGGGGGGGGGGGTGCAGGTTGCAGCCAATAGATGATGTCTCTCATCCATGTTTCTATCTCTTCCACTTCCTCTCGCTCTCAGAAGTCAGTAAAAAGCATATAAAAATAAATAAATGAACGGATCATAGGACATAAAGATCACCTGCAGGTCTCCGGTGCAGACTTAGCCGTGCCGGCATCTGTATATTTTAAACGATAACGGGGTTCTGTTGTGTGCACTTGTCTCTCCACCCGCTTTGGGGTGAGGTGTTCCCCCGGGGGCCCAGGAAGAATGTCACGGTCCTGGGTGTCCGGCCAGCTGTTGGGGGGGGGGCTTCCCTGCGGGCACGGGAGGTGGCGGAGTGAACTTCCCCAGAGGCCTCCGCCTCCTCAGCGCCCCGTGTTTTGGCAACAGCGCCCCCAGGACGGTAAACACTTGCTGGAAAGTTTCCGCTTCCGTGTGGAGGCGGGTCCTGGGCCTGTCCCTCCATTCGCACCTGCGCCAGCTCCACCCCTCCGTTATTATTTTAAAAAATATATGTTTTATTGACTTTTTACAGAGAGGAAAGGAGAGGGATAAAGAGCCAGAAACATTGATGAGAGAGAAACATCGATCAGCTGCCTCCTGCACATCCCCCCACCGGGGATGTGCCTGCAACCAAGGTACACGCCCCCTGACCCGAATCAAAACCAGGACCCTCCAGTCCGCAGGCCGATGCTCTACCCACTGAGCCAGACCAGTTATGGCAATTTAAAAAAAAATTTATTGATATTTTACAGAGGAAGGGAGAGAGAGAGAGAGCCAGAAACATGGATGAGAGAGAAACATCAACCAGCTGCCTCTTGCTCACCCCCTACCGGGAATGTGCCTGCAACCAAGGTACATGCCCTTGACCGGAATCGAACCCGGGACCTTTCAGTCCGCAGGCCAACGCTCTACCACTGAGCCAACCCAGTTTCGGCAGTTATGGAGAGTTTTAAAAATACGTTTTTATTGATTTCAGAGAGGAGGGGAGAGGAAGGTAGAAAAATCAGTGATGAGAGAGAATCACGGACCAGCTGCCTCCTGCACGCCCCACACTGGGGATGGAGCCCATCACCTGGGCATGTGTCCTTGACTGGACTCGAACCTGGGAACTTTCAGTCCACAGGCCGGTGCTCTATCCACTGAGCCACACCGGCTAGGGCTGCACCAACCTGGTTGAGGCATAACTGATGGGCAGGCGGTCCAGGGCACCGACCGAGCGGCTGCTGAGTCCAACACCGCAGAGGTGTGTGCACCACCCGGAGCAGGGCGCGCCTCCAGCCCCTCGGGGACCCTCCAGGCCAGTGCCCTGCCCCCCGGCACCACTTCATCCACCTCAGATGCACCCCCACCTCAGGCCATGCTGCAGGGCTGCCGCCCCTTCTCCTGCTGCTGTGGGTCCGCAGGTCTCTGCCTCGGTTTCCCCATCCTCTCTCCCTGGGGCCCGGTCCGCCTGCTGGACCACTGGGCCCGCAGCCACCGGGGCCCCTATGCCGGCTCCATGTGGGCGTGGCTTCCCCACAGCGCACCCCCCCTGCAGGCTCAGCTCAAGTCCCACTTCCTCCGGGAAGTCCTCCCTCTTTGCCCAAAGGTTCTCCAATGTCTTCACCTCCCCCCCCCCCCAAGGAGTTGTCACCCTGGGCCTGGGTGTCCTGGATGGGGCTCCCCCTCTCCCCCAGCCCCCAACCCCCGTGGCCAGTCTCTCCCGAGCTGCCGCCGCTGCCACCCTTCCCTCTCTCCTCCCTCTCGCGCCTCTCCCCACCCAGACCCTGCTCCCTCCTATCTACCTCCTTCCCCCTCCTGGCCCTTCACCTCCGGCTCAGCCCCTCCTCTCAGACCGGACCTACCGCAGGTCCCTCCGACCCGTTCTTCAGATGTGACAGCAAGACCTCTCGTCTGGCCGGCCTGGCTCAGGGGCTGAGCGTCAACCCACGAACCAGGGGGTCACAGTTCGATTCCCGGTCAGGGCACAGCCCGGGTTGTGGGCTCCGTCCCCAGTGGGGTGGGTGCGGGAGGCAGCCGGTCCGTGATTCTCTCTCATCATGGGTGTTTCTTGTCTCTCTCCCTTCTTCCTTCCTCTCGGAAATCAATAAAAATGTATTTTTTAAAAATTCCTGAGACTAGGCCAGGGGTGGGCAGACTTTTTGACTCGAGGGCCACCATGGGCTCTTACACTGGACCGGAGGGCTGAAACCAAAGCAACCTGACCGTGCTGGCACTCTCCTCTTGGGCTGCTGGTGAAGGAGCGGAGGGGAGAGCAAGAGAACCCTCCGCTCTTTCGGCTCCGCGGGCCGGATAGAAGAGCCGAACGGGCCGGATCTGGCCCCCACAGGCCGTAGTTTGCCCACGGCTGGGCGAGGCTCACAGGCTGGGTGCAAGCAGCGCCGTGAGGAAGAGCTTCCTCCTCCTGCCCCCACTGTGTGGCTGCTCAGGGCTTCCCCTGCCCCAGGTCCACCTGCAGCAGCGACCCCCAATTCCCCGTGCACCCCGGGGGCCCGCTCCAGGCCTCGGGGGTCTGAACTCAGGCCAGCTCGGCCCTCAGGCTCCCCTCCTCCCCTTGCCCCCCCCCCTCCCCTCCTCCCCTCTCCCCCTCCTCCTCTCCTCCCTTTTCCCCTCCTCTCCTCTCCCCTCCTGGGACCACAGGGGTTTGCTTCCCTGCTGGACACCCGCTAAGTGATGCCGGAAGCAGGCCCTCGGAGGGGACAGCCAGCGCTGATAACCAGGACGCCCGGCGCCTGGGGGCCGGCCGGGCGATAAGCGGAAATGCCGGGCTTATCGAAGCTCCGAGCCGGCCAGCCCACCTCACTCCGGGCATCTCCCGGCTCCGGAGTAAACACGAGCTGGCAGAGGCCGGGCAGGATGAGGGCGCTGTGCCCGCCCCCTCCGCGGGCGTCGGGTTTCGCCGGGGCGTTCTCGGTAAGGCAGCCTTGGGGTGGGAGCCCAGGAGCAGTTGTCCGGCGGGAACTAGGGGGCCGCCAGCTGGTCCCCGGACCTGCGGCCTCGGGACTCGGGGCTCGTGGGGGCCGGGCGGGTGGTGGGGTCGGCGAGCGTGGGCCCCTCCCGGCCCCTGAGGGAGGTCGTGTGCAGGCCAGGCTGGTGGAGCTGCCGTGTTTGCTCTGGACCCTGCGGGGCTGGCCGGGGCTCTGTCACCTCTGGGGGCCTCGCCTCCCTTCCCGTGCGGCTCAGCTAACGGTGCCTGCAGGGGAGGGGCCTGGGCGGGCAGGGGCCTGGGCTGGGGCCTGGGCAGCAGAGGAAGCCTGGGGGCAGTGGGGTGGCCCTCTCCCTCTTGCCCCATCCTACACCGAGGTGACTGACACATCTGTTGGCTGGCTTTCTGGGGTGGGGGGCTCTTTGGAGTGGGGGGCTCTCTGGGGTGGGGTAGGGTGGGTGGGGGTGGCCAGTTTTGATCTCTACAGTTGCTTTCTTTTCTTTCTTTTTTTTTGATATTTTTTATTGATTTCAGAGGGAGGGAGAGGAAGAGAGACAGACACATCAATGATGAGTCGTTGATCGCTGCCTCCCGCACGCCCCACACTGGGGATGGAGCCCACAGCCCGGACATGTGCCCGGACCGGGGATCACACCCGGGACCCTTCAGTCTGTGGGTCGGCGCTCTGCCCCCTGAGCCACACCGGCAGGGACAGCAGTTTCCGTGGTGCGGCGTACCGTCACCGTGAACGTCACCCTGGGAAAGGGGTGCGCTCCGTGTTCACTCTGTCTGGGAAGCACTGGGGTTTCTTGTTGTCTCTGGTTCTTTTTGCTCCGATTTGCCTGTTGGCCTACCCCCCCCCCCCATCCCGTGGCTGAATCTGAGCACCCGTAACGGTCTGGCCACGCCTCAGAGGCGTCATCAGCCTCGGGCTGCACCCGGGAGCGGATCTGAGGCCAAGCAGACAGCACGCCCCCCCCTCACGCCCCTCCCCCTGAACCGGCACCAGCACCGGCACCAGCAGGGTTAGGGGCAGGAGTGGGCCAGCCCGCGTGATGCCGGCCGCCTCCCCGTTTCCCCGCGTGTCTGTGACCCGGGCCACGGGGACCGGTGTCTCCCCGAGCCCCCCTTTTGCGGGCTCTCCCCCTCGGGCTGCAGCGGGCCGGGGCGGACGCCGCTGCCCCGGGCTCAGGCCTCCTGGCCGGGCCCGCGCTTTGCGGGAGGACGGCCTCGGAGCAGCTCCCGGCCCGGGGCGCCCGGCTCTCCCACGGGCCCCCCAGCTCCGCCCGCGCCGTGCTCCACCGGGGCCGCGGCCTCACCACCCGAGGGGACCTGCTTTCTGTGTTGTTGGGTCCACCTCTTAGGGTTTTCTCTATGTTTTTAAATCCTCACCAAGGATGTTTTCCCACTGATTTGTATTTATTTAAAAATATATTTTATTGATTTATTTATTTTTTTTTTTTACAGAGAGGAAGGGAGAGGGATAGAGAGTCAGAAACATCCATCCGCCGCCTCCTGCACACCTCTCCTACAGGGGATGTGCCTGAAACCAATGCACATGCCCTTGACCGGAATCGAACCCGGGGCCCTGGAGTCCCCAGGCCGGCGCTCTGTCCCCTGAGCCACACTGGCCAGGGCTTAAACTTTGCATCGGACCCGCCCATCAGCGTCCAGCTGCTGTCGGTCGGACGGGAAGTCTGCTGTCGCGCCAGACCTGCCCTCCCATTTCGGGGAGGCGGGCGTCGCCCTGGGTGTGAGAGTGGGGGTGAGGCTGGGCTCGGTTGGGGGCGATCAGACGGACCCACAGTCCTCTCACCCCTGGGGGGGCGGGGTCCTCCTCGCCACACCCAGGTGGGGAATCGGGTGGGGGGGTACCGCTCTGGAATGGACCCCTCCACCTTGTGTTTCTGGGCCCCTCTTACCCCACCTGGGGTCTCAGGGAAAGCTGGCTGGCCCCAGACAGGCCGGCGCAGTCTCGGGGTTCAGTGGGGGCCGACCCAGCTCACGGCACACCGCGGCCAGCCTGTAGTTCTCCGGAGTGGATTGGCTGCCCCTTGGGGAGCTGAGCTCTCCTGGGGCGGCCGAGAGCCTGGGCCACGTCCCTCTGGTCCCCCTCCCTCCCTCCCTCCCTCCGAGGGCCCGGAAGGAAAGGGGGAAGGCGAGCGGCCCCCGGGGGCCTGTGGACTCACTCGGGGCCCCCCCGGCGCCCCCACCGGAGGTCGGCCTGAGCATTGGCCCCCGTCGGCTTCCCGCGCTGCCACTCGCCCAGGTCCGTGGGGAACAGGGCCGTGAGGCCCAGGCGCGTGGGGGCCGCCCGGGGCCGGGCCTCTGGGTCGCAGGGCCTGACCCGGTCGGCTTCGGGGGCGCCGCTGTCGGGGGGCCGGCCTGGCGGGCAGAGGGGCCCCGAGGGTCCTGGGAGGAGCGCTTGGCGAGGGCGGTGGGCCCTGGAGCCGCACTTCTATTTTGAGCTACAAGTGCCGAGTGCCGGGGGCCTGCTGTGGGGCTGACACCGCGGGGACGTGAGCAGGGCGGGGGCGAGCGCCGAGGTTTCTGTGATTAGTCACCTTTCTCATCCGGGAGAGAGAGAGGAGGGAGAGAGAACGGCAGTTTGTTGTTCCACTTGTCGACGCACTCGTTGGCTGATTCTTTTTATTTTATTCTATTATTTTTATAATAAATTATTTGATTTCAGAGAAGAAGGGGGAGGGATGGAGGGATAGAATTGTCAGTGACGAGAGAATCCTGGACCGGCTGATATGTCCCCCACGGGGGATGGAGCCCGCAACCGGGGCCTGTGCCCTGACCGGGAATCGAACCCTGACCTCCTGGTTCCCGGGTCAGTGCTCAGCCCTGGGCCGCCCCGGCCGGGCCACTGGCTGGTTCTCGTGTGTGCCCTCCCCCGGATCGAACCCGCAGCTGGGCGAACGGGGACGGCGCTCTCACCTGCCGGGCTGCCGGCCGGCCCGGGTGTTGTGTTTAATTCACGGAAGCTTCGCCCCTTCCATCCGGCTCACGCCGGGGCGGCCGCGCATTTGTCCTCCGTCTGGCTTTTCGTTGTGCCTGTGTGCGTGTGTGCCTCTGTGTGTGTGTGCCCCTGTGTGTGCATCTCTGTGTGTGCCCCTGTCTGTGTGCCTCTGTGTGTGTGCGCCCCTGTGTGTGTGCCTCTCTGTGCGTGTGTATGTGTGCATCTGTGTGTGAGCATCTGCGCATGTCTGTGCATCTGTGTGTGTATGTGTGCATATGTGTGTGTGCGTGTGTGTGAGTGTATGTGAGTATGTGTGTCTGTGTGCGTGTGTGTGCCTGCCTGTGTGTGCACATGCCTGTGTGTGCGCGCGCATATGTGTGTGTCTGTGCGTGTGTATGTGTGCATCTGTGTGTGAGCATGTGTATGCGTCTGTGCATGTGTACGTGTGTCTGTTTGTTTGTGTGCATCTGTGTGTCTCCCTCTGTGTGGCTGTGCATGTGTGTGCATATGTGTGTGTATGCACGTGTGAGCGTCTGTGTGTGTGTGTGTGCGCGCGCGTGTGGCGGGCGGGACCCCACGGCCCGGGGACTCCTGAGGCCCTCTCGGAGCCGGCGGGGGGACCCCTCCGCTGGCCTCCGGCTTCAGCCGCCCGCTCCGCTGCCACCACGGGCAGATTCCTCAGATGGCTGCCCGTCAGCACCCTCTCAGGGAGGAATGCGCGCGGCCGTGATGTCAGAGGGGCCGCAGAGGGCTCCCTCCCGCTCCCTCCGGCTCCCTCCCGGCTCCCTCCGGCTCCCTCCGGCAGAGCGGGCGACAGCGAGGCCTCAGAGAGAGCCCCGGGCCCGCTGTGACGACCGGGGCGCCGTGCGGGCGCTGGGCGCGGCTGAGCCACCGGGGCACGACCTCCCGCACGCCAGGAGCCCGGTGGAGGCCGGGCCCGGTGCTCCCCGCTCGGGATGTCGGGGGCCCCCAAGGAGGGGGCGGGCGCCCGGGGGCTGCCGGTGGCGGCCGGCAAGGCCTGCCTGACCAGCCTGGACCGCAAGCTGAGCGCGCTGGACGAGAAGGTGGACTCGCTGCTGCGCTCCCAGGAGGACGTGGCCGGCAAGCTGCAGGGCGTGTGCCGGGGCCTGGACCACCTGGAGCGCGGCCTGCACCGGCTGGAGGCCTCCCGGGGCCCCGGCCCCCCGGGGGCCGGCCCCGCCCCGCCCGGGGACCCTGGCTCTCCGGGGGACCCTGCTCCTCCGGGGGACCCCACTCCGCCCGGGGACCCTGGCTCTCCGGGGAACCCTGCTCCTCCGGGGGACGCCACCCTGCCGGGGGATCCCACCCCACCCAGGGACCCTGCACCTCCAGGGGACCCTGCCTCTCCGGGGGACCCCGCCCCGCCGGGGGCCGCCCAGGCCGGCTGGCCTGAGGTCCTGGGCCTGGTGCGGGCGGTGCGGCAGGACGTGGCCCGGCACGGCGCCCGGCTCGAGGCGCTGCTGCGGGTGGTGGCGGCCCTGGACCGGGCCATCGCCCTGGTGGGCGCCGTGTTCCAGAACTCCGCCGTGGTGGACTTCGTCCTGCGAGGCAGCGCGCCCTGGAGGCGGGGCCGCTGGGCCCCCGGGGCCCCCGAGGTGGGTGACGCGTCCCCGCGGGTCCTGGCGGGAGGCGGCCGGGGGCTGCGCCGAGAGAGCCGAGCCTCCGTCCCTCCTTCTGCTTTTTAAAAATCTATTTTATTTATCTATTTACTTACTTATTTTGTTGATTTTTTTTACAGAGAGGAAGGGAGAGGGATAGAGAGCTAGAAACATCGATGGGAGAGAAACATCGACCAGCTGCCCCCTGCACACCCCCACTGGGGATGTGCCCGCAACCAATGTATGTGCCCCTGACCGGAATCGAACCTGGGACCTTTCAGTCCGCAGGCTGATGCTCTATCCACTGAGCCACACCAGTTTCGGCTAAAATCTATTTCATTGATTTCGGAGAGGAAGAGAGAGAACCATCCGTGAGGAGAGAGAACCATGGACCGGCTGCCTGCCCCCCCACCGGGGATGGAGCCCACAACCCGGGCCTGTGCCCTGATCGGGAATCGAACCCTGACCTCCCCGTGCCTAGGCCGACGCTCATCCCCTGAGCCCCTCCGGCCGGGCCTCTTGCCCCCGCTTGTGCCTCCTGTGTGACCAGTGGGTGAGGAAAAGCAGAGCCGCAGCGTGAAGGTCACGGGCGGGTTCAGCCGGGGAGGGGGCAGGCAGAGCCGCGCTGCGGGCCGTGGGCGGCTCCCGGGGACGCACAGGCGAGAGGGAGCGGGGCCGGGGCTGGGGCCTCGCTGGCCGTGCCGTGACCTCTCTGCCCCTCGGTGTCCCCGGGGGCGGCCCGTCCCCCGACAGGACGCCGTTCAGAACCAGCCCCCTCCCTTCCTGTCCGCGACCTTGCGCCCTGTCCCCAGTGGGCGCGAGTGCAGCTGCCCCGGAGGTGTTGACAGGGACCCCGGGCACCCGGCCGGGCGGGCGGGCCGCAGCCGCAGCCGCAGCCGGAGCCGGAGCCGGAGCCGGAGCCGGAGCCGGAGCCGGAGCCGGAGCCGGGGGTGGAGGGCGGCTGCTCGGGCCCCGCTGCCCGGGGTTGCGCAATCGAGCCTGGGCTAACGGGGCTTTGGCTGGTGTGTGTGTGGGTGTGTGTGTGTGTGTGTGCGCTCGCGTCTATGCATGCATCCATGTGCATGTGTGCCTGAGTGTGTGTATATGTGTGAGTGTATGCATGTGTGCGTGTACGGACGCGCACACACGTCTGTGCATACGTGTGTGTGCTTATGCATGTGTGCTTGAGTGTGTGCGTGTGTGCATCCGTGTGAGTGTGTGCTTGAGAGAGAGTGAGTGTGTGTGTGTGAGAGTGTGTGCATGTGTGAGTGTGTGAGTGTATGCCTCTGTGTGTGCGTGTGTGAGTGAGTGTGTGTGTGTGTGTGAGTGTGAGTGCAAGTGCCCGAGTGCGGTGTGTCCAGGCTACGCTCTGTTGGGAACAGCCCAGGGGCAGCTGCGTAGCCACCCTCGGGGGCCTGAGCCCAGCCTCGGACCTGCTGGTCCCCACCCGCCTCCGGCTACAGCTGAGCTGGGGTCTCAGGAGCTCTGGGGGGGGGTCTCCTCACTCCCAGCCTGGACGGAGCTGTCCCTGCTGAGCCTTCCCCCCCAACTGTTGGCCACCCCCCCAGCGCCGCCTCCACCCCATCCCCCTCCTGTCAGCACCAGCCCACGCGTGTGGCCCGCAGGGGATTCTGGCCGGCTCTCGCCGTGAGACCCACCCTCACCCTCACCCTCACCCTCACCCTCACCCGGTCTCCTAGATCCTTCCGGAAATAGCCGGCTCTCTAGAAGCACCCTGGGGTGCACCCAGCCCGTGGTTTGGTTTGAACTCAGCTGTTACCACCTGTGCTGGCCTCCACTGCTTTCTGCGTCATGGGTGTGGGGCATGTTTCGTGTTAACGCCAGAGAGCTCCCTCGCTCTGTCCGTAAAGGTGGTGGTGGTGCTGGTAGTGGTGGTGCTGGTGGTGCTGGTGGTGGTGGTGCTGGTGCTGGTGGTGCTGGTGGTGGTGGTGGTGTGTGGTGGTGTGTGTGTGTGGGGGGGTCTCCGTCCATCGGCGTGCTCGTCCCTGTCGTCCACAAAGAAGCGGGGCTCTTGGCTCGGGAGCGCGTCAAACCCCGCACGGCGGACGCCGCCCCGCGCTGCGGCCTCACCTCGTCTTCCCCAGGCGCCTGGGCACCTCCGGGCTTCGGGGCCGCTCCGCCCCCCTTGCCTTCCTCCTCCAGCCGTTCTGCAGGAGCGGCTGCGGGTCCGTGGGCGGCATTTCGGGGGGTGGGGGTCGGGAGCTTTCTCTTCCCCGAGGCCTCACGCGTCTGTCTGCTCGGCTCTGACGGGCCGTCCTCTGTCCTGTGTCACACACTCCGGGGCCACCGCGGGACTGGCTGCCCTCCCAGCTGGCAGTCAGCTCCCCCTGGACCCCCCAGGAGGCCTCCACGCCCCTCAGTGCCCCGGGCCAGGCTGGTCATGCAGGGGGTGCGGGGGGACAGGGGACGGGCACCCCGAGAACGCTCAGCTGGCGCTGAAACTGCCACAGAACAGAGGCGCACTAGGGACCCGAGCTGTGTGTGCGTCCGAGGAGAGCGGGTATGGGGTGTGGGATGTGGGGTGTGGGATGGGGGCTCAGACAGGTCTAGCTCAGCGGGCTGGCCACGTCCTGGCGGCCACGTTCCGAGACGGCAGCCTGGGGCGGGTGCTGGGCCTCTCCTTCCTCTGCACGCACCGCACAAGGCGGGACCGGAGAGCTGAGCCTGCAGACAAAGCCTGCGTGTGAGTGTGTGCATGCATGTGTGTGCATGTTTGTGTGTGTGCGTGCGTGCTTGTGCGCCTGCCTGCACCAACCACAGAGGGAGGGGGAGGACAATCTGAGCAGCGAGGTCTGCCAGAGGACAGCCTGTCCAAGTCCCTGTCTCCCCGTGTGTGTGTGTGTGGGGGCACAACCGGGAGAGGGGGCAGGCCGGGGGGGGAGGGGCAGGCGGGGGGAGAGGGGGGCAGGAGGCGCCTGTGATAAGGCCCAGCTCCCCCGGGACGGCTGGCAGGATGTGTCCGGTCACAGTGCTGGTGCCGGTGGTGACCCTGAGGACAGCAGTGGAGTGTTACCCTCGATGTCAGGAAGGGGGGGAGGGAGGAGAAACATCCACGGTGAGAGAGAACCGTGGACGGGCTGCCTTCCGCACGCCCCACACTGGGGACCGGGCCCGCCACCGGGCCTGTGCCCTGACCGGGACTGGACCCTGACCTCCTGGGTCCTGGGGTGACCCTGAGCCACGCCGGCGCAACATCTTTAACGGATTGCTGGCCACACTGGGGGGCTCCTGCAGACGCTGGCGAGAGGGCGCTGGCTGGCGCAGGGCTCCCGGTCCTCACGGCCCTGTCCCGGGCCCGGCCAGCGTGTGTCCCAGGCAGGGCACCGGCACCGCACCGGGCCCTGAGCGCCAGCTGTGCCGGGCCCTCTCCGTGCCCGCAGACGGTCTCCCCCGCCTCCCCGGACTGAGCCCTGCGAGCACCCATACTCTCCCCATCCTCCAGGCGGGGACAGCGAGGTGCAGGGGAGTTAGGGATCTCGGCCGAGTGGTGAGGGGGGTGCCCACGAGCCCGTGCCCCTGGCCACACTGCTGTGCCGTGGGCGGTGGGAGGGGGGACCGTGGGGTTCACCCGTCCAGCTCCCTGGCCGGCGTGGTCGCTGGTCAAGGCACGCGGCCCGCAGGCACGGGATCAGCTGACTTGGGATCCAACCCAAACCACCCCACTCGCCGTGAGTTGACAGTTGAATTTAAACTAATTTTCCATCCCCGCTCTGAGCATTTAAAAAATATATATTTTTATTGATTTTTTATAGAGAGAAAGGGAGAGATATAGAGAGCTAGAAACATCGATGAGAGAGAAGCATCCATCAGCTGCCTCCTGCACACCCCCCACTGGGGATGTGCCCGCAACCAAGGTACATGCCCCTGACCGGAATCGAACCTGGGACCTTTCAGTTGACAGGCTGACGCTCTATCCACTGAGCCACACCGGCCAGGGCCACTCTGAGCATTTTGAGGTCCGCTCTGTGCCATCCTCTGTCAGGGCCTGGGCCTGCCCTCACAGGGACTCAGAAGAAGGGTACCTAGCCGAAACCGGTGTGGCTCAGTGGATTAAGCGTCGTCCTGCGGACTGAAAGGTCCCGGGTTCGATTCTGGTCAAGGGCATGTACCTTAGTTGCGGGCACATCCCCAGTGGGGGGTGTGCAGGAGGCAGCTGATATTGATGCTTCTCTCTCATCGATGTTTCTAGCTCTCTATCCCTCTCTCTTCCTCTCTGTAAAAAAGTCAATAAAAATATATTTTTTTTAAAAAAGAAGAAGAAAAAGAAGGGTATCTACGACCCAGCCGGGTGGCTAGGTGGGTGAACGTTGACCTAGGAACCAGGAGGTCAGGGTTCCATTCCCGGTCAGGGCACAGGCCCGGACTGCGGGCTCGGTCCCCATGTGGGGGGCGTGCAGGAGGCAGCCGATCCATGAGTCTCTCTCCACCTGGATGTTTCTGTCTCCCTCCCTCCCTCTCCCTTCCCCTCTGACGTCAGTAAAAGTGAACTTCTTTAGCAGAAGGGCCTGAGGAAGCCGGAAGGCCCCCCGCCCTCCGGTGTGGCTGAGCCGGCACGGGTGCTGTGGCTCCGGCACGTGGCCAGTGCGCAGCGTGTCTGTGGCCGGAGCGATGACGACGATGACGTGTGCGTGGTGCTTCTTTCAGGACAGAGAGCGAGAGGAGGAGGCGGGAGGCCCGCCGCAGCGCGCGCTGAGCAGCCGGGGGGTGCAGGCCGAGCCCCGGGGGCCTCGGGGAGGTGAGTGCGGAGGGTGGGGGTGCAGGCCGAGCTCCGGGGGCCTCGGGGAGGTGAGTGTGGCGGGTGGGGGTGCAGGCCGAGCTCCGGGGGCCTCGGGGAGGTGAGTGTGGCGGGTGGGGGTGCAGGCCGAGCTCCGGGGGCCTCGGGGAGGTGAGTGCGGCGGGTGGGCCGTGGCCGCCTCCTGGTCCCCACCGGCAGCTTCAGGCTCACACCTTCACCTGCGACTCCAAGCGCTGGCCAGGGGCTCCCCTCGGCGTTTATTTTATTCTCAAATAAAAAATAGAGAGAAGCTCCAGTGACAAGAGAGAGAACCATGGACCGGCTGCCTCTTGCACACCTCCTACTGGGGATGTGCCCGCAACCAACGTGCATGCCCTTGACCGGAATCGAACCTGGGACCTTTCAGTCCGCAGGCCGACGCTCTATCCACTGAGCCACACCCGTTTTGGCCACACACACATCTTAGATGAAACGGTCACGCTGCACACCTGGCCCCCGGAGGGTCCCCCTCCCCTCCCCCAGCTGCGCAGGCAGGTCCCTGTCTCGTCTCGGGGACAGACCCCCCAAGGGGGCTGCTTTCTCGCCCCGTTCCCTGCAGAGAGCCAGCCGGGGATGGGGTCTGACGTCCCGGCCCAGCCGGAGGAAGAGGCCCAGCCGGAGGAGGAGGCCCAGCCGGAGCGGGGAGGCGGCGTCCCCGGCCCCGACCGGGCGCCCCCTGGGCACCTGCCGCCCACAGAGACGGAAACCTCAGGGTCCGGGGCGCCTGGCGAGACCCCCGAGCCCAGCCGGGAGGCGGCACCAGGCGCAGGACAAGGGCCGTCGCCCGGCGGTCCTGACGCTCCGCCCGCAGAGGAGGGTGCGATGCTGGCCCCTGGCCCGCCCGCCCCGGCCACCGCCCCGGAGGACACGCAGGCGAGGTGAGCGGAGCTGCTGGCGCGGGCGCGGTATGTGTGTGTGTGTGTGTGTGTGTGTGTGCGTGAGCGAGCCGGGAGGGGGTGGGGGGGCAGCGAGTCCTCGGGGTGGGGCCGGCTGGCCGGCAGGGGCTGCTCTGTGGAGGCTCGGCCAGTCGGGGGGGCGGGGGGACAGTGGCTGCCGGGCAGCATCCCTGAGTCCCCTGGCCCGGGTGGGGTGGCCCCGGGTGACAGTGACAGTGGCCTCCTCGGGGCTGTCTCCCCCCCCCAGGCTCTCGGGCCACCTGCAGGAGACGGACGCGCCGCCGGGGGAGCTGCGGGGGGTGCGAGGGGGCAGCCCCTGTGCCTCGCCCCCCGAGGAGGAGGCCCCGGCCGCTGCCCAGCCCGGGGAGCCGGACCCGCCTGAGCACGGGGGCCGGCCCCAGGCCCCGGGGGCCGAGCCGGGGGCCCAGGGCCCCGAAGGAGCCGGCGACCGGGCGGCAGAGGCCGAGGACACGCCGGGACCCGCAGCCGGGGCCGCCCTGGGACCGAGCCGGGCCGGCGGGGTCCCGGGGGAGGACGTGGGCCCGGGAGCAGGCGGCCCCGAGCCCGGGAGGGACCCCACCCCCGGGGCCCTGGGCGCGGCCGCGGCAGAGACGCCCGAGGGAGCTGCGGCCGGAGGCCTGGTTCTGGGTAAGCGGACGGTGCCCCCGGAGTGGGTGTGGAGCCTCCCCCCACCCTGCCCGTCCAGGGGGGTCCTGGGGGCTGGGGGGCTGCCTGATGGGTCCGGGGGGTCCTGGGGGGCTGAGGAGCTGCCTGCTGGGTCTGGGGGGTTCTGGGGGGCTGGGAGGCTGCCTGCTGGGGTCCAGGGGGTCCTGGGGGCTGGGGGGCTGCCTGCTGGGTCCGGGGGTCCTGGGGGGCTGGGGGGCTGCCTGCTGGGTCCGGGGGGTCCTGGGGGCTGGGGGCTGCCTGCTGGGTCCGGGCGGGGGCACAGCCATGAGGAGGCCCGGGACTCACAGGCCGCTGTCTCCTGCGCAGACGACAGCCCGGCCCCGCCGGCCCCGTTCGGGCACCGGGTGGTGAGCCTGCGGGAGGCGGCGGCCGCGGCGGGCTACGCGGTGTGCCAGCACGAGGTCCTGGGCGGGTAGGTGCTCTGGCTGATGGCGGCAGGGGGCTCGGGCTGGGAGAGGCGCGGTCCCAGGGGGAGGAGCCCCGGAGGGCGGACGGAGGGGGGGAGAAAGTCCTCCAGGGAAGCCGGTGGGGAGGGGAGGGTGCTCCCTGGTGCAGGGCGGCCGGGGGTGCGGGAGACCAGCTCTGGTCCAGGTTTCAGGGAGCCGTGTGGAGGGGCCGTGATGGCACACACGGGGGTCCCCTGTGTGTGTGTGGAGGGGGTGGGCGGAAAGCGGGGCCCGCCGGGCGGTGTGGGGGGGCCTCGCGGCGCTCAGACCCCGTGCGGTCCGCAGGGGCCGGTTCGGCCAGGTGCACCGGTGCACGGAGCGGGCCACGGGCCTGGCGCTGGCGGCCAAGGTCATCAAAGTGAAGAGCAGCAAGGATCGGGTGAGCGCCCGCCGCCCGCGCCGCCGGCACCTCTGGGCTCAGGGCTCAGCTCGTCCCTCCCCCCCCCCCCCCGCCCCAGCCCCCTCCGGCTGAGTGGGAACCCTCTCCTTTCCGCCCCCCCCCCAAATATACTTTTAC
The DNA here is from genome assembly GCA_963924515.1 of Vespertilio murinus. NCBI lineage: Eukaryota > Metazoa > Chordata > Mammalia > Chiroptera > Vespertilionidae > Vespertilio > Vespertilio murinus. Next base: position 1,346,213 of record OZ004716.1, on the reverse strand, counting down.
TGATGTCAGAGAGAGAGGAAGGGAGAGGGAGAGGGAGAAGCATCCATGATGAGAGGGAATCACGGACCAGCTGCCTCCTGCACGCCCCGCGCTGGGGACGGAGCCCACACCAGGGCCTGCGCCCCGACGGGGAATCGAACCCTGACCTCCCGGGTCAAGGTTGCCGCTCACCCCTGCGCCCCTGTGGCCGGCCGGCCTCTCTTCCGAGCCTCCCGCACCCCAGTTTGCGGCTCCCGGGCACCTGGGCGAGGGGGCCCCCTTGGACGCCAGCTTTCCTCCCGGGCCTCGGCTCCCCGTCTGTGAAGTGGGGATGGGGGGTCTGGTAAAGGTCCCCCCCTCTTGTGAGCACCCGGGTGGGTGGTGCGTGGAGGCGGCCTGTGGTGAGAGCAGGGGACGGGGGTGGGGGGTGGGGGGTGGGCACACGGGTGCCCACGTGTGTGCCCCGGGAGGTGCCGCCGGCCCCTCCTCCTGACCGGTTTTGGGGACCCCCCCCTCCCCGCCCGGCCCGCAAGGAGGACGTGAAGAACGAGGTGGCCATCATGAACCAGCTGAGCCACGTGAACCTCATCCAGCTCTACGACGCCTTCGAGGGCAGGCACAGCTGCACGCTGGTCATGGAGTGGTGAGTGTCTCACCTGGGGTCCCCCCGCCCCCTCTCCCCCGGCCTGGGACACCCAGACACCTCCCACCTCCTCTGCCCGGCCTCCAGTCCGGGCGGGGAGGACATCCAAGGCCATCGGTCACAGCCGTGAGCCCGACCCGCGCTGTGGGCCGTGGCGGTGTGGCCGGGCAGGTGCTGGGGATGTGGATGTGGATTTGGCAGCGGCTGGGAGTTGGGAGGTTTCACGCTAACACCTAGGCACACGGCTCTTCTTTGAGAAATTGACTTTGGAGAGAGAGAGAGAGGGAGGAAATAGAGAGGGAGAGAACCATGGGTGTGATAGAGACAGCGACCGGCTGCCTCCTGCACGCTCCTCGCTGGGGATGGAGCCCGCAACCCGAGCAGGTGCCCAGGCCGGGAAGGGAGCCGGCGACCTTCTGGTGCAGGGGACAGCGCCGACCACTGAGCAGCCCTGGCCAGGGCCCCGGCTGTTCCTGCAGATTCGGTGCCGCAGGGCCTGCCCTCCAGCCGGAGAGGGGGCTGGTTTGCCCATCTGGGGTTCTCGCCCGGAGGCACCCACGGGCCTCTGTAGGCAGACGAGTTCCCGGCCCTGGCCTGTGGCATCCGGGAATGGTCCCCGCTGTGGTGAGCCCGGCTGTCCACACGGAGGAAACCCCGCTCCCGTGGCCGCCACTTCCTCTTACACCCGCACCCGGGGCCGGAGGAGGGGTCCCCACGAGGACAGGGCACCCTCGGCCCACCCCGGTTGGTGCTGAGGGCAGGGCGGTCTGAGAGCCTCGCTCAGCCCGGCGCCCGCTCTCCCTTCGCCCGGGCAGCGTGGACGGGGGAGAACTCTTCGACCGGATCACGGATGAGAAGTACCACCTGACCGAGCTGGACGTGATCCTGTTCACCAAGCAGATCTGCGAGGGCGTGCACTACCTGCACCAGCACTACATCCTGCACCTGGACCTCAAGGTCAGGCCCGCCGGGGCCCTCGCCTCTGCTGCTCCCTGGCTCTGAGCGCTTTCACCCAGCTCTCCTTCCTGGCTCCTTGCCACTCCTAGTTGTATCATCCATCATCCATCCATCATCCATCATCCATCCATCATCCATCATCCATCACCCATCCATCATCCATCATCCATCATCCATCCATCATCCATCATCCATCATCCATCCATTCATTATCCATCATCCATCATCCATCCATCCATCCATCATCCATCCATCCATCATCCATCCATCATCCATCACCCATCCATTCATTATCGATCATCCATCCATCCATCCATCCATCATCCATCCATCATCCATCCATCCATCATCCATCCATCCATCCATCCATCCTTCTATCCATCCATCTATCCATCCATCCATCATCCATCCACCATCCATCACCCATCATCTACCCATCACCCTTCCTTCCTTCCTTCCTTCCTTCCTTCCTTCCTTCCTTCCTTCCTTCCTCTCTCCCTTCCTCCCTTCCCCGTGGGGCTGTCCTGGGCCGTCCATTTCCCCGGGAGGCTGGGACGCTGAGGCCTCTTGACCAACAAGTGAGGAGCTGCCGCCTTCCAGGGTGGTCGGCCCTCGGCAGACTCCCCTTTCTCTCGCAGCCGGAGAACATCCTGTGTGTCAACCAGACGGGACACCAGATCAAGATCATTGACTTCGGGCTGGCCAGAAGGTGAGGCGTGCGGGCGCTCGGCACCCGTCGGGGCTCTTTCTGGCTCTCCTGGGCACGGTACCCACAGCTCAGCCAGTTTTTTATTTTTAATTTTTTTAATGGACACTTTACTTTTTAGAGCAGTTCTGACATCACAGAAAGATCGAGGGGCAGAAACCAGTTTCCATAGACCCCCTGCCCCCACACAAGCAGAGCCCCCTTCACCCCCTTCTCCCCCCCCCCCCGCCCCCGTCACCAACACGATGAACCCACAGACATCAAAGTCACCCGGTCCAGCCACAACGCACCACCCATCCCCCACCCAACCTCCACCCAGCCTCCACCCAGCCTGGCTGCCAGCTGAATCCACCTTCTCTCCTCTGGCCCTGCGAAGGCCAGGTGGGGTGTGTGTGTGTGTGTGTGTGTGTGTGTGTGTGTGTGTGTGTGAGGGGAGCCGCTATGGTTTCGGTTCCCCCTGGGGACCCAGGAAAGCCTGAGGGTGGGGCCTGGGGAGTGAGGGTTCCCTAGGAACCCCCATGTGGGGGGATATGGGGTCCGGGAATGCCTGGCCCGCATCTACCTGAGCCGCCCCCCCTCCCTCTACCCCCCCCCCCAGGTACAAGCCGCGGGAGAAGCTGAAGGTGAACTTTGGCACCCCCGAGTTCCTGGCCCCCGAAGTCGTCAACTACGAGTTCGTCTCATTCCCCACCGACATGTGGAGCGTGGGCGTCATCACCTACATGCTGTGAGTGCGGGGTGGGGGGGCTGTGAGTGCGGGGGGCTGTGAGTGCGGGGGCTGTGAGTGCGGGGTGGGGGGGGCTGTGAGTGGGGGGGCTGAGTGTGTGGGGGCTGTGAGTGGGGGGGGGGCTGTGAGTGCGGGGGCTGCGAGTGCGGGGTGGGGTGGGGGGCTGGCGGGACCGTCTGTCCGGGGCCGCGTGGACAGCCGTGGCCTCCCCGGACCACGGTCCCCTCTCTCCTCGCAGGCTCAGCGGCCTGTCCCCGTTCCTCGGGGAGACGGACGCCGAGACCATGAACTTCATCGTGAACTGCTGCTGGGACTTCGAGGGGGACTCCTTCGAGGGGCTGTCGGAGGACGCCAAGGACTTCGTGTCCCAGCTGCTGGTCAAGGAGAAGAGGTACGTGTGGCCCGGCGGCGCGTGCGTGAGGCCTCCTGACAGACAGCCCCGCTGACCGCTGTCCTCTGACCGCTGTCCGCTGACCACTGTCCACTGACTGCTGGCCGCTGGCTACTGTCCACTGTATGCTGACCCCTGGCCGCTGACCGCTGTCTGCTGTTTGCTGATCATTGACCGCTGACTACTGGCCGCTGGCTGCTGACCACTGTCCTCTGACTGCTGGTCACTGTCCACTGTCCGCTGACTGCTGACCACTGTTTGCTCCCGCAGCTGCAGGATGAGCGCCACCCAGTGCCTGAGACACGCGTGGCTGAGCGACCTGCCGGCCAAGGCGTCCCGGGCCCAGGTGGGCCTCCGGTCCCAGCTGCTGCTGCAGAAGTACCTGGCTCAGCGCAAGTGGAAGGTGCCTGTCCTCTGCCTCTTTCTTATTTATTTTATGTAAATACATTCTATTGGTTTCTTACAGAGAGGAGGGGAGAGGGAGAGAGAGCTGGAAACATCGATGAGAGAGAATCATCGGTCAGCTGCCTCCTGCACACCCACTACTGGGGATGTGCCCGCAACCAATGTACATGCCCTTGACCGGAATCGAACCCGGGACCTTTCAGTCCTCAGGCCGACGCTCTGTCCACTGAGCCAAACCGGTTTCGGCCAGAGAGCCAAATATTTTAAAATTTAAACTTCTCCTGACGCCACTTCTTCAGAATAGACGCACCCAGGCCGTGGTAGTTTGTGGAAGAGCCACACTCCAGGGGCCGAAGAGCCGCCTGTGGCTCTCGAGCCGCGGTTTGCCCACCGCGGTTTTAGGCGGTCAGTTTTAAAGAGCTCACGCGCCTGCCTCACTTGCCCACGTCCTTTCACTGTTTTAAGGAAAACAACGCTTCTCTCCTCTTTCCTCTCTCTCCTCGTCCCCAGAAACACTTCCACGCCGTGACGGCCGCCAACAGGCTCAGGAAGTTCCCCACCTGCCCCTGACCCGGCCCGGCCGCCCTGCTCCCGGCCGTGGCTGTGACGGAGGCCGTGGCCGTGACGGAGGCCGTGGCCGTGGCCGTGACAGAGGTCGTGGCCGTGATGGAGGTCGTGGCCCTCGGGGATGCCTGGCGGTCAGACACCCGGCCTTTGGCTCAGACGGACGCCTGCCGCGAGCTGTGCCGGACGGAGAGGGCAGGACTGTCCGGCCGCCGCCGGAGCCGCCGTGTGAAAGGCTGTGTCTGCTCGGGGCGCGTGAGGCGTGCTGTCCGTGGGTAGGAGAGCGGCGTGCTCGGGGGGGGGGGGGGGACGACAGACACGGGACTGCGGAGCACGGCCAGACTCCGGGACTCGGACCCGCGCAGCAGCCGGCAGCCGGTGGCTCTCCCTCGGCACGGGAAGGCCTGTCGCCGCGATCCCCCGGCCGGGCCACGTTGAATGACTGTCCGGCCCACTGTGTGCAGCCACGTGTGCAGGAGCCTCTGACGTGTTCCACCCGTGCTCCCTTTTGAGAATGGAAACGTGGCCCTTCGGCAGCCTTTGAGATTTGGAAATACACTGACCGCCGTGGCCCGTGGGAACGCGCTTGTACGTCTTGACTGGTTCCAGAGGGAGAGGAAGGGAGAGGAATGGAGAGTAACATCAGGTGGCTGGCCCCCGTCGGTGTGGCTCAGTGGATAGAGCGTCAGCCCTCGGACTGAAGGGTCCCGGGTTCGATCCTGGTCAAGGGCATGTTCCTGGTCGGGCCACACGCAGGAGGCAACCAATAGATGTGTTTTCCTCACCTCGATGTTTCTCTCTCTCTCTCCTCTCCCTTCCACTCTCTCTAAAAATCAGTGGGAAAATATCCTCAGGTGAGGACTAACAATAAAGTAAAATAAAATAATAATAATAATAATGATAATGATAATAAAAAAGAAACGTCAGTTGGCCGCCTCCTGCATGCCCGCTACAGGGGATTGAGCCCACAGCCGGGCCTGTGTTTTGACCGGGTATCGAACCGGTGACCTCTTGGCTCATGGGTCGATGTCAATCACAGAGCCTCAGGGGCGGGTTTGAATGTGCTTTTAAAGTCTCTTCCCCCCTCCGCCTCTCTCGTTCTGTCCTGTGCTGACCTCTGCGTCTCCCTCCTGCCGCCCACCCTCGGGTTGGAAGCCGGGGGAAGGGGCGGGGGCTGCAGACGGGCGTGTGGGGGAGAGGAGCATGCAGCCGCGTCCCGCTGAGGAGAGAAACGGAGGCACACGCTCGACCGCTTAGGGAGACAGACGGGAGTCCACTGTTACCCAAGAGCAAACAGCCCTCCTGCCTTCCTCCCTTCTAACCTGACTGTCCCCACGACCTCGCCGGTCAGGGGTCAGCGGTGTCCGCGGGGGCCCTGCTGTGAGTTGCTCATTAGCCAAGCAGCTCCACGGCCTCGGGGGGCTTTGGTCTGGCCTCGGGGGGCTTTGGTCCGGGGAGACATTTTTGGCTGAAGACCTGGGCGTGGGAGGGGGTCACGCTCAGGGGCCTGGTCTGGCCTGGAACTGAGGTTTCCGAGGCCGGCACGTCCAGGCCTGCTGCCCGCCGGCCCGCTGGCCCCGGGTGACCCACCTCGCATGACCCGGGAGCGGGGTCTCCCCTGGTCCAGGCCTGGGTTTCTGGGTTTCGAAGCAGCGGGTGCCTCTCTGAGAACGTTGTTCCGAGGGCAGCCTGCAGAGGGCGCGCTAGAGCACACCTTTCAGTGCTCCCCGGCAGGCCGGGTCCTCCAGCCCCTGGGCAGAGCCTCCCGGAAACTGAACACGAGCCGCACCCTTCGCAGGGACAGCTCTGGCAGCTCCTTTCGGAGGGGGACCGGGACAGCAGTTGTAGTGGTTTATCGACACAGCACGTCCGAAGCAGAAACACGATGGCCGAGGCCCTTCGCGTCGTTTGTTTTTCCTGCGAAGTCTCCGCGATCGGTACATGGGCCAGTCTCCCGGTCTGGGCTGGGCTTGTGTTCAGATCCCATAAGACTCACAGCGGAAACAGACGCCAGTCCTGTGACACATCTCACACACTGCCTCCTCACGGAATTAAGCATCCAGCTCGAATTAAGCATCCAGCTCGAATTAAGCATCCAGCATCCAGCTTAATTAAAATAAAGTTAGAAGTTTTCTGGAGTGGTATTAGCTCATTTTAAGTGCTTAATGGCCACCTGGAGTTAGTGGCTTCTGTGTCGGACAGGGCAGATAGAGGCTCTTTCATATCTACCAAGTTTTATTTTTTTCTCCCATATGCTGTTTTTTGTTTTGTTTTTTTTTGAATATTGTGTATTGATTTGAGAGAGGGAGAAGGATACAGATAAAAACATCCATCTGCTGCCTCCTGCACTCTCCCCTAGCGGGGATCAAGCCTGCAGCCCGGGCATGTGCTCTGACCGGGAATCAAACCGGTGACCTCTTGGTTCAGGGGTCGTGGCTCAACCTCTGAGCCCGGGGGCTGGGCTGCTGTTGGTTTTCACCGAGAGGAACAGCTCCGCTCCAGAGCCCCCCTGAAGCTCACACCAGTGAGAGGGGGTGCATCGTCGCCTCCTTCCCTGACGCTCTAAAGCAGCCGTGGGCAAACTACGGCCCTTGGGCCGGATCCGGCCCGTGCGGCTGTTCTCTCCGGCCCTCGGAGCCGAAAGAGCGGAGGGTTCTCTTGCTCTCCCCTCCGCTCCTTCACCAGCAGCCCAAGAGGAGAGTGCCAGCACGGTCAGGCTGCTTTTGTTCCGGCCCTCCGGTCCAGTGTAAGAACCCACGGTGGCCCTCGAGTCAAAAAGTTTGCCCACCCCTGCTCTAGAGCCTTTACGAAAATTTAATGCTCCTGGATGATTTCTATTAAAGTTCGGATTATTTTAAACCCTCTACTTGGTTGGTGTGTGTGCTTCGCCGACCCTTTCTTCAGCTCACACCTGTGCCAGGACCAACCGTTTGCCACGGGACTTTTCCGTTCCAGCCAAGTCCCGGGAACCGCTGGCCGGAGAAACCGAAGGCCCGGAGGAGCCACTTGGCTCCAGGGTGCGGAGCGTGGGTGATGGGGGGAGGGGGACCCCACTTTTTATCATTTCATACTCTAAACAAGGAGCATGTGCTGCTTTTATTATTAAACATTAGCAACCCCACGGCCAAGGGTGGGCCTTGTTTCGACCCGGATTGGAGCGAACAGAAAGGTATGGAAGAGACGTCGGGGAAGTGGGATTCTAAAAGGCCGGTCTGACGGTTGAATTTGATTGGGTGCGGCGTGGAGGCCGGGGGCCGGGGATGCTGCAGGTGAGGCGACTTCGGGGGTGTGTGTGTGTGTGTGTGTGTGTGTGTATTTGTCTAGGTAACAGGCAGGTTCTGAGCTGCGTCGGAGTGACCAGTTCGTGGGTGCTTGTCACTGTCCTCTTCGCTGCTTAGATCTTTGAAAACTTTCACGGCCAAGTTTTAGGAAATCAGTTAACCCAGGCGGAGCTGGTAGAGAGCTGAGCTTCCGAAAGGCTTTACACAGGAGTGGGCAGACGGAGTGCGTGCACGCTTCCCGCACCGGGAGAGGTCTCGGCAGGAAGAACTAGGGCCCCTGGTCAAGGCTGCTCTGAGGCAATTTTACGACGGAACCAAGTACCTCCTGCAATCCACATAATCAAATAATTACCACCACGCGCTATGGATTTACTGATTTCAGAGAAGGGAGAGAAACATCGACGGAGAATCATTTATCTGCCCTGGCCCGTTTGGCCAGTGGATAGTGTGTCCACCTGTGGACGGAAGGGTCCTGGTTTGATATCGGTCAAGGGCACAGGCTTGGGTTTCAGGCTCGATCTCCATAAGGGGGGGCAGGAGGCAGCCGATCCATCTCTCATCACTGATGTTTTTCTCTCTCTTTCTCTCCTTCTCCCTTCCTGCGGGGTGCTGTTTCTGTTTTCCGTGTCCATCACGGAAAAGGAATCAGTCCGGTTGCTGAGTGGGGGAGCTGGGGATTAGGAAATTAAAGAGACAAGAGGCAGAAATAGATTCATCAGGCTGGGCGCTAGGTGGGTGCCATCCCCTCTGATGGAGAGGCAGCGAGCAGAGCCACGCAGCAGGTGTATTTTATAGGGCCAAAGGGGCTTACTTTCGTTCTTAACTAGGCCCTAGCATTCCTGGATTTACATGTCTAGACCCGCCCCTGCTGACACCGGGACAAAGGTAAGTCAGAAACAATAACACCCCTGCCCTCTTGCGGGGGTGTAATGGGGACATGGACTCTGCCAGTGCCTCGGGCACTGATAATTTTTTTAAATGTATTTTTATTGGTTTCAAAGAGGGAATGGAAGAGATAGAAACATCAATGATGAGAGAGTATCATTGATTGGCTGCCTTCTGCACGCCTCACACTGGGGATCAAGCCCGCAACCCACGCGCGTGCCCTCGACTGGGAATCGAACCTGGGACCTTTCAGTCCACAGGCCGTCGCTCTATCCCCTGAGCCAAGTCAGCCAGGGCTCAGCTGACAATTTAAAGGATGTACATGTGCCTTCTCAGGAGGCCCTCTACACTTCCCTCTGAAACCAATAATAAATATATTTGAAAAAGAAAAAAAACAACACATTTATCGGCTGCCTCCTGAACCCTCAACCCGAGGGTGTGCCCTGACCAGGAATTGAACCGTGACCTCCCGGTTCATAGGTCGCTGCTCAATCCCTGAGCCCCCGCCGGGTCTTAATTTTAGCTGAAACCGTGCCTGGTGTGATCAGAGCCCACAGTGACCAGCCTCCTCAGAGACGCTCCCCCCGTGGTTTGGAGAAAGGGCGCCTCACAGGTCAGTGTGACGACAAAGGAATGAGCCTGGCCCGCTGGCTTTCTCAGGAGGGGTGTGGGGTGCGTTAGGGGAGCACGGTGCCCTCTATTGTAACAGGTACCCACTCCCCCCTCACAGCAGGCCGTGCTGATGCTGATGCTTCGCGCTCCCCCACGGGAGCAGATCGTTTGCTCCCGGTTTCAGGGGGCAGAGTGAGTGCCGTGTGCTGACGGGGGCGTGGCGGAGGCGGAGGCAGCCCAGGCATCCCGCCTCCCCGGCTGCCTTCCTGCCACCGTGGGCAGCAAGGGCCCCTCGTGATGAAGGCAACGTGAACCCACGTAAAAGCAGTCTTTATTAACTCGGGCCGTACAGAGATTGGCTTAGCCAACCCGAGAAACAAGACAAAAACAAGTAAAACCTGTAGCCATCGGCCTGAGTGTTACAGGCCGGAGGAGCCGGAGAGCAGCGGCTCTGGTTCCCTGCGCAAGGGGGCCGGGGGGAGCCGGGGCCGTGCCAGCCGTGCCGCGGCTGGTCTGGAGCACGTGCCGCCCACGCCAGGGCCGGCTGCGGAGGCTCGTCCGAGGGTCCTTGTCATAAAAGCGAAGGCACGTGGCATTCACTCCGCCGCAGCTGCCTGTGCTCTGGCAGCGTTTTCGAGAATCTTCCTTTTCCACTCCTCGTAGTCCAGCGCCGGGTCCTCACTGCTCGGCGGTTTGGGTGGGCCCTCTTCCACCTCCTCTGTTTCTGTGAGAAAGTTACCAACGCGTTTCAGTCTCTCGTTTACAAATGCCCTAAGAAAGAAGCCTCTCTCACGTGCCCACTGCCTGTTAGGGTCACAGGGAACGTGACCCTCACTGACACGTGAGGCTGACTGAAATGCAAGTGGAGGCAGCGGCTCACACCCCATTCTTGCTCTTACGCTCCAAGCGTCCCAGACATGCTGACAGCAGGTGACCCTCACCACACACTCCCCTGAGCCTCCAGCACCGAAGCCGCCGCCCCTGCCTCCTGCACCCGCACGGCAATGCTGGGAGCGGGCCCACACGAAGGACCTCCATCGCCTTGAAACAGGCGCAGACACTAAGGGTGCCCCTAAACCGCAGCCAGGCGGCGGCAAGGCCTGTCGGAGGCCACGCACCCGCAGCAGCTGTGCCTCGGACCCGGTGCCCGGCGGGGCGGTAACAGCAGGGGGCGCTCGCTGCGGTGGACCCGTCCGAGGGAGTCAGGGCCTTACCCGTTCCCGGAGCTTCACCCGCGGCCTTCCGTTTCTTCCAGGGCGGGGAACCGGCATCTCGAGGCTCTCCTTTACGAAAGAAGAAGCGTCATCCGGTTAATTTTCCTCCTATGCTCAGCGTTAGTATTTGGGCATATAAAAACCAATTTTTTAACATGTTTTTATTGATTTCAGAGAGGAAGGAGGTGGGAGAGAGAGAGAGAAACATCAATGATGAGAATCATGGATCGGCTGCCCCCTACTGGGAATGCAGCCTGCAAACCAGGCATGTGCCCCGACCGGGAATCGAACCTGAGACCTCCTGCTTCATAGGTCGATGCTCAATCACTGAGCAACACTGGCCAGGATTGGGCGCCTTTTGGGTGACAAACAAAAACCAGATTCCCCGACTGGTCAGCGACCAGGACAGGGAGGAGGCAGCGAGCTCGCCCTGGTCTCTTCTCGGCGACTTGGCAGACCCGGGAGCCCTGCTCTGCGCCGCCAACGGGGAGCCCGTGCAGAGCCGCTTCCAGGCGGGCTCGGAGCCACGGGCTTTTAAACACTCCCGAAGCCACTGTAGCTGAACGCCAGAACCAAACACTTCCTCACGGAAACGTATCGGTGCCGTCAACACAGAACTCAGAAGCAGCGGCTTCGCAAGTGTGGAAGTCCTGGCCTGACCGGCAGGCTTAGTCTTCACACGACCCGCCCCCCAGCCCCGGGACGGGCACTCACGGTCCACCTGCCGCCCGATCCTCTCCAGCTGCGCGCACAGCCGGTCGAAGATGGCTTTCTTCACGCCCGACGTGGCCACCATCTTGTTTTTATCCACCTTCAGCTTCAAAATCCTACGAGGGAATTCGATAAATTACTGTTTGGTTTAAGATATTTTAAAACAACAAATATATATTTTTTATTGATTTCAGAGAGGATTTCAAGCCCGCAACCCGGGCATGTGCTCTGACTGGGAATCGAACCGTGAGCTCCTGGTTCGTAGGTTAACGTTCAGCCCCAGCCCCACTGGACGGGCAGGCTTTTCTGGGTGCACACACACTCACTTGCACGCCGTGAGCAGCGCGGCGGTGGTGAACAGCGGCCGGGACAAGTCGAGATCCGCTTGCTGCGTCTGCGGAAGGCTGGACTCGTAGCTGAGGGAGGGAGAGAGCAGCGTGTGCGGACTCCGTTAGAGCACAGACTGGTGAACAGAACCCAGGGCCACTCTCGCTGCCTGCGGACCGGCACCCACCCAGGCCCGGCCTCACCCTCGCACCTCTGCAGCGTCTGCGCGGCCAGGGCGGCGGCCTCCGTGCAGCTGAAGCGGACCGCCAGGTCTCGTATCCCCACACTCGAGTTCAGGCCCAGCAGGCACTCCAAGGACTGGAGACAGCTCTGGTACGTCTGCTTGTTCATGCCGGCGAGCTTAGCCACGTACGCCTGGGAGAGGGAGGCACGCTCAGGCCCTGAGTCTGGCCCAGAGGGGCCCTGCGGGGAGCGCTGGGCGGCTCTGGAGGCCCCGCAGAGGCGGCGGGGGGGGGGGGGGGGGGGGGGAGGAGGCCCGCCCCGCACACTCAGCCAGCGGCAGGAGCACAGTGGGGGGCAGGTACCGCCGGGAGGAGGAGGGGAGTGTGAGGGGACCGGGAGAGGACCCGGCTCGGCCTGGGGGCGTCCTCACAAAGGGGGTCCCAGCAATCGGCCCTGGAGGTCCCGCAGGAGCCCCCAGAGGGCGTTCCCGTGGAAAGAAGCTGGTGCGTGCACACAGCCTCAAGCCAGTGGTCGGCAAACTCACTCGTCCACAGAGCCAAATATCAACAGCACAGCGATTGACATTTCTTCTGAGAGCCACATTCTTTAAACTTAAACTTCTTCTAACGCCACTTCTTCAACACAGACTCACCCAGGCCGTGGTATTTTGTGGAAGAGCCGCACTCAAGGGGCCAAAGAGCCATGGTTTGCTGACCACGGACTTAAGCCATTCAAGAGCCTGGCCCGTTGGGGGACTGTGTGGCTTGGAGTCGGCTCCCAGAGGCAGTGAGCCTGAGGGTGGCGGGAGCTGACCCCGGGGAGCTGACCGGCGGGGAGCGGGGTGTTCACAGCACCGCCTCCGTGTAGCGAGCGCGTCCTTACGTGACGGCACCGAGTCCGGTGCATGTCACACAGGAGACGTGTAATCCCGCCACCTCCAGTGAGATGGGCGTTCATACCCCCACGTCACGGGCGAGGAGCCTGGAGGCTCCCGGAGCTAGAACCAGGGGGGGCAAGATCTGGTCTCAGCCCCGACTCCCCGATTCCCGCCTGTGCCCCCGACCACTGTGATCCCGGAGGAGACACCGGGCGCCAAGGGAGGTGCGTGGGGAGGACGCTGGCCGCCGCGGGGACGGCCTTGCAGGAAGGAAGGCGGGGCCGGGGAAATGGGACAACACAGGGAACGTTGCAAAAAAATCTTTCCCCCCTCCAGCTTGGTAAATGGTGAGATGCGGACAGTTCAGCCTTCCGGCGCGCTTACCCTGTCCAGCGGGCAGCTCCGGCGGGAGGCGGCCAGGTCCAGGCACATGACGGCGCTGCTGGTCTCGGAGGTGCGGGCAGACAGGCCCCCGCACCTCACCCGGGACAGCCGCAGGTACTCCTCCGCCTTCCTGGGGACCAGACACAGCCTGACTCTCCGGCGTCTGTCACCCGGACACCCGCAGACCACGCGGGCTGGAGCCCGAGCCTATCCCCTAGCCCCGTGTTTCCCCAAGGGTGGTGCCCGTACCCCCAGGGGCACAGGAAGAGTGTGGTGGGGGTACGCGTTGCCCCGGAGTTTGGGGGGGACAGGCACTGCACCGTGCTTAGCTGCGCCTAATTCTACGCTCTCATGAGTCAAGTCAAGACAGTCTTCTGAGGCGTGAGATGGTCCGGTGTGCAAATAAGTGTTATTTATAATGTAACTTTTATTTATATTTTATTATGAGTATTTTTATTTTTCGGTTATTATTATTTTGTGTATGTACCAAAAAAAAAATAAATATATTTTGATTGTCATTAAAATATATCCTTTTTTCTTTTTCTTTTTTCTGCCGAGGGGTACTCAGCGTTACGAAAATTACAGAAGGGGTACGCCTATGTCGAAAGTTTGGGAAACAGCCGAGACCAGTTTGGCTCAGTGGATAGAGCGTCCGCGGCCTGTGGACTGAGAGGTCCCAGGATCGATTCCGGTCAAGGGCATGTACATCCCTAGTTTGGGTGCACAAGGACCGCTTGCAGGCAAAAGCCAGCCCTCCAGTCCCTCTGTCCCCCTTCTGTCCCCGGAACCAGCATGCCCCGCCCGGCAGGCCGGACCGCGGCCCCCTCCGGCCCCTTCCCTCCGGATCCCGGCTCTCGGGCCTCAGCACCCGGGGCGGAGGCTGGGTCTCCTCCCAGCGACGCGGGTGGGTGGGTGGGGTGGGCGGCACCCACGACTGGCTTTTCCAGCAGGCGCCGCCCTGGAGAGCCGCTGCGGGGGACGACACCCCAGTTCGAGGTCTCCCTGCCGACCCGCCCCCCGACCCCCCACCCGGGTCCGGGTCCGGGTCCAGGTCCGGGTCCGGGTCCGGGTCCGGGTCCACGCCGCAGCCGCCGGCCTCCCGCTAACCCGGCCCCGCCGGGCCCGCCCCTCGGGCCCCTCGGCCATCCGGGGCTCGGCGCACAGGACACCCCTCCGCCCCCACCCCGGCCCCGGGTCCGGCCCGCACCCCGCTTTGTTTCTGCCCCGCTGGCCCGCTTCGCCGCCGCCGACAGACCCCCAGGAAGCGGGGAGGCACGGCCGGCGGTCCCCGACCCGCGCCCTCCCGGCCCCCCGGGAGCCAGTAGCTCCGGCGGCGGAGGGTCCACGGGGGCCCTCGACCCTCCTCCGGGCCGGCGGCCTAAGTCCTGCGGGGAAGGGGCGCGGGCGGCCCGGGGAGGGACCCGGCCGGACTCACCTCAGCACCTCGGGCTCGGAGATGCCCAGGCGCCGCGCCAAACGGGGGACCAGCCCGGACTCCATGGCACCGACCGCTGGGCCCGCGCGCCGCTCCGGGGAGACGAAACCCGCGCGCGGACGCCGCGCCCGCCAGTGGCGGCCAGGCCCCGCCCTCCCGCCGCCCCCGGATTGGCTGGGACGGAGCGTGAGACCGCCCCCCCGCCCGCCAATCTGGGCCCGCCCCCTGCGCACGCGCACGCCGGTCGCACGCGCCGATGGCGCGGGCCGACGTGGGCGAGCGGCGCCCGCTCCTTCCACCCGCTCCGTTCCTCACGGACTCCGCTCCCCACAGACGCCGGGAAGGCTCCCTTTCCCCCGGGCTTTCTCCTTCCGGGCTCCGAGCGAGGCCCCGCCCCTTCGCCCCGCCCTCTCCCACACCGTGCCCGGACTGGCTGGCGCCTCAGCCCGTCAACCCAGTACGCTGGGGCAAGAGCCAATCAATACGCGTACGCGAGACTTAGGCTCCTAGAAGCGGTCCAATCAAGGGGGCCCCCCGCGGGCCCGAGGGCGGGGCTAGGGAGGGCGGGGCCTGGCCGGCGTCACCTGACCGCGGCGGGCTCGGCGCGCGGAGGCTGCGGAGAGCTGCGGGTCCGGGCGTCGCCATGGTGAGTGCCGAGGGGCGGCGGGCCGGCGGCTCCCCTCGCCGCCCCGGCGCTCGCCCGTCGCCCCGGGGCGCTGCGGGCGGAGTGGGGGCCCCGCCGCCGGGCCGCCGCTCCGACCCGGCCCGGCGTGGCCTGCGGAGTGCGGTCCGGCCGGGCCAGGCCGCGGGCGCGGTGGGCGGCGGCTCCGGGCCGCGGCCGGGGCTCCGAGGCGGGCGCTCCCCGCGGGTGTCTCGGCCCTGCGGGCTCTGGGGGCGGCGGGGGCCCCCGGATGCAGCCGGCCGCCGCCCGGGCCGGGGGCGTGCGGAGGGCCCGAGGCGCCGCGACCCGCCCCGAGCCCCACCTCCGTGCCCGCCGGTGCCCGCCGGCCCGCGGCCTCCCGGGGCGGGAGACACCCGCCGCCCAGGACCGTCCCGGCGCCCCGGCCCCGGCCTCGGCCGGCCCCGCCGCGGCCTCCCGAGCGCGGGTTTCTAGGGACTCGCTGAGGCCAGTTTCCTGGAAGGACCGCGCTCCCCGCCGGCCTGGGCGGCGTGCGCTCCCCGGGCCCCTGGCCTCGCCCCGGCCTCCCGGCCTCCCGGCCTCCCCGCTGCCGACATCCGGGCGCTCCCCGCGCCGGGAGCGGGGCGGCCGGCCCTGGCCTGCACTTCCTCAAAATGTGCCCGGTCCCCGCGGAGGCGAGCTGTCACTTGCATTTTGTTGGCGTCTCCCCGAGGCTGCACGGCCGAGGGTGTGTCTGTGTGTTGGGGGGGGGCGCCGGAGGTCCTTTGGCCTCACATGCCCCCTGGGCAGGCAGACTGGCCGCTGGGCACCGGCCTCCCTCCTGCCGCTCACCCCCTCCCTGCGCCCCGGACGGGCTCGGAGGGGAGCCAGACCCTCAGTCCTGCACGCTGGCTTCATTGGGAGAGAGGACGCGACCCGCCCGTCTGGTCACTGTCTCTGTCTCTGCCTCCCCCGGGGCCCTCGGGCTGCTTTGAGCCCCACGTTTGCATGTGAAGACCAGTGCTGCCCGGCCAGCGTGGCTCCGGGTTGTTTGAGCTTTGACCTGTGAACCAGGAGGAGGTCACGGTTCCATCCTCGGTCGGATTCTCAGTGGAGGGCACAGGCCCGGTGGCAGGCTCAGTCACGGGGGTGGGGGTGGGGGCGGGGGCATGTAGGAGGCTGCCGATCCATGAATCTGTCTCATCACTGATGTATCTGCGTCTCCCTCCTCCTTCCTCTCTTTCAAAGCAATAAAAACATTAAAAAGAGTAAAGGAAGGAAACAAGCGTTGGCCTCGTTGGCTCCTCCCATCCTGGAATTCTAGGATCCAGCTCGGTTCGTCCGGCACCTTGTGGGCCTTGTCGTTAGGACCGTGCCCAGCGCTGGCATCGCCCCTCTCAAAGGGAGGGCTGAGGGGTCAGGAGGGAGGAGGTGGGTGGAGCTGGAGGCAGACAGCCCAGGATGGAGGGCCGAGGATGCTGTGTGCGCGGGCAGCACGGCTCTGTGGTGTGTGTGGCGGGGAGAGGCCTGCCTGGGAGCTGGGAAGGACCCCGGGGGTACAGTGGCGGGGGGGGGGGGCAGGTGATGTTCCCCCTGGTGAGTCCCGTGCCCTTCCCCTCCCTGCCCGCCCTCCTCCTCCTCCAGCTGTTCTTCGTGCCTCACGTGCGTGCGGCAGCTCTGGCGTGAGCGTGGCGGTGTCCCGTCTCCTCGTGAGCGGTTCTCTCACTGCGGTGGCTTGGGTTGTGTGGTGGGGAGAGATTGGCCAGCAGACGGGCGGTGCGGGCGAGCGGAGAGGAGTGGCCGGGTCCACGGGGGGACAACAGTAGCGGTGACACTTCTGCTTCTGCGTGCTTATTGGGAAGTGCGTTCCCCTCATTCCTCATCACAGTGACGCGGTGCTCCCTTCGCCCCTTTGGTGGGAGGGGAGTGGGACGGAGCGCGGTTTTGTGATTGCTGCGCTCACAAGGACCCCGCTTTCTCTGCGCCCCGCCCCTGTGCAGACTTGGTGGCTGTTGGTTTGGTCTCCAGCTAGAAGGGGCCGGTCACCAATGTTAATTTGATCTTGATTCTGTAGTGTTTCCATCTTTTCTTTAGCCGTTTCTTAAATTAAGGTGAAGTTTACATAAAACAAACCTTTTACAAGCGAGCAGTTCAGTGCATTTTAGCGCAGTGTCTGCGGCCCCACCTCTGTCCGCCTGCCAGACGCCTGTCACCGGCGGAGACCTGTGGCACTGACTCCCCCCTCCTGGCAGCACTGCGGCCTGGTTCTGGGGTGCTCTGCCTGTTCCGGAGATTTCCTACGCCCGGGGCCAGGCGAGATCGGGCTTGGGGTCTGGCTTCTTTCGCTTAGCACAAGGTCCTAGGTTCACTCCCAGAGCAAGGCCAGTGCTGCTTCCCTTTTTACGGCTGGATAGTGTTCTGTTGTTGATGCGAACCGTAACTTGTTTATCCATTCACCTGTTGGTTCTCTAGTACCTTTTTAAAAATATATATATTTTATTGGTATTTTACAGAGAGGAAGGGAGAGAGATAGAGAGCTAGAAACGTCGATGAGAGAGAAACATCGACCAGCTGCCTCTTGCACACTCCCTACTGGGTAAGTGCCCGCAACCAATGTACATGCCCTTGACCGAAATCGAACCCAGGACCTTTCAGTCCGCAGATGGACGCTCTACCACTGAGCCAAACCGGTTTCAGCTCTAGTACCTTTTTATTAGCTAAGTATTCTAAACATGCTAACACCAGCTCATCCGTTCCCTTGGTGGACATTACGAATGTTCCTTATGTGTCAGGCAGTGCTGGGTCCCACGTTTGTACAAATGACCATCACTTACAATTAAAACGTGACCCGGCGTGGTAGAGGCGTGAACACAGTGTTTGTGCAGCAAGGAGAGGAGGGGTTAATCCTGCTGGACAGGCAGGTTTTTGCTGATGGCAAGGATTGCCTCGACATGCAGGCCGGTTTACAGCCGTGAGTGCGCAAGCACAGGTGTTATTCTTGTGCTGTTATTAATTACTGTGTTATTTTTATTTCAACAACAGGAGCCTCTCGGCTCGCCTGTGTGTGTCCGTACCCGTGGGTCTGGTTTGAGGTGCTGAGCTCGGACTGGGGCGTGTCTGGCTGCTACACGCCAGTCCGGCCGTCTGGTCCCTCGTTGGGTGTTGCTTAAGGGGTCAGTTCCATAAGGACCCCTGGTCAGAGAATACCGCAGTGCGATGGGAAGGGTCTAGAGGAAGAGCTTTCGAGGATCGGGCGGAGCGTGGACCTTCACCAGCGCGGGCTTGGGCGCCGGCCGGAGGGCTCGGGTTGGCCTCAGTCCGTGCTCCATCGGGCCTCCCGGTCCCCGGCACGGGCTGCAGCAGGCAGCTGCCGATGCTGGAGTTTCTCTCCCTCCCTCTCGCTCTGAAACAGCTACAGAAAAGGTGGTGGTGTGGATGGCTGCGTTCGGGGGCGTTCAGAGTGTGTCAGCAGCACCCGGCAGCCAACACTGGCCTCCGTGTCTTCGAGGCTCACCTTTAGGGGAACGCTCTGCCAGTCCGGGGAGGGAGTGCATTCTCTGCACAGTGCCGTCTCCTCCTCCTCCTCCTTCCTCTCCCCCTCCTCCTCCTCGGTGTCCTGCTGACCTCAGGGCCGCACAGCCATCTGCGCGGTAGCGTCAGACATGGGGTGGGAGGGAGGTTTGGGAGGTTCCGTGGGCCGAGCCTTGCATAGGAGCACGGAGCTGTGAGAAGAGCGTGTGTGCGGTGAGACTCACGAAGCGTTTCTTGCTCTGCAGCCTACGACACAGCAGTCCCCGCAGGACGAGCAGGAGAAGCTGCTGGATGAGGCTGTGCAGGCTGTCAAGGTGCAGTCCTTCCAGATGAAGAGATGCCTGGTGAGCGGGCCGGGCCGGGCGGGGTGGGGCGGGCGGTCTGCACGCACCCCCGGGTGGGGTGGCTGGCCGTGGACTTGCGTGCTCTCCACTGAATTATTCCGCTGTGTTCTATCTTGAAGGCTTTTTTCTGTTCTGAACGTACTTTTTGTAGACACTAGCTTAAGAATTATACTTAGGCCCTAACCGGTTTGGCTCAGTGGCTAGAGCGTCTGCCTGTGGTCTGAAGGGTCCCGGGTTCGATTCCGGTCAGGGGCATGTACCTTGGTTACAGGCACATCCCCGGTGGGGAGTGTGCAGGAGGCAGCTGGTCGATGTCTCTCTCATCGATGTTTCTGACTCTCCTCGTCTCCCTTCCTCTCTGTAAAAAATAAATAAAATATATTTTTAAAAAGAGAATTATATTTACACGTATTTACTTCTTTTCAGACTCCAAAAAGAGTTTTAGGTAGGGCAGGGGTAATCTTAGGAACCATGGATTCCTGATTGCATGTAAGAAACAGAACCATGGGCTGGTACAGATTGCTGTGATGAAGCTGCAGATAGCCCCCCTCACCGGTCTCCCCGTTTCTAAAGCTTAGTGGCAGGCTCGTAACCAACGTTACCCGCTGTCTGGCTCTTCAGTTGGCACAAAAGAGAGAGGTCTTGGAGTGAGGAGCACGGTGCGAGTGGGAGCACGGGTGGGCGCGGAGCTGCTATGTTCCGTCTCTGCACCGTGTTTCCGGGTCTACAAGGATTGTCCTCCGGCTCTCTGAGGGTCTGGAAGCTGTGGCCGCGCCATTGCCAGGACCGTGTCCTGCCCCCCAAGCGCAGTGTGCCGCTTCCTGGTCGCCGGGAGCCGAGTCTGCACCCGGGGCCGCAGCGGTGGGTCGGGGCTGGAGGCCTGCCGGGCCGAGTCGGCTTGCCGAGCCCTGCGCCTGCTGCCCCTGCGCCGCTCCTCCGCAGAGAGGGCTCGGAGCCATGTGGCGGGAGCACCGGGTGAAGGCGTTCCCTAACCGGCCAGTGTGCTCCGGCTCGATCCTCCTCATGCCTCTCCTCTAGGACAAGAACAAGCTCATGGACGCCCTGAAGCACGCGTCCAACATGCTGGGCGAGCTCCGGACCTCCATGCTGTCGCCCAAGAGCTACTACGAGCTCTGTATCCTTTGTGCGGCTAGCTCCTCCTGCCCCCGAGTCTGTCTTCGCGACAGCGCCCTCTCCAGGCAGAGCGCTGCGTGAGAGGAAACCCTTTGAGTCTTGGCTCCTTCGGTGCTGGGCGCTGTGCCTCGGTTTCCAGAGCCTTCCTGAGGGCACTGGGCGGCTGGCTCTTCACTTGCAGCCCGACCCTGTCCCAGGACCCGCCCGGGGAGGGGTTCTGAGATGTGCGCGTCAGAGCCCAGCAGACTGACAGGCCCGCCAGACAGACGGCTTCTCAGCCGTTTGCAGGGCTGCCCGCTGATGGCTGCTGCCAGTCCAGGGGTCGCTCACAGGGCCGGGTCCGTGTGAGCCCTTAACCTCGGGAAGATATGGCCATTTCTGACGAGCTGCACTACCTGGAGGTGTACCTGACGGACGAGTTCGCCAAGGGGCGGAAGGTGGCGGACCTGTACGAGCTGGTGCAGTACGCCGGCAACATCATCCCGCGGCTGTAAGTCAGGCCCAGGGCCCGGTCACGCTCGGCCACAGTAACGAGGGTTTGGGGAGGGAACGGACGTGCTTTGTGCACCGTCTTCACTACTAGAACGGTGAACGTGACGATGGTTCCTCACCGCGGAGAGGCGACGGGTCCAGATGTGTGTGGGTAACTG
This sequence comes from Vespertilio murinus, assembly GCA_963924515.1. Classification (NCBI taxonomy): domain Eukaryota; kingdom Metazoa; phylum Chordata; class Mammalia; order Chiroptera; family Vespertilionidae; genus Vespertilio; species Vespertilio murinus. Next base: position 1,325,654 of record OZ004716.1, on the reverse strand, counting down.
GGTTGTCTGCGGTTATGTTTCTGTCCGTCTACGTTGGTCAGCATGCAGGGGAAAGCCGGGCCCTGCCTTGTGTGCCGGCTGCGTTGGCGTTCAGCGTGCCGGCCCGCGTCCTCCGGTGCCTGACCTGCGTGTCCTTTCTCCTCGCTGTCTAGGTACCTGCTGATCACGGTGGGCGTGGTGTACGTCAAGTCTTTCCCCCAGTCCCGGAAGGACATCCTGAAGGACTTGGTGGAGATGTGCCGCGGGGTGCAGCACCCCCTGCGGGGGCTGTTCCTCCGCAACTACCTGCTGCAGTGCACCAGGAACATCCTGCCGGACGAGGGCGAGCCCACCGAGTGAGTGCCGGGGGCCGGGGCGCGTGCGGGCTCCCGTGACCGACCGGGCGTGGGGCGCTCTGACGCGGCGCCTCCGTGTGTCTGAGATGGGCACGCGCCGCACACGACAGCCACACCTGAGCCTCACTAGGACTGCTTTTCTCTGGCGGGTGGAGAGCATTTCTCATTCCGTTCGATTGACTTGTCAACTGCGTCTGTTGTGGGAATTGTCCTTACAGTGAAATAATGACGCGTGCTTAATGAATGTTTCCCACGAACCACCCCGTTTCCCTGCTGTCCCTGCATGTCTGTCCGTCCGTCCGGTTATGGGCTGGCCTGCCAGTTACCTAGACAGAATAGTTTCCATGATCTAGGCACACGCATGAGGTGTGAACGCCCAGCCAGGACAAACACAGGCTCAGCCGCAGAGAGAAGCCCGGAGGCTGTCTGCTTTATTATGATTCTACGCCCAGTTTTGAAGATTAATTAAGCGATTGGTAAAAAGGGTTTGAAAACCAAGTTCCCCGTGTCAGGAGGTGTAAGAACAGGCAGAAAACACGTGATCTCTCCCTCCTCGCCCGGCGTACCTCCCATTGAAACACAAACCGTTTGACAGCTCGGGTGTAGCTCCCGGGACGCCATGCCAGGCTGGTAGGCTTTGGAACTAAGGAGCTGTCGGTCGGAGGCCTGGTGGGTGCGGGGAAGGCGGGGCAGCGTTCTGTCCCGTCAGCAGCGGCCGTGCTGGGGCCTCCCCGGCCCCCCCTGGAGTTTGTTCCCTGGAACTGAGCGCCGAGCTGGCGGTCGGAAGCCTTCGATGCAGCCCCGGGCGTTAGAGGGGGACGGGGGAGGTGCACGGGGGGGGGGGAGGAGGCGGGGAGCGTGTCCGTGGCGTGGACCCCGGTGTGACGGTCTCCCTCTGTCTCCCTGCAGTGAAGAAACGACGGGCGACATCAGTGACTCCATGGACTTTGTGCTCCTCAACTTTGCGGAGATGAACAAGCTGTGGGTGCGCATGCAGCACCAGGGCCACAGCCGCGACCGGGAAAAGCGGGAGCGGGAGCGGCAGGAGCTGCGCATCCTGGTGGGCACCAACCTGGTGCGGCTCAGCCAGCTGGAGGGCGTCGGCGTGGAGCGCTACAAGCAGGTGTCTGTCCCCTCTCCCGCCCGGCTTTCAACGGGACGCTGGTGTTCGGTGACCTCTGAGGCCACGGAAACAAACCGGAAGACGCGTGCTGAGTTTGTTTGTGGAGTGGGAGGTTGAATGTTACCAGTTTCCCTTTTTTGAATTGTAATGAACTGTATTTTGCTGGAGATTAACCGTAAAGCTACGTAAGATAGCGCGGCTTGGTGAAAGGGATAAACACCTAAGTGTGGAGGGGAGGCAGCAGGGAGCCACAGACATTTCTGTGGAGCATCGGAGGGTAGATACTGCCCCCGCTGCCGCCTGGAGCTGCTGTGCCCGTGTCATGCCGAAGCGGGCACAGACGGGCTGCGGCGACTTACAGGCCAGCGAGGCTGTGACCTGGAGTCAGCAATCAGAATAGACCACAGGCGTATAATCGACTCTTTATAAAGGCGCAGAAGCAGCCTTTACAACACATGGTTCTGGAATACGGACATCTGTGTGCAGACAAAACCCCTGACCGGTGACCCAGCCTCATACCACATTAAAAAACTAAAAAATGGGCCAGAGACCTAAACCTAAAATCTATTAAAATTTTTAGAGGAAAACATAAAGGAAATCTCTATAACCTTGGGTTAGACAGAGATTTCCTTTTTTAAAATTATTGATTTTTTGAGGAAATGAATTTTACTAAATAGACACATGGTTTTTAATTTAATAATTCTATAAAAATTTTTAAAAAATATATTTCTATTGATTTCAGAGAGGAAGGGAGAGAGAGAGAGAGAGAGAGAGAGAAAATCATTGATTGGCTGCCTCTTGCACGCCCCTGACTAGGGATTGAGCCCACAACCCAGGCATGTGCCCTGACCAGGAATCTAACCGTGACCTCCCGGTTCAGAGGTTGATGCTCAACCACTGAGCCACGCCAGCCGGGCTATAAAATTTTAACCTAAAAATGAAGCAAGAATGAGAAGAATCTAAAATACGATTTTTAAATTAATAGTCAAAGTGTGTTGCTAGAGAGGTAACCTAAGATTTTGAAAATCATCTTTTCTCTCTTTCCTCTCAGATCGTCTTGACCGGCATATTGGAGCAAGTCGTGAACTGTCGGGATGCTTTGGCTCAAGAATACCTCATGGAGTGTATCATCCAGGTAGTCACAGCACTTCATTTATATCTTTCCAAAGATTTAAAAAAATGTATTTTTATTGATTTCAAAGAGGAAAGAAGAGGGAGCAAGAGATAAAAACATCAATGATGAGAGAGAATTATGAATGGTTCTCCTGCAAATGGTTCTCTCTGCCTCCTGCAAATCCCCCACTGGGGATCAAGCCCACAACCCGGGTATGTGCCCTTGACCAGAATCGAATCTGGGACCTTTCAGTTCGCAGGCTGACACTATCCACTGAGCCAAACTGGCTAGGGCAAATTATGTTTTTTTTTTAAACAATCCACTTTATAGTTCATTAATTTTCATTTAAAAAAAAAAAAAAAACTCTTGACAGAGGAGAAATGAGCTTTGCTGAATAAAGAATTCCTTTCTCCTGCTGCTCACTGGTGGTCTCTGTGTACCTCCCGTTCTCCAGGCCTCGTTAGTGCAGCATGGCGTGGGTGCCTGTGGTTAGTGGACCCGTCTGCCTGGGCTTGTGGTGGAGAGGCTTACGTGTTTTAATTTGGTGCTTCAGACGGAAGCGATCTCTCTTGAGTACCGAGAGCAGGTTCAGAAGCTGACGTGAGCTGTGTTTGCTGTCCAGTCAGCTCTGGCTCGGTTTTCAGGTTTTCCCTGATGAGTTCCACCTTCAGACCTTGAACCCTTTCCTGCGGGCCTGCGCCGAGTTGCACCAGAACGTGAATGTGAAGAACATCATCATCGCGCTGATCGACAGGTAAGAGGGCGGACGTGCTGAGCTCCAGTAACAATGTGAGATGCCATCCTACGTCATTCCCGCTCCCGTGTTACTATGCAGTGCCTGCCACGTGGTACACGTCTAGTTCTGTAAGCGTCGGAACCTGCTGGTGCTCCCTCACTCAGCGGGAAAGAGGTTTCGTGTCTCATTGTGCAGGAAGCATGAGATAACACACACGTGTAGAGATATCGTTTTACTGATGTCAGAGAGAGAAGAAACATCCGTGATGAGAGAGAGTCATGGATCGACTGCCTCCTGCACGCCCTCCACTGGGGATGGAGCCCGAATCCGGGCCTGTGCCCTGACCAGGAATCTAACCGTGACCTCCTGGCTCTCAGGTCAATGCTCAACCACTGAGCCACACCGGCCGGGCTAAAGATTGTCCTTTAGAATCTTCCTGTTGAATACATCTGTCACCTAATGCATTTCTATCCACATCTGCGTAAGCAGGCTTCAAAGCCTTTGGCAGAATTGGCCTGTTGAGAACCATTCTGTGTGGCACCACGTTGGGGACGAGTGGGAATGCAGGGGAGTAGGGCTTCCCTGGCGACCAGTTTAGGTAAAAGGGAATGGGGAAGTGTCGGCTGCATCCCGCCCTTTTCCAGCCCTTTCTGCTCCCGGAGAAAGACTCCTGCAGGAGGTGGGGAAGGATGAGGCCGACATGTCCTCTGGGACCCGCCCCTGCCCCGCCCCACCCTGACCAGGCTGTCTGCCCCAGGTTGGCGCTGTTCGCACACCGCGAGGACGGGCCCGGCATCCCCGCAGACATCAAGCTCTTCGACATCTTCTCCCAGCAGGTGGCCACCGTGATCCAGGTGGGTGCGGGCCGCCGTGGCCCGGTCCCGAGCCCCAGCCGGGGGGGAGGCCCTTTGTGACCGACTGACTGACTGACTGACGACCCCCGTGCGCTCTCCCCCGCAGTCCAGACAGGACATGCCTTCGGAGGACGTCGTGTCCTTACAAGTGTCGCTCATCAACCTGGCGATGAAGTGCTACCCGGACCGCGTGGACTACGTGGACAAAGTGCTGGAGACCACGGTGGAGATATTCAACAAGCTCAACCTGGAGCAGTAAGGCCCTGCCCCGCGGCTGACCGACCAGTGCCTTCTTGACCGAGGGAGGCTCTGTGCCCAAGGAAGGGGGTCCGAGTGAGGAGGAGGCTGGGGAAGGAGGGCTGTGCGGGATGTCGGGTGTGGAAGGTCAGGAGGTGTGCGATCCCGTTTTGAGCTTCGATGCCATCAAGGAGAGGAGACTCAGAGCCGCCTTAGCGGAGCTCTGCCAGGCCTGCGGCACCCTCTAGTGGCCACTGGGGGCACTTCCGAGCCCTTTGTCTTCTCTGTCCCCTTCCTGTCCCGCCCTCTGCTGCTGAGGTGGGTCCCGCTGCTCCTCACCCTGTATCACTGTCCACCTCATGTTCCACCCCATGCCTCGGCCTCCCTCCCCCTCCAGGGCCCTCCTCCGCCTCCAGGGCCCTCCTCCGCCTCCAGGCCCTCCTCCCGCCTCCAGGAGCTCGCTGAAGCAGGAGGTTGCTTTTCTTGCACCTCTTCCTCGGGGCCTTTTTGTGTGTGACCCGATAAGCATTTCAGATCTTGAATGATAACACTGATGTCTCTGTATTTTCCCTTACTATGTGAATTCTAAAGTAAAATTAGGTAAAATGAAGAATTAGAAATCCCGATCTCTAAAATTCTCCCAACGGCCGCTGCCCCTCGGTCTGCTGCCTGAAGCCCAGCCGCTGGCCTCTCCCCGCCGTCCACAGGGCGCAGGGGTGGTGTTCCTCCATTGGGCGGACTTGCTGTTTTCCTCCCACGTACCTGTGTCGTGCTCGTACGGCACTTACCGGCCGCCCGGGACCCGAGCCCCGGCTCACACCCTCCCTCAGAAACCCAATTCCAGACAGTCATTTAGCCGCCAGCTCTGCAGCCCGGCATCACTGGATCGTTGTTGTCGCTAGGACGTCAGTAGGTGAAGACACATGTCAGGATGGGCACCCAGAAGGAGGGCATCCGGAAGGAGGACATGGCGGAAGCGGTGGCCCAGGCCGGTTCCTTTCTGGCCGGTGAGGGGTGCGCATGGCCGCCTGTGCGGGCGCTGGTTCTGCGCAGTGAGGGCCGCCCCTTCCTGCCTTCCAGCATCGCCACCAGCAGCGCCGTCTCCAAGGAGCTCACGAGGCTCCTGAAGATCCCCGTGGACGCCTACAACAACGTGCTGACCGTGCTGAAGCTGAGGCACTTCCACCCGCTCTTCGAGTACTTCGACTACGAGTCCCGGAAGAGCATGAGCTGCTACGTGCTCAGCAACGTGCTGGACTACAACACGGAGATCGTCTCTCAGGACCAGGTAGGCCAGCGCCAGCGGCACGCGGGGCTGCCCGCGGCTCTCCCGTCAGGGCCGGGGCGGAGGGGCGCGAGGAAGAGGCGGGCAGCGGTGGCCTCGCAGCTGGCTGACGCCGCCTGCCCGTCCTTGCTTCCGGGACGAATTGCATTGTGGGTACTGCTGGGGGACCGCCCGCTGGAGACCTTGACGGCGGCTTTTTCTGCCGATGGCTTCACCGGGCCTCTGTCTCACGCACAGGTGGACGCCATAATGAACCTCGTCTCCACGCTGATCCAGGATCAGCCCGATCAGCCCGCGGAAGACCCTGACCCCGAGGACTTTGCCGACGAGCAGAGCCTCGTGGGCAGGTTCATCCACCTCCTGCGGTCTGAGGACCCCGACCAGCAGTACCTGGTACGAGTCAGCCTTCCTGCGCCCGCGCCCCAGGAAGCAGGCAGTCGCGGCTCCCGGGCTCATGCAGCCGGGCCGTAGGAGGGTGTGAAAGAATGGCGGCTGATGGAGCTGAAGTGGAGTCCGTAGACTTCCCTCTCCTGATAGGCTTTGTCTGCAGTGCTCTGGAGCTCTGCTCCTCTTGAGGACTTCTTAAGAACCGCAGAAAAGACATCTTCCCTAGCTGGGTGTCTAGGAATCATTCCACGTCTGTATCCTTTTAACTGTTGCTTTAAAGCATAAGCAGCAGTCCTTAGTCAAGGTTTGCAGGTGTGAGTGGTGCTGCCACATTGGAGAGGGAATGGAGTCTCCTTAGTGCCTCGGCTGGCAGTGTGGTTCATGCACGCGCTCAGGGAAGCGGGTGCTAGCCGCCCTGCCCTGCCGGTGGGCCTGCAACCTCTCCGAGCCCCCGTCTGCCAGAGGGGGTTTGTGACATGCCTGCGAGGCCCAGCGCGCCTCTGATTGGACGGTGGTTAGTCCCGGTGCGGAAGACTGATGGCGTTGCGGTTTCTTGCCAGATTTTAAACACGGCACGGAAACACTTCGGAGCTGGTGGGAACCAGCGGATCCGCTTCACGCTGCCGCCCCTGGTGTTCGCCGCCTACCAGCTGGCCTTCCGCTACAAGCAGAACTCCAAAGTGGTGGGTGTGCGTCTCAGTGTGCTGTGCCCCCCCCCCCCCCCGCCCCCCCGTGCACTCAGGAACAGCCACTGCAGGAGCAGACGGTGGTGCGTAAGCCCCAGTGTCGGCTCTCGTTCCCCGCGGCCCGCAGTGATACTGGCAGGTCAGGCACCAGCCGAGGGCGCGGAAAGGAGTGCTCAGCTGGGCCAAGTGTGTGCTCAGAGCTGCCCCGGGTCGGAAGTTCCCTCTGAGACCGAGTCCTGCCCAGCTGCCCCGGGCGTCAGTCTGACAGCGGCCGCACTGCCCAGTGGAGCCGCCACACGGGCAGGGCTGCAGGGCGCGTGGGTGGGCAGCTCTGCCGTGGGAGGCCGGCCTGTCCCCTCTCTGCGAGCCCCATCCAGGCATCTTGGGGTCGGGACCATTGTGGGTTTTTTGTTTGTTTGCTTTTTAATTTTTTCAATTTTTATTTTTAAAATACATTCTTACTAAATTCAGAGAGAGAGAGAAGAACATCGATGATGAGAGAGAATCACTGCCTCCTGCACGCCCCCTACTGGGGATTGAGCCCACATCCCAGGCATGAGCCCTTGACGGGAATTGAACCCGAGACCCTTCAGGCCACAGGCCGACGCTTTCTCTGCGGAGCCCACCAGTAGGGCTGGACCATCACTTAGGAGCTGCTGTAAAGCGGACAGCAGGACCGGATACAAGGTCCCCATCGCGTTACACTTGCCAAGAAGGAAGGAAGGAAGACCCTCGCACACAGTGTTATCGGGGACTATTGCTGGCGGTAGATTTAGGGATGGTTTTAATTTTCACAAATCCTTTTCTGTTTATTTTTCTAATTTTGTCCACATTTGGCACCTGTTGCTCTTCTGATGAGAGAGAACGGATGCCGAGTATGTAGAGGGCACAGTGAGCTGGAGGGCGGGTGAGAAGACGCCCGCCGAGGCCGGGTGCTCGGGAGGGAGAGACGGAGAACTGCCGCCCGCCGCCCTCCGCGTGTCTGGGGAGGTTCACGTCCAGGGAGTGTCCTTGAGCCGCTCGGCGGACCTGCCCTAAGCCCCCGGCCCCGTGTTGCAGGACGACAAGTGGGAGAAGAAGTGCCAGAAGATCTTCTCATTCGCGCACCAGACCATCAGCGCGCTGATCAAGGCCGAGCTGGCCGAGCTGCCCCTCCGGCTCTTCCTGCAGGGCGCCCTCGCAGCCGGCGAGATCGGCTTTGAGAACCACGAGACCGTCGCCTACGAGTTCATGTCCCAGGTGAAGACCCCTCTGGGCTCAGCGCCTGGGAGGTGCCAGGGCTGCACCCCCCCTCCCTCCCACCGGCTGAGACCTCTGAGTGCTGCGGCCACAGGGACTGTTTGGAGAGGGAAACCCTCAGCCACGGGTGCTGGTGAGACTCGGTTCCCGCAGGTCCTGGCAGAACTCCCCTGGAGAAAGCCTTTCGCCTTTGGATGGGGAGGCCTGGGTTAGGCAGGAGCTAAGACCGCCTCCTGCTGCGGCCGGCACCCGCGGCCTCTGCCTCTCCCGGCCGCACGCGCCCGTCCTGGGCCTGCGGAAGGCTGCCCGGCGGCGGGGCGTGGTGATGCCCGCGGGCGGGGCTGGCACCTACAGGCCCTGCTCTGCCCGCCAGGCCTTCTCCCTGTACGAGGACGAGATCAGTGACTCCAAAGCCCAGCTGGCGGCCATCACGCTCATCATCGGCACCTTCGAGAGGATGAAGTGCTTCGGCGAGGAGAACCACGAGCCGCTGAGGACGCAGTGCGCGCTCGCCGCCTCCAAGCTCCTGAAGAAGCCCGACCAGGGCCGAGCCGTGAGCACCTGCGCCCATCTCTTCTGGTCTGGCAGGAACACCGACAAGAACGGCGAGGAGGTGAGCGCTGGGCCGCTGCCGGAGGGAGGGGGCGCGGGGGCGAGGCGCTGGAGGCCAGGAAACCGCACCCGGAGCTCTGCTCCGGTGAAGGAACGGACAGGACAGGAATGTATAGAGCGACATCCTGCAGGATGCCTGCTTCCGCTTAGAGACTGTGTGACGGCGAGCTGCTGCTGCTGCCCTCAGCAGACACCGTGCCCACTGCTCTGTGCGGGGCTGCTGGCTCTGCAGAGAGCCTCTAGCACATGGTGGCGCTGTTTCCCCGGCACATGGCCCCTCGTGTCTGTCGTCCTCGCTGTGTTCACCGTGTGTCAGGCTGTTCCTGACCCTTACACGTGGTGGCGTGACCTGTGCTCGTGATGTCGCTGCCGTCATGTCGGGGTGTCCTCCCGGCACCGTGCAGATGGGGACCGGGTCTGCCGTTTGCTCTGACCGCCCGCCCACCGCCATCCCTGTCTCCCTCGCTCCCTCGGCTTCCTCTCACACGGTTAGTGGGCTGCTGAGCAGCTCCTTCACGCACAGGAAGCCACAGACCGCAGGTGGCTTTGTTGTCGCGGTCTGGAACCTAGCCCACACCGTCTCCGAGTGTGCTGTGTGTGAATATAAACATAAACACGCAAATCAAGGGACCTGTTTACTTTAAAACGCAGCTGCGTGCTTTAGACAAGGAAGATGCGATTCCTTTTGTCCTTTAGGACACGAGCGAGGCGCGTAGAGTTGTGTGTACGCCCCTGTGGGCTGGGCATTCGTGAAACATTCATCTCGTTACCCCCCCCCCCCCCATTCAGCTGCATGGAGGCAAGAGGGTCATGGAGTGCCTGAAGAAGGCCCTGAAGATCGCCAACCAGTGCATGGACCCCTCGCTGCAGGTGCAGCTCTTCATAGAGATTCTCAACCGATACATCTACTTCTACGAGAAGGAGAACGACGCGGTGAGTGCTGCCGCCCGCCCGCCCTGCCGCCGAGGGTGGTGCGTGCGCCGTGTCCCGTGCTGACACGGCTCAGGCCGGGAGAGTCCACTCCTGGTCTCTGAGCCTCCACACCCTGTCTGTCCACGTGGGCGCGTCGAGGGTGCTGAGGAGTGTTTGCTTGTCTGAAACACGAAACGACTTACGTAAATCATTCTAAACTGGTCACCACGTACGAGTTTAGAATGATTCCCTAAGAAGCAAAGAGGATTTGGTTAAATCCTGTTTGGCTGCTGTGCTCTTACTGGTTCATGAGGCTCTGTATTTTTTTTTTTAATATATATTTTATTGATTTTTCACAGAGAGGAAGAGAGAGGGATAGAGAGCTAGAAACACCGATGAGAGAGAAATATCAATCAGCCGCCTCCTGCACGCCCCCCACCGGGGATGTGCCCGCAACCAAGGTACATGCCCTTGACTGGAATGGAACCCGGGACCCCTCGGTCTGCAGGCCAACGCTCTATCCACTGAGCCAAACCAGTTTCGGCGGCTCTGTATTTTTTAATTACCCCCCCCCCCTTTTTTTTTAAGACCAGCCAGTAGTGGTAGCTCCAACAGGAACCCTGCTCTCATCTCTTCCCTTCATGGTTACTCTGGTAATTGGTGAGAGGAACACGCGCTCCTCAAAATGTTTTCATTACATGACCTTCGACCCTTTGTGGCGGTGCTAGGTGGTGAGCTTGTGCACGTTGCTTTGTAGGTCACGATTCAGGTTTTGAACCAGCTTATCCAGAAGATCCGAGAAGACCTCCCCAACCTGGAGTCCAGCGAGGAGACGGAGCAGATCAACAAGCACTTCCACAACACGCTGGAGCACCTGCGCCTGCGGCGCGAGTCCCCGGAGTCGGAGGGGCCCATCTACGAGGGCCTCGTCCTGTGAGGGCGCCCGCCCGCCGCCAGCACAGCCGGGGGAGTGCGCGGCCCCTCCCTGGATTGTGCCTTCGGAGAAGCCGAGGGGGCCCCGTCTCTCCCTGTGGTTGTGGCCGGCGCCTCCGGACACTCACCTCCAGACCTTAATAAAGTCACTCACTTCATAAGTGCAGGTCGGCTCCTCACCCAGTGGCATGATTTGCTATTTACAATTACCATGATTCCTACGAAAACAAAACGGAGTTATCTAGAAACCACTCGCGGCTGCTGAGGAAGCTCTCCTTCCCCTCCCCCCCCTCCCCGTCCCGTCCTGTCCGTCCCGTCCCATTGGCTGTGCCGGTTCCTCGTGGCTGGGAGCACCAGCCCGGCCGGAGGTCTGTCTGTTCGCTGTCCAGTGTGAGGTTCATCTAGACGAGAGGAGCACTGTATGTGGAGTTCACGTGCAGGGGGGCCCTGTGTAGTATTTTCCCCTGAACCAGAATATATTAATGCATGTGTGAGGACCGCAAGCACCATGGTCAAACCAGAAGCTATATTTTGCATATTTGGGGCTCAGCCATCCAGTAAGAACCTATGTGGTCCTCTTGACATATTTATCAAAATAATTTGTTCTAAATAGTATAAAATAGAAGATTTGTGATCTATGTAATTTATGTATAACCTTCCATGTAAATTTAGGGGGAAATGCATCAGACCATTATCACCATTTTTTTTTCACCAGTGAGAATAAAATTGCTATTAACAGTCCGGGCTCTTCTTTCATACTGACTCATAAAGGGACCAGCAGGTGCCTGAGGAGTCTCAGGACTGCTCGGCCGCCACCAGCAGGCTGCAGCCTCCTCACACCTGCGTCCTGGCGGCTCTGCTGTCACTGGCCTCTCGTGGCTGCTGGAGGTGGGCTGCTTCTGATGCTCGCTGTGCTGGGTTAAACGGTGCTGCTTACCTTTTCTATTTTTATTTTCTTTACCTTTCTTCTTGGTGACTGTGTCTCATCTGTATTCCTGGCCTCTGGACGGTTCTTGAATCTAGAATGAGGATGCGGGTGGAGCGTGCAGGGCGTGTCCTGTGCACAGTGCCCAGCCGCTAGTGTCATTGGAGATTATACTTGGCTTTGATGGAACATGTGGGCAGAAGGTGAAGCCCCAGTCACGGCACAAGGAGGCCAACTACAGCGTGTTTATTGTCACCCGATGCCTTTTCTGCTTCACCCCGTGTCTGTGCTCGGCCCGTTAGTGTTTTGGAAATCATCCCAAAATCACGACCCAAGTTTGGCCAAGAGCCCGGCCGGGAACGGCGGTCCGCCTGGCCAGTAGGTGGCGCGCAGGCGCTGCCCTGGGCTGGAGGCGCCCGGAGGGGGCGGGCTCCTGCGGGCTGGGGGCGGGCGGGCCCGCAAGCTCCCCTTTGATTGGCCCGGGCGCCGCGGCTGCGGTCCAATCAGGAGTGCGGCGTCCTCACACAGCCGGGCGGCGGCGCCCGCGCACATTTGAAATGGCTGACGAGCTGCTGGCGGGGACGGGGCTGGGCCCCGGGGCGCCCGGGCCGGACCCCGAGCCGGAGCCGCCGGAGCCGGAGCCGCTGGGGCCGCCGGAGCCGGGGACGAGGGGCGCGGGCGGGGCGGCCGAGGAGCCGCCGGCGCCCCTGCGGGAAGGTGAGTGCCCGCCGCCCGGGGGGCCGCCCCGCGGCAGGCCGTGCCCGGCCCGGAGGCGCCCCGGACGGCGGGCGGGACGAGGCCCGGGAGCGCCCGGCCCCGCGCGTGTCAGCCTGTCCGCCCGTCAGCCCCCGGTGCGTGTCCGGCCCCGGTGCGTGTCCGGCCCCCGGGCCGCCGCCCTTCCGCTCGCGGAGCTGTCCCGGCCACGGCCCAGCCCCGCGGGCAGGTGGCACCCAGCACCCAGGCCCCGCTCCCCCTCTCCCTCCCTCCCCTTCGGCCACGACCCAGCACCCAGCACCCACGTCTCTGCTCGCCAGCCCCTCCCTTGGTCACGGCTCACGGCACCCAGGCTCACGGCGCCCAGGCCCCGCCCCGCCCTCCCTCCCCCTCGGCCACGGCCCAGCCCCGCGGGCAGGTGGCACCCGGCACCCGGCACCCAGGCCCCGCTGGGCCCCCCTCCCTCTTTCCCTCCCTCCTCCTCAGCCACGGCTCAGCACCCAGCACCCAAGTCTCTGCTCGCCAACCCCTCCCTTTCTCACGGCGCCCAGGCCCCGCTCCGCCCCCCCCCCTCGGCCACGGCTCAGCGCCGGGGCAGGTGGCACCCGGCACCCGGCACCCAGGCCCCGCTGGGCCCCCCTCGCCCTCAGGGAGGTCCCACTATGAACGCCTCCCGCCGGAAGCTGGCTGGGCTCTGCGCTGACCGTTCTGTGGGACTGTGATGGGGAGACCCCCAGAGGGCGAAAAGGCAGGTGGACCTCACGCCACCACTGCCCCCTGCCCCCGCCCAGGTCCCCGGTTCCGGCTTCCCCATCTGCACAGCTGCGGGGCCCCGAGGGTGGAGGGAAAGCTGGGAGCTTTCAGAGCGGCCGTGAGGGGCCCTGCAGGAGGGTGTGCGGGCACTAGCGGCACCTCCACCCCCACCCTCTCCACCTCCACCCCATCCCCCCAGAGCCTGTGGGTGAAGAAGGGGTTCTGTGACGGGATCGTAAACTCCTCCCCTGGGCAGGTCACCGTGTGCAGCCACGCCCAGGCATAGGAAGGACTGCTTTAGTGAAAGGTCTGCCTCAAGCCAGCCTCTGACATTTTTTTAAAAAACTACACACACACACACACACACACACACACACACACTCACACACTCTCTGAGTGGCCAGATTATTATGATCTCTGGACCCATAATAACCTCACCACTCAGTGTATATATGTGTGTATATATAGTAGAGGCCCAATGCATGAATTCATGCATGGGTGGGGTCCCGCCAGCCTGGCCAGGGGGAGGGGACACGGGCGGTTGGCCCACCTGCTGGTCGAACTCCTGGTCGAGGGGACAACTTGCAGACTAGCCTTTTATTCTATAGGACAGACAGGGAGTGGCCAGATGATTATGCGTTCAGAGACGGTCATCATCCGGCCACTCCGTGTAAATCTATATGAGGCCTCGGGTGACCTCCGGCCTCCTGGGGAAGCTCAGAAACAGACCTGGCCCGGGAGGGGCCCCGGGTCTTGCTGCCTGAGGAGAACTGGGGGTTTGAGGCGTGCTTCCCTTAGTGACGCGGGCTGGGCTGTGGGCGCTGAGCCGGGGCGAGAGGGGGGAGCGGCCTGGGACCCCCAAGGCCGGGGCCGCTGGCCCGCTGACCCGCTGACGTGGGCGGTTCCTTCAGGTTCGCCCCGAGACGGAGACGCGAGCAGCGACTGCAGCCGGGAGGACAGCCCCGGGTCCCGGTTACCCCACTTCGTGCTGCAGGGGAAGACCCACTTCCCGGAAATGTTCCAGACCGGCCACCTCCCCTTCTACGAGCGGTTCAGAACCTACCAGGACTACATCCTCGGTGAGCCGCGCCCCGCGCTCTGTCCCCGTGTCCCCCCACAGCCAGTGGCCCAACGGGCCCCCGTTCCGCTGGGCATGGTGCGGGCCTGCCTGCGTGCGTGGCCTCGCCCACCCCCCGCCGGGCGCGGCCTCAGCGCCCGCCGCGTTTCCTCTCCGCAGCCGACTGCAAGGCCTCGGAGGTGCGGGAGTTCACGGCCGAGTTCCTGGAGAAGGTGCTGGAACCGTCCGGGTGGCGGGCGGTCTGGCACACGAGCGTGTTCGAGGTGCTGGTGGAGGTAAATGTCACGCCCTCGCTGAGCTCCGTTCGCCTCTCGCTACAAGCACTTCCCTTCGAGCCGATACGGCCAGAGCCTGGCTCCTGATTGAGGTTTACGAGCCGATTGGAACGAGCCTGCCCTTCGAGTCTAATCGCCCCTGCAGGCCCTTCCTATGTGCCTGGCTTCCCTCCCCCCCCCCCCTCTCCTGTCCCCGCCTACCCGCTGCCCTTCACTTCCCGTGGACCCAGCAGGAACGCAGGGACCTTGGCCTTGCTGCACCAGCAGCTGCCAGGCTGGTCCCTGCCTCAGGCCCTTTGCACCTCCCGCCCGCTCTTCCGATGGCTGCCGCCGCCTCCCCTTTCCATCGCGGCTCCCACGCGGCTCCACCCTGCTAATAGTCTCTGCCCCGGGCTTGTCACCGTCCTGTCGGTCCCTTTCCTCGCCGCAGGGCCAGCGCCATGCGGGCTGGGGCCGGCCAGTCTGTTCACCTCTGGGTGAGGGCAGGGTCTTCTGTTCGCACGGCGCCAGCCCGGGCAGTGGTGGGCGTGCCTCCTCCCTGGGTCCCCGCGGCTCTGCCAGCCCGCCCTTTCCCTCTGAGGTCACGGACGTGGACTGCGCCGCCCTGGAGGCCGCGGTGCGGCTGGCGGAGCCCTGCCTGTGCGAGGCGCACGCCGGCTCCTTCACGGCGGAGTGCGTGCGGGAGCTCCTGGAGCTGAAGGGCCGGCGGCTGCCCCTGCAGGAGCTGTGGGTGGTGTTCGACGGCTCCGGGGCCTTGGACCAGACCGCGCTGGCCGTCGAGCACGTCAGGTGGGCGGCGGCGGCGGGTGGGGGGGTCTGGGCCCCGGCGGTGGTCTGCCCTCGCCACCCCAGACCCAGTCCTCCAGCTGCGAGCGGCCACGGCAGAGTTAGAGCAGTCAAAGGCAGGGGAGTCATCTTCACGTTTAAAAAATGTAAAGAAACGCTTAACATGCTGCTTTGGAGGTAATTCAGACTTAAGAAGAGATGAAGGGGACAGAGAATTCCTGCGCCCACTCCCCTCCGGGGCAGGAAGTGCGGCTCCGCCTGGGGACTGGCCGTGGCCTGACCACCCGGGCAGCAGCCCAGCGCTCTCTCCCGAGGGGGGTGGGCTGTGGGTTTTCCCTTTCCCCTGCCCCCTCCCCGCCCCCCCGCCCGGAGCCAGGGTTGAACTTGAATGGTCTCCACTTCAGGTTTTTCTACCAGAACATCTGGAGGAGCTGGGATGAAGAGGAGGAGGACGAGTACGACTACTTTGTCCGCTGTGTGGAGCCTCGGCTCAGACTGTGAGTGTCGCTCGCCACCTTTAACTTGACCCGTAAGTTAACTTGACCTGTGGTCCAACTTGACCCGTGGGTTAACTTGACCTGTGGGTTAACTTCACTTATGTGTGTGCTCCAGGACAGAGACAGGCCGCAGACGCACAGACTGTCACTGGCGATTCTGCGGGGACGAGTGTAGGCGTGGGGAGACCAGCTTGCAAGTTTATGGGCTGAGTGTAGAGCAGAGGGCGTAAGAACATCTGGTTAACAGCTCTGTTCGCAAATCTGAATAAAACGTGAGCTAATGTGTTAAAAAACAAAAACAAAAAAAAAAACATTTTTGTTAGCCTCAAGGACAGTCATTTGAGAACCAGTGAAATTAGCTGACTTACAGAAGACTCTCTCGCTTCTAAAGACTGTGGCTTTGCTGTCAGTTCCCACAGTGAGACGCCTGCTGGACTCTCGGGAGCTGTGCCAGCTCCTGTCCGCAAATATTATTTGACATGTGGACGGAAATGTTAATGGTAGTGAATCAGATGCTCCTCCTAGTATATTTTGGGAGGAAAAGCCCTTTCACACAAAAATACCCCAAATTCACCACCATTCCGCCCAAAAGCTGCTCTGCACTTGCCAAACGTGGCATTTAGCCACCCACTAGATGGCGCTCCAACACCGGTCCTCTCGCTCTGGTGGGCCTGGGACAGGAAATGCAATGAGAGGTTTGTGGGGCTGACTTCCCCCAGGAGAGGACTCGCTTACCCAGGACCCCACAGCCAGCCCTGCTTCGAGGAGTCTCCCTCTGGGTCTGCTTCCTGGTAGTAAGAGAAGAATCTGGATAGCACGCCCTGGGGGAGGCCTGTGCCCTGGGCGGGAGGCCTGGGGGGGGGGTGCCCTTGGGGTGGGTCTGTGTCCTGGGGGGGGGAGGTCTGTGCCCTGGGGGAGGCCTGTGCTGACAGGGCTGCCCCACCAGGTGAGTTGGTGTGGGTCTAGCTCAGGGAGCACGGCTGTGTCTGCTCAGACCTGGGAGCTTCTGTTTGAGCTCCTCCAACGGCCTCCGGAGGGCGCTCTGCGTGGTTCCCGTCCGCGGCTTCGTGTGCGGAAGCTGTGCTTGGCTTCCCTGTCCATCTGCCATCCTGTGACTGGCCGTTCTACCGGCTGTTAGGAGACTCTTTGGGACACTTCCCTCCCCGCCCATCCCACCCCAGACTGCCCTCTGGGCCCATTTATTAAGATTTTGAATCTAACGGACGAGAAGATAATTTATTCATCGGCTCCACTTCCGAGGGACGGGCTCAGCCTTGCCCGCCCCCCGCCCCCTGTGGGAAGTGTGTCCCTGGGCTCTGAGCGCGTGGCCAGCTCCGTGGCCGGAAGTGTCCGCGGGGAGGGCTCAGCTGCGTTCCAACTCGCAGGCACTACGACATCCTGGAGGACCGCGTGCCCTCCGGCCTGGTCGCCGACTACCGCGGCCTGCTGGCGCGCTGCGAGGGCGTCTACCGCAGCTTCCTGGACCTGCGGAGCAGCCTGTCGGCCTGCGGCGCGGACTCGGAGCAGGAGAACGTCTCCATGGTGCGGGGGCTGGAGCTGTACTCGGAGCTGGAGCAGCTCAAGCAGAAGCTGAAACTCATCGAGAACCCCTTGCTGAGGTGCAGCTCCCCCTCGCCGGCCCTGCCCGGCGGCCGTGCTTTTAAAGATGTTTGTGTGGGTTTCGGAGAGGGAGGGAGAGAGAAGCATGGGTCGACTGCCCCCTGCACGCCCCACACTGGGGATCGAACCCGCAACCTGGGCCTGTGCCCTGACCGGGAATCGAACCCTGACCTCGGCCACTGCTCCACACGGGCCGTGCCGCTCACAGCTCCTGCTTCCTCCCAGGTACGTGTTCGGCTATCAGAAGAACTCTAACATCCAAGCAAAGGGAGCCCGCCCGCGCGGCCAGAAGGTCACCCACGTGGTGTCCTCCGCCATGGCGACGGGGCTGCTGCAGGCGCTGCTCAGGGACCGGCTGTGCCAGGAGCCGGGCGCCGAGGACGTGGAGGTGCAGGTGAGGGGCAGAGCGGCGTCTGCGCCGCCGCGGCGGGGACCCCGTGGAGGGAAGTGGGGACCCAGAGGCCCTCGGGGCGCACTATGTGCTGTCTGCCCTCTAGTTCCACAGTGACCCGCGGGTGGCCATCGACGCCTGCTATGAGGGCGACCGGGTGATCGTCTGTCCCGGCCACTACGTGGTGCAGGGCGCCATCTCCATCGCCGACTCCATCGAGCTGGAGGGTGAGTGGCGGCTTCAGACAGGACCCCGCCTCGTGGGACGGGCGCCGGAGGGAACACGGTGCCGGCCCCTCGACGGCACACAGGAAGGGCTGGCCTGTGTCCAGCAGCAGGCGTGTTCTCTGCGGCACTCAGTGTGGAGGACACGCAGGGAGGAAAAGGCCACAGGCCCTGGCCAGGGAGGGTCAGTGGTTAGAGCTCAGCCCATGAGCCAGTCAGGGGCACACACCCGGTTGTAGCTCGATCCAAGGCACTGTGAGAGCCGGTCACTGTTCCATGTCCACGCCTCCCTCCTGCCCGCTCGCTCTCCTCTCCGGCCTCCCGCGCTCCACAAAGGCCCTGGGACAGCGCCCGGGTGAGGACTAACGAGGAAAGGCTGCGTCCGAGGTTGTCGGAGGTGCGTGGGCAGGAGATCTGGTTTCTAGAGTAAAAAATATCCGAGCAGTATACTTTAAAAGTACACTTCAAAAAGTATTATTTTTAGTCCATGAAAGTTGTGGATATGTTGGTGCATTATTTAAGAAAGTATAGCTTATTTTTTAAAAAAAAGATTGGCCTCAGGAAGGAAGAGGGAGAGAGAGAACTATCCATGATGAGAGAGGACATGGGTCAGCTGCCTCCCGCACGCCCCCCATTGGGGAGCAGCCGGGCCTGTGCCCTGACCGGGAGTCCGGCTGGGACCTCCGGGTTCCGGGTTCCGGTGGAGGCCGTGCTCAGTGCGCTCCGAGAGCCTGGCTTCAGGTGCCGGCGGCGCTCGCCGTGGTCCCGTGTGCCATGAGGTGCCGGGTTACTTGCTCCCGTGCAGCCCTTCACCAGGAGTGTTGGGGTGGCAGTAAAGCCTGGGATGCAGACAGGGGACCCCGCCTCATCACGGTCACCCATCACGGCCTCGATGCACCCTGTCTTCGTCCTCCAGAGTCCTGATGGCAGGAGCCACTCCTGGCTCCCTGCTCCGCCCCGCCCGCCCTCTCCTCCCTCCCAAGCCGCGGAGCACCCCTGCGGCAGGGGCATAGGGCGAGCTGAGCCCGGCTCTGCCCGGCTATGGGGAGTCCCCGTGTGGCAGCTAGGAACTCGCCCAGTTCCTCGGAACCGGCTCCCCCACTCCCGGCGTTTCCGAGGTGGGCCGTCGGTGGGCCGTCGCTGGTGTGAGTGGAGTGCGAAGGAGGCTCCTCTGACGCTGACCTGGCGGCACCACGCCTGTAAGAGGCGTGTGCAGGTGCCCAGCACGCGTGTGGCAGGGCTGTCCTGCTGAGAGCGCATCCACGTGGGTGATGGTTTATCCTTAAACGGCTGAGGATACACGTATGTCAGCTCCTCGGCTCAGCTCACTATGGCGTTTTTGTTTTTTTTTTTAATATTTTTTATTGATTTTTACACAGAAAGAAATTGAGAGGGATAGAGAGTTAGAAACGACGATGAGAGAGAAACATCAACCAGCTGCCTCTTGCACACCCCCTACTGGGGATGTGCCCGCAACCAAGGTACATGCCCCGGACCGGAATCGAACCCGGGACCTTTCAATCCGCAGGCCGACGCTCTATCCACTGAGCCAAACCGGTTTCGGCCACTGTGGCGCTTTTTAACGTTTAGATTTTTTGATGACAAACAGGCGGCTGTGGGAAATGGCAAACATGTTCAGAGTGGCCGAGATGGATGGTTTTCGGTGGCCAACGAGCCAGCGTGGTTCTCCCATAGCTGAACGTCTTCTGGGTCCGTCTGTCAGGTTTTCATTGCTGTTAATCCTCACCCAAGGGTATTTCTCCCATCCCTTTTTAGAGAGAGTGGAAGGGAGGGGAGGGAGGAAGAGGAGAGAGAGAAACATGGACAGGAGAGAGACATTGATTGGTTGCCACCCAAGCTCGCCCCATCTGACTGGGGATGAGCCTACAACCGAGTCACACGCCCTGAAATCGAACCCGAGGCCCTTCAGTGCCCGGCCGACACTCCAGCCCCTGGGCACACCAGCCGGCCTGAGTAAGAGAGTATTACATCAGGTAATCGGGAAAGCTGCTCCGGCTCTCTGAAACCTACTTGCGTTAGAAGAATGGCATCGTGAGCTGGCGACACCGATGTGTCACCTGCGCTAGAGCCCGTGGGCCCGTGAGTGTGCGGATCGGTTACTTTACCAATCCGAGTTAGTGCCGAGCTGCCGGGGGGCTGTCGGTGGTTCTCAAGGGGCGCGTTGAGGAGATGGTGGAGTCGTGTCTGCGCCGGCCATGTGGAGCCAGGCGAGGGGGAGGGTCCGCATCACTCGGCGCCGCAGGCCGGCGCGGCCCGCCAGGAGCGGCTGCCGGAGCTTTCCTGCTCGGCCGCCTCCCGCCAGCAGCCTGCCCTCCGCAGGGTACGGGCTGCCGGACGACATCGTGATCGAGAAGAGGGGCAAGGGCGACACCTTCGTGGACTGCTCGGGCGCCGACGTGAAGATCTCCTGCGTGAAGTTCATCCAGCACGACGCCGTGGAGGGCATCTTAGGTGAGTGCCGTGGCCGCTGGCCGGCTCCGAGGCACCACGCCCCCACGGGCAGCCAGACCAGCCCAGGCCCCGGGCCTGGAGCTGGTTAGTGACTCACAACCGCGGCTGCGGCCCCGCCTGTCCTCGCCGCCGGCAGTTAGTGGGTTTCTGGGTGACCCTTTTTCCTGAGACCCCCGGACACCGTCGGCCCCTCAGCCCCTCGGCCCCCTCCTCCTCGAACTGGCCCAGCGGCTCAGGGACGTCACTGTCGGTACCTTCGTTAAAAAGAAAAGGCGCTTTCAGCCGATGTTGCGTTTCTGGGGCCCAGTCGCTCCTGTAGAAGCCGCTGCGTTGGGGGTGGAGGCGGCCAGGCGGCCATTGCGCAGGCGGATTGAACGTGTAGATCCCTAACGACGAGCGCAGCTGCCGCACTCAGCCCCGGCGCTTCCTGCGCCGAGTCCTCCCTGAGCGCGTGTCGCGTGTCCCTGCAGTGGTGCACCGGGGCAGGACCACCGTGGAGAACTGCGTGCTGCAGTGCGAGACCACGGGCGTGACAGTGCGCACCTCCGCGGAGCTGGTCATGAGGGCCTCGGACCTGTGCGGGGCCAAGGTGTGTGTCCCCCACCCTGGCCTGGGGGCGGGGCTGGGCATCCAGGGGCGGGGTCAGGTGTGTGTCCCCCACCCTGGCCTGGGGGCGGGGCTGCAGCACTGGCCGGAGGAGGGGGCAGCCCCGGTGCCAGGTAAGGGGAGGGGCCACGCTGGGCCACGCTCGTTCAGTGGCGTGCGGAGGGAGGCGAGTGGTTTCTGTGGCCGTTCTTGACCACGTTGAGGGAATTCTGTTTCTGTTTTCTGAGAATTTTTGTAATGAATGTGTGTTTCCTTTTGAAGATGAGTCTTCTGCATTATTTGATATGGCCCCATGCTGCTGATTGATCTGTCAATTGATAAAATCACAAAATGGATTTGTCCAGAGTGAGAGTGGAACAGTAGTGAAGGGCAGACACTTTAGCCAGTGGTGTGTGCACGTGTGTGTGCATGTGTGTGTGCGTGGGTCTGTGTGCGCAGGTGTGTGTGTGTGGGTCTGTGTGCACAGGTGTGTGTGCGTGGGTCTGTGTGCGCGCGTGTGGCCTCAGAGTACGAGTGATGGACCACTTCCTGGCCTGGAGCAGCGGCAGCGTCACTAGAACGTACTTTTAGGAAGGCTTCCTCCTTCGCTGTCGGAGGCTAAGAAATGGCGGGTGCCCTTCCCGGGCCCCGCCTTCACACGGCGGCGGTGCCCTGCCTTGCGGTCTAGGGGGCGGGCGTGGAGATCTACCCCGGCAGCACGTGCTCCCTGAGCGACAGCGGGATCCACCACTGCCGGGAGGGCATCCTCATCAAGGTGAGCCCCCACCGGCACCCCCACCCCGGCGTCCCCGTGGCTCGGGTTCCGTTGGGAGGGGGGAACAGAGCGGGTTTCGGGGGCAGACTCCGGGTGCAGGGCTCTCGGAGGTTTGTGTGCGGCCCGCGTTGGCCGCCGCCGGCTGTGCGCTCCCTTCCCGCTCCGGGTTCGGGGCTGCGGTGGGTAGGCAGGCTCGAGGCCCGGACCGCGGTTCACACGTCTTGGCTGTCACAGGACTTCCTGGATGAGCATTACGACCTCCCCAAGATCTCCCTGGTGAACAACATCATCCACAACAACGAGGGCTACGGCGTCGTGCTGGTGAAGCCGAGAATCTTCTCTGACCTGCAGGAGAGCGCGCAGGGCGGCGCCGAAGGTGGGCCGGCCGGCAGTGCCTCCCAGACCTCCCAGCTCCTGCCGCTGTCTTCTTGGCCGCGGGGCTGACTCAGGGGCTGTGATGGAGGCCAGGCCCGGAGCCCATCCTGCAGCTCTCAGTTGTGAGGAGGGTGGAGCCGGCCTGGTGGGACCCTCGGCCTCAGAGGAGCAAGTGCTGTATCTTCAGGGCTCTGTGGTCCCAGTGCAGGGGCGTGGCCCAGGGCTCTGTAGGTCAGTGCAGGGGCGTGGCCCAGGGTTCTGTGGTCCCAGTGCAGTGGCGTGGCCCAGGGTTCTGTAGTCCCAGTGCAGGGGCGTGGCCCAGGGTTCTGTGGTCCCAGTGCAGGGGCGTGGCCCAGGGTTCTGTGGTCCCAGTGCAGGGACATGGTGAAGGTCTCACTAGGCCGCTGTGAGGTGTCAGCCGGGCCGTGACCCGAGGGGAGGATCTCTGAGCTGCTTCCTGTTGGCAGAACGGTTTCCTGCGGGTCAGGCCAGAAGCCTCCATTTATGTTGGCTGCTGGCCGGGATCACGCTCAGCCAGGCGCAGGCTCAGCCACACAGCCCTCCGGCGAATCTCCCTGCTTCCTTCCCCGTGGGGCCGTGGGGTTAGGCCCACACCCGTCTCCTAACCACTGAGTGTTACCCCAGCGGCCTGACCCTGGGGCCGTTAACAGTTAGACTCACAGCCGGGCAGCGTCGGGAGCCAGCGAGCTCCGGAGGGGCCGGGAGGAGGAGGAGGAGGGTCCCGGGCCACCCTGTCGGGCTCGGGGACCCTGTCGGGGCCAGGCCCGGCGCTGGGACGGGGCGCCAGCCCGCCGCCTCCATGGGCTCCTTGTCTCTCCAGAAAACAGAGCTCTGAGGCCGCCGCAGGGGGAGGCCGCGGACCCCGAGGAGCTGCCGGGGGGCCCGGCCCGGAGCGGGGGGCTGCGCCCCAGGCCCGGGCAGCCCGAAGGCAACTGCGAGATCGTCAGCGAGCTGGTGGCCGCCTCCGCGCAGAAGGGGCAGCTGAGGAGGAAGCGGCTGAGCGAGCTGGGCATCACGCAGGCGGACGACACGCTCATGGCCCAGGGCATGTTCGAGGCCATCGCCGAGAACCAGTTCAAGTGGAACGGCAAGGGCAGCTTCGGCACCTTTCTCTTCTGACCGCGCCGCCTGCTTCCCGCCCGCAGGGACCCGCCCTCCACGCAGGCGGTGGCTCCCTGGGACCCTGTCCGGACGGTCACCGTCTCCGACGCCGAGCCTGTCACAGCCTGGGCGTAAGCACGCTTCCCGGGCGCCTCGGGAGCACGGGGCGGACACGGGCCCATTGCCCCCGGAACACGCTGCCCCTGCGGTGCCCTCTGACCTGCGGTGACCTCTCACCCGTGGTGACCTCTGGCCCGTGCTGCCCTGCAGTGCCCTCTGGCCCGGGGCAGCGTGTCCGGCCCGGCTGAGTTTGCACACACCCCTCAGAGGACCAGCTCTCCCACGGGCGGCCGCCCCGGCAGACTGCCGCAGGGTGCGGGGCTGCGTGGGTACGTGGCCTGTGGCATCCTGGGAGCAGACGTGGAGCGTGTGCCCGGAGCAGAGCCCGTGGATGCGTGGAGCGTGGAGCAGTGTTCTGAGCTGATTCTCACGGGGTCACCACAGACAGGCCAGCTGTGCAGCCTGCCTGTGAAAGCCAGCTTTGAAGATATTTATATTAAAAAGGTTAAATGTTACATGAATGTACTAACGATTAAAGTAATGCTGATGACGGAACCGGAGCTTGGGTTTTCCGAGTGCGGCCGGGGCTCCCGGGCCCTGTGAGGGGGTGTGGGGGCCCTGTGGGTGGGTGGGTGGTGGGGGCCCTGTGGGTGGTGGGGGGCCCTGTGGAGGCCGCGCAGGGAGGGCGTGGAGCTGCAGGACCAGCCTCCCTGGGGCGGCGGCTCTGACTGGCCGGTGGAACCGCTGCGGGCGCTGAGGTGCGGGGGCGGCTCGCCTCGGGGACCAGCGGGGCACTGTCTTCAGACCCCGCGGCAGACGCTGCCGAGGGACCTGTCCCCCTGGGGCCACGGGCCGACCACAGCCATCCACTCGGCTGGAGAGAGTCGTTGGCTTCCGGGCATTTCCGCTCTGTCCTGCCGCTTAGGTTCTGCCCAGCAACTGACCGCCGAGTGTCCGGAGGAGGCTGGGCAGGTGAGCTGTTCAGAGCTGGGTGTCTTCCGGCTTCATTTCCACCTGGTTCGGTCTCAGCTTCTGTCCATCTTTAAGTGTTTTTATTGATTTCAGGGAGGAAGGGAGAGGGAGAGGAGAGAAGCATCCATGATGAGAGACGTGGACCGGCTGCCTCCTGTACGCCCCCTCCCCACCCCCCCTACGGGATCAAGCCCGCCACCCGGGCCTGTGCCCCGACCAGGAATCGGACCGTGACCTCCGGGTTCCTAGTTTCCACGGGTGTGAACCTCAGGAGTCCAGAGAGCAGGCGTGGCGGGAGTGGTGCTCTGAGAGAATGGGGGGAGAGGGTTAGGGAAAGGCCCCCACCCCACACGAGTGGGCGCTCTCGTCCGGCACGGGTGCATGCTGACGGCCATGCCTAGGCTGGCAGAGCTGGCACACGCCCGAGGCAGCGGGTGAACCCGGCTCCCGGGAAGGACGGGGCGGCCGGACGCCAGGAGCGGTCGGCAGCGGCTGCCCAGACCTGCCCCCGGGAGGGGCCGGAGGTCGCAGCGCCGTCAGGGCGGAGGGAGGGGAAGGGCAGGGCCCAGGGCGGCAGGGTGGGGAGGGGGGGGGTCTGGGCTGCCGGTCCCGGGGCCGGGGGGCGCGCGGGTGCCGAGGGCCAGCCCGAGCCCAGGTCAGGCTGCGGGCGGCCATGCGTGGGGAGCAGGCCTGGGGTGCAGGCAGCAGATCTCGGGGGCCTCGGCGCGGGAGGGGCGCACGTGATCGGAGTGGAACAGGGCAGCAGGGAGATGGTGCCGGAGGAGAGGACAGGGTGGGGTGCACACGATACGATGTACGGATGGTGGTTTGTGGAATGGACGCCCGAAACCTGTCGTTTTATCGACCCATGTCCCCCTGCCAAATCCCATAAACATCTAAACAGTAAAGTTTCTGAGAACAAATAGAGAAGGAGAAAAAAGCTGTGTTTGCCGATAGCGTTCAGCCCGGGCCCGGCCGGCCTGGCTCAGGGGCTGAGCGTCCACCTAGGAACCAGGAGGTCAGGGTTCGATCCCCGCTCAGGGCACAGGCCCGGGCTGTGGGCTCCCTCCCCAGTGGGCGGTGTGCAGGAGGCAGCCGGCCCGTGATTCTCATCACTGATCTCTCTCCCTTCTTCTCTGAAATCAATTTAAAAAAAAAAAGATTCAGCCCGGGCAGAGCGCGGCCACCTGTGTGCTCAGAGACGCTGCCCCAGGCCGCGCCCAGCGAGGGCACGGGAGAGCTGGTACCCCGGGACCGGCTGAGGCGGAGCCTGAGCCCAGGCGGCTGGGGCCGTTCCTCTCGGCCTCCCTCCCGCCGGGGACGGAGAGCCGGCTCCACCTGTGACAGCCGCGCTGTGAGCGCCCGTCTCCTCGGACCCGCTCACATTCCACGCGAAAGGAAGTCGCGTCCTCTTCATCGGGAGCAATTACACAAAATACTTCACGTCGTCTGCCCTCCAAATGCTAGCGGGAGGCAGACCGCCGGTTACCGTGGCAACGGGCAGAGCCGGTGCCTGTGAGCATCAGCGCATTGGTCCCCAGAGGGAAAGTTAGTGTGTGCTTGTGCATGTGTGCGAGTGTACATGTGTGCATATGCGTGTGTCTCTATGTGCATGAGTGTGTGCGAATGTATGTGCATGTATGCATGTGTGTGCGTGAATGTGCCCATGTGTGTGTATGTGTGTGTGTGAGTGTAGGGGGAGTGGGTTTACTTACAGGTCACTCAGTGTGGGTGCCGCCCAGCAGGAGACCCCTCGCCGGGGGGGCCGTCACAGGCCCCTGCCCCCCTGGGCCCCCTCACGTGACGGCCGATGTGTGGGGAGGGCTCTGGCGTTCAGCACCGCGGTCAGCGCCAGCCCCTGCTGCCCCCTGGGCCTCTTGGTCCCGCTGTGCTGGGGCTCGGCCTGGAGAAAAGGACAGTCCCCCGGAACCGCTGCCCGGGGCGCTCACCCCCACGTCCGTGAGCGGGTCTGAGCGGCTCCGTGTCCGGCTCCCCGGGGCTGAGCCGGTCCTCCCCGCCTCGGCAATTCCAGGCACGCGGTGAGGGCCCGAGGGAGTGTAGAGTCTTCTCTGGTTTAACCAGGATTGCCCCCATAAGCCCTCTCCTCGCCCTGGGAGACAGGAGTCGGTCTGCCCTGCCTGCCCGGGGCCTCGTTAACGAGGGGGCTGCCCGCCGGTGCTCACCCCCGGGAGCCAGGGCCCGGCTGGCGAGGGGTGGGCCGAATGTCACCGAGGCAGGAGGGAGGAGGGAGGAGGGAGGAGGGGGGCAGAGGAAACGCCAGCCCTGACCAGGAGCCCAGGGAAGCCTCGGGATCAGCACCGTCCTCACATCCCCCCCACCCCCCACCCCCGTCCCCATTTCAGACCAAATGAGAAACAGGAGCCGCCAGGAGCGGGCAGATGGCGTCTCTGGGCATCCGGCTCCCATCGGGCCGGCCGCCGTGGGTCTGCAGTGCCACCGGCCATGGACCCACAGGCCAGTGACCGTGTCAGACAAGCCGGTGGACTGGGGAGACAGGGACCCGTCTCACGGGGTCAGAGCAGAGGACTTGGGGGGCGCCAGCACCATCAGGTGTGTACACAGCCGCCGGGCCACTCGGCTGCCGACCAAGAGGCTGACCAACGCCAGTGGCCGGCCACCCCTGAAGCACGTGCTCTCCGCCCGGCAGAGGGCAGCGGTCCGGGCGGCCGGAGGGCCGTGTCTGAGCACCGCTCCGGGCCGTCCACGGTGGGAGGGAGGCCTCCGCCCTCATGTCTGTAGTCAGCATCTGGAGAGTTTGCAGCAGCTCCTCAGGAACAGTCAGAACTCAGAGAGAGGGTTTGGAGCTGCTACAAACTCGCCAGATGCTGACTACAGACAATGAGTTCCCTCACGGCTCAGGCCAGAGGGCGGCGTCACCGTCCCCCAGCCCGGGGCCCGGTCACGGGGAGCAGGGAGCACCCGCCTTCCCGGGGTGGCCACCCCCCGGCATCAGCGTCTCTGAGGCCGAAGGGGCTTCTCTCACCCCCACACCCAACGCGCAGGCGTGGGACGGGAGGACACCGCTGGGAGGGAGACACGGGTGCCGCTCCTCAGGACCAGTGCTCTGGGGCCCCAGGTCTGTCATGGAGGCCCCTGCCCGCTGCCCTGGGCACCAGCAGAGGGCGACAGAGACCATGACGTGCCTGGAGCACAGCCCTTTCTCAGCTGCCCCCTGCCCCTTACCCCCCCCTCCCCTGCCCCCTGCCCCCCCTCCCCTGCCCCCTGCCCCTTACCCCCCCTCCCCTGCCCCGCCCTGGAGGTGCAAGGGCTGTTGCTGTCTCCCAGGCCGGGCTCCTGGGGTCCAGGCTGGCGGCGAATTGGAAATAACAAACCTGCTCTCGGTACTGAGCCGGCCGCCCGGGCACTCAGCACCCACGTCCTTCCCCTCACAGGGCCCGGTCCCAGGAGCTCCTGTGGACAGCTGCACCCCTAGCCCTGTCCTTGAGCCAGAGAGGAAACTGAGGCTGGGGGGGGGGGGTCCTTCCGACCCCGCCTCTGCGTGGAAGCCAGCCGCTGGGCCTCAGGTCTCTGCAGGCCGGGCACGTCCGGCTGTGGCCGGTGGCCGCGCAGGAGCCGCTGCCACTGCCAAGGAGGCGGGAGAGGCCACCCCGGAGCCCAGCTGGCTCTTGTGTTGTTTCCACGGCCGACCCCTCTCGGTCCCCTCCAGCTCACGGAGCACGAGGGTCGCTGGGTGTGGGGGCGTTTTTAAAGCCACAGGACCCCAGCCCCACCCCTCGGGGCCGGCTCTGTGGGGAGGAGCCCGGGACCTGCATCTCCCCGCACGGGACAGGTGACCGGCTGGCGTTCCCACACCCCGAGCTGTCCGAATCCGTGAGTCAGACTCCACAGCGTCTTGTCTGGCAGCAGTGACTTTAATGGAGGAACCAGCAGACCCCCCCCCCGCCCCCTCAGCCCCAGCCGATGGCTCTGACCGCGGCTCTTCGGTGAGGGGAACGCGGGGGTTCGCTCACTCCACAGGAACGTCGCCGGCACCGTGGGCAGCTCTCCGCTCGAACCGGCACGCCCGGGCAGACCTGCTCGCCGGCGCCCCCTGAGGGTCGAGGGGAAGAGCCCGCGCCTGGGCGGGGCTAGCCCACCACCACCACGTCGTCGCTGGTGAACTCGTAGTGGGGGATCTCGAGGTTGAGGGGCGCGGGCCCCTTCCGGATGCGGCCGGAGACGTCGTAGTGGGAGCCGTGGCAGGGGCAGTAGTAGCCGCCGAAGTCGCCGGCGTTGGCGATGGGCACGCAGCCGAGGTGCGTGCAGACCCCGATGAGGATGACCCACTCGGGCTTCTTCACGCGCTCCAGGTCGTGCTGGGGGTCCCTCAGCTGGGCCAGGTCCACGGCCGCCTCCTGCTCCACCTCCCTCGGGGTGCGGTGGCGCACGAACAGCGGCTTGCCCCGCCACTTCAAGGCCACGCTCTTGCCCTCGGGGATCTCGGACAGCTTGATCTCCACCTTGGACATGGCCAGCACGTCGGCCGAGGCGCTCATGCTGGAGACAAACTGGGAGACGACGTTCTTGGCGGTGTAGGCGGCGGCCACGGTGGTGGTGGCGGTGAGCAGGTAGGAGAAGCCCTTCCGCGCCTCGCTGCTCTCCCGGGAGGACTTGGTGCTGTCCTGCACCTCGGCGCGGCGGTAGTCGGAGAAGTCGGGCACTTTGACGTCCGTGTGGGAGTAGCGGACGGAGGCCGGGGCTGCGAGCAAGCGGAGGGCGAAGCACAGTTAGACACCAGGCCTGAGGGTGCGAGCGCAGGAACGACGTGTGAAATGTGGGACTCGCACTCGCCGGCCTCAGAAAGGGCCCAGCGCGCAGTCTGGCGTGTAAAACCCTGACGGCGAGATGAGGGACCACGGCCACCACACTGGCCGGGACCACGGCCAGCGGGCAGAGGCCTCCGCACGGAGCGCGTGGTCCAGGAGCCCCACGCCTGCCGGCCAGCGAGCACCGAAACAGCAACGCTTTAACCTCCAAACCCAGCGTGCCGGCACCGCACAGCCTGAGCCTCCCCCACGTGCTCTGGGTTCGAGGGGCCCACGTGCATCCAGTCCGAGATACACTGATGTGTGAGCTGCTTACCAAACCCTCTCATTGCGTTTCTCCCTGTTCCTGAAGGAGCTGCTACAAACTCACCAGCTGCTAACTACAGACCTCAGACGGCCTCCGGACCGGCCGGCCGCACGCCGTCAGCGGAGAACACGTGTGGCCTCTCCTCAGAGTGGCTTTAGCTTCCGGCGAAGCCCCGGCCGGGAAAGTGCACCCTCAGAACAGCAGCCGCCCCACGTCACATCGCCGCTCCGCGACCCAGCGCTTCCGGGCGGCACGGGCGGGACACGCACATGCACACACACACACACACACACACACACACGCACACACACACGCACCCCCAGGAGCAGCCACCGCCTCTCCTCCGCGCTGTGGGTCTCTGTCCAATGACGGAGAAGGAAACAACCACCGTCTGTACCGTCTGGATGTGCGTTGTCCAGCTTTTATTTTTTAAAGATCACACCTTCGGTCCTATGGCATCGTTAAACGTCTGGTGTCACATCTAAGCATGTTTCTCTTTGCAAACTGTATTTTCATTGGAGGACATTTGCCAAGTCTCCTGTTTACAAGGGGAACACTAAAACCCCTCCTTTGGAAAACGTGTTGTTTCCCAAATAAAGTGCATTTTCCTAGAAGCTGCACTCCTCCTGGCTCCCGGGTCTGCCAGTGTGGGGAGCAGACAGACGGGCTCACACCCAGGAAACCCGCCGAGACCCTCAGTGCGCGGTACTGCAAACCCGCAGTGTGCACTGACCCGCAGTGTGGGAGGGCAGGACACAGCAGTGACCGCCGGAGACTCACCAGCCAGGCCGGCCCTGCTGCGGTCGCCCGGGGAGGAGAGCACGCATTCAGGCCCTGGCACCGCCTGGGGCTGCCGGAGCGGCCTCGTGCCCGCAGAGGAAGGAGCGAGGCACCCCCCTCCCACCCTGAGAACGGGGCCTCAGCCTCCCCGGCCACAGCGCACAGGACAGAACCGCCGCCAGAGGCTGTGCGGCTCGCTGTCCGCCCTCCACGGGGCGTCCACGCCAGGGCAGCACCCCCCTGACCTGCGGCACTTCTCACGGCACACGCACTGGCCAGACCTGGTTCCACGACAGCAACACGGCTACTGGTGAAACTCCACCTCGCCTCGCAGAGGACAAGGCGTCACACCCACCACGGCCACCCTGCCGCCGGCTCGCTGTCAGGTGGCTCTGGGGCACCTGGGAAGTGTCCCTCTCAGCTCTGACCCCGTCCCTCCCCTCCCCGCCACCCTCCTTTCACAAACCACGTCCACGTCCACGTGAGCCGGGGGCCGCTGAAGGCAGGTCCGGGAGGCCCGCCTGAGTCTCCGTTCCTCACCAGCTCCCCGAGCTTAGAGGAAGCCCTTCAGCCATCTCCCGGAGCCGCTCACCTTTGCTGCCGCAATGTCCCCTCCCTCAGTACGCCCACCCGCCACGGCTGCAGTGGCGCCCACCTCCCACCTCCCACTGTTCCTCCGAAACCCGATGGCGCCCCTCGCAGACGCCGTGGACCCACCACCTGCACGCAGACCCCTGGCGGGGAGCTGGGAAACAGGAGACGCCCTCTGCGCCCTCAGCGCGGTCAGTCACAGCAGACAGCGTGGGCCGCGTTCGCCTTCCAGCACCACGGAGCCGGCCGACAGGACGCCTGGCTGGCCGGACCCGATCGGAGACGGACAGGACGGACACGGTGGGGAAGAGTGGGGTACCACAGAAGGCACAGAGGGGGGTGAATGGAGGCAGCATCTCGGGGCCACTCGGTCACGATGCGGGGCAAGAGCCACCGACTCAAGTGTTGCTGGGCCAGGCGGATGGCACGGCTCAGGGGGGCCTGCTGAGGACTGGGGGGGGGGGCCTGCTGAGGACTGGGGGGGGGGCTGGTGAGGACTGGGGGGCCTGCTGAGGACTGGGGGGGCCTGATGAGGACTGGGGGGACGTGGTGAGGACTGGGGGGTCTGCTGAGGACTGGGGGGGCTGCTAAGGACTGGGGGGACCTGGTGAGGACTGGGGGGTCCTGCTGAGGACTGGGGGGACCTGGTGAGGACTGGGGGGGCCTGGTGAGGACTGGGGGGGTCCTGCTAAGGACTGGGGGGGCCTGGTGAGGACTGGGGGGGCCTGGTGAGGACTGGGGGGGGCTGCTGAGGACTGGGGGGCCTGGTGAGGACTGGGGGGACGTGGTGAGGACTGGGGGACCTGCTGAGGACTGGGGGGACGTGGTGAGGACTGGGGGGGCCTGGTGAGGACTGGGGGGACCTGGTGAGGACTGGGGGGACCTGCCCCAGCACCCGCTCCGGCCAAGGAGCACACGAGACTTCTCCCCAAGGAGGAACCGGGGCCCGGGTGGCCGGCTCCCACATTCCAGGAGACACAGAAGTCCTCCCGGCTTTTAGGACCAGGCAGGCGGACACCCAGGCCCGCGGCCCACAGGCTGCCAGCTCAGGACCCAGGACGGGGCGCAGAGGCACAGCGGGACCTGAGGGCGGCCCGGCCCGGCCCCCGCTGCCTCTGCCTGTGGCCCCGGGGCCGAGGGCCTGGGAACGCGCTGGCCCGGCGCCGACAGCCCCGCCGACACCTCCCTGCGGTGACCTTGGGGCCGCCAGGCTGTTGTGTGCGGGCTGGGGGGTTTGGGGGGGCCCCGGGGGGGCTTCCCACCATCACCAGCAGCTCCCGCTGCGGGGTGCCCCAAGCGCCCCCGGGGCCCTAACCGCCCCATTGCCCCGGAGAGGAGCCGCTTAGCAACGCGCCCGAGGCCGCCAGCCTCCGGGGGAGCGGCCGGGCCCCGGGTTCCGGCTGGGAGTCCCAAGCCGAGCCCGAGGGCCGAGGGGGCCGGGCCGGGGCCGGGCGGGAGGCCCCCCGCGGGCGGACGGCGGGGCGGAGGCGGCGGAAGCTGGGCCCGCGGACCCGCCGGGGCCCGGCCGCCCCGCCCTCCACAGGGCCCGCCCCATCGCCCCGGACCCCGGCCCCCCGGGGTCCCCGGCCTGGGACCCGGAGGGCGGGACCGGGGACCCCCCCGCCCGCCCCGCTCACCGTTGAGGCCCACGACGGCCACCAGCGGCCCGCTCGCCGCCTGGCCGCTCAGCGACTCCCGGCAGAGGAAGGGCCGCCTCACGTCCAGCACCGGCGGCTCCGGGGCCGGGGCCAGCGCGGCCTGCACCAGGGGCCGCAGCGCGCCCGCCACGGCGCGGGAGGAGGCCGACAGGACGGGCGCGAACGGGCCCGAGCGGGCAGCGACCGACAACATGGCTGCGGCTGCTCCAGACGCCCGGCCGGTCACACGGACGACCTTCCGCCCGCCGCGCAGGCGCGGGGAGGCGCGGGCGGCGCGGGGCCCGACGTCAGCACGCCGGGGGGCGGGGCGTGCGTCGGGGGCGGGGCCAAGATCCCAGGCCGGGGGCGGGGCCACTAGCTCAGGGCGGGGGCGTGGCCAAGAGCCCGGGGCGGGGCCAAGAGCCTTGCAAGGCGCCGGGTCCCCCGACCTGACGTCTCCACCTGCGCGATGGGCTGCGGGGCTGGAGGCGCCCTGCCTGGGGGTCCCGGCGGGGATGGAGGGCCCCCGGCGGGACGAGCGCTCTCAGCGGCGCCAGGACTCTCCCAGCGCGGCCTCGGGTGCATGTCCACAGCAGCTCTGCGCCCGGTCCTGGGCGACCCCAGAGCCCGGGAGACCCCCCCGCCCTCCCTGGGGGCCCCGCCTCCTGGCCACCTCCCCTCGGGCTCAGACGGAGGCCATCGCCTGCCCGGCTCGGTGACCATTACCCTGGGAGGCCCGGCTGCCCGTTCCGCGCCAGCCCTCGGCACAGGTTCAGTCTCCCCTCGGGGGCCCCCCCTCCCCCCGGGGCAGCCGGGCGTGAAGACTGAAGGCCGCTGGGAGCACAGACTGTCCCACTGAAGCCGCTTCACACGCATGGCTGCTCCGGACCCCCCAGGGCCGTGGTCGGCAAACCCATCCGTCCACAGAGCCCAATACCAACAGGACAGCGATGGACATTTCTTTGGAGAGCCACATCTTTAAAAATATATATTTTATTAATTTTTTTACAGAGAGGAATGGAGAGAGAGAGAGAGAGAGCGAGCTAGAAATGTCCATGAGAGAGAAACACCCACCAGCTGCCTCCTGCACACCCCCCACCGGGGATGTGCCCGCAACCAATGTACATACATGCCCCCTGACCGGAATCGAACCTGGGACCCCTCAGTCCGAGGCCACCCCATAGGAGGTCACCCCGTAGGAGGTCTTGGCCTTTCGGTAGAGCTGCACCCATGGTCCTCCAGCCACCCGTGCCCGCAGGAGACAGTGTGGCCCTCTGGGCGCCGCAGCCGGCCCTGCCCCCTCCCGCTGCTCCCACCGGCTCCTCTGCTGCGGCCTGTGGCCTCGCAGGTCTCCCCTCCCCTCCCCTCCCCTCCCCTCCCTGCCGCCCTCGCCCTCTGCAGTCACACCTCCTCCAGGAAGCCTCAGGGACTCACTGAGTGCTTCTGTTGCCCTTCATCCTCACCCGAGGATGTTTTTCCCCTTGATCTTTAGAGAGAGAGGAAGAGAGAGGGAAAGACAGGAACATCGGGAGAGAAACACCACCTCCCAGGAGCCGGACCCACTGTGAGTGTGTGGCCCTGGACACTTCCTGCTGTCCCCCGAGGAAGCGCGGGTCCTAGGACGAGACTCCCGCCCAGGCCTCGTGCTGGGGGACGCGGGGAGACAGGCCGTGGCCACGTCTGTGACGCCTCCGCACCCGTGGGCAGCCCCCACGCGGACTGCGGACCCCGCTGCTGTGGACTCTGCCTTCTTCTCACGCTGGAGGCCGTGTCCCCGTGGGATTTAGGAGCCAGGGAGGGAGCTCCTGAGCTGGTGACACCCGCTCACCCCGGGAGGTCCCGCTCACTGGCGGGCTCCCAGTGTAAATGGGGTCATTGTTGCCCACTTGTAGGCCCCCCAGGGGGTCCTGACCAGCTTCCCCACCTGGGCGCGGGCACCGGGCAGGCGTGTGCGGCCCCTCCCTGCCCCGGGCACGGTGGAAAGAGGGAGGAGGGGGCAGACAGCCGGCACCCTGGGAGCTGGGACTGAATGGGATTGGTGGGAGAGGTGTTAAGGAGCCGTGCCATGAGCTGCTATAGAAGCAGGGTTTGATGGGGGGGGGGGGAAGGCCGCAGGGGGAGGAGCGGGGGGGGGTCAGGGGGGGTCGCAGAAATGATGCAACAACAGGAAGGCCCATTAGGCAGGGCCTCGCCTCCACCACGGGAGGCCACGGAGCTGCCCCCCCCCCGGAACCCAAGACATGCCCGCGGACACGTGGACTCTCCCGCCCTCCAGGCTGCTGCTCGGGCGGCCCCCACACGCCTCCTCCCGTTACTCAGACTGAACTTCCTGCACAAACCCACATCCCCCTCTTAGCGCACCGGCCGGGAAAGAGCCCGTGCCCGGCGCAACTGGGGACAGGCGGGGCTCCCTCCTTGGGTAAGCAACCAGTTACTGAGCACCTACTGCGTGCCACTGAGCACCTACTGCATTTACTGAGCACCTACTGCGTTTACTGAGCACCTACTGCGTATCACTGAGCACCTACTGCGTGTTATTGAGCACCTACTGTGTGTCACTGAGCACCTAAAGCGTGTCACTGAGCACCTACTGCATGCCACTGAGCACCCACTGCGTGTCACTGAGCATCCACTGTGTGTCACTGAGCACCTACTGCATTTACTGAGCACCTACTGCATGCCACTGAGCACCCACTGTGTGTCAGTGAGCATCCACTGCGTGTCACTGAGCACCCACTGCGTGCCACTGAGCACCTACTGCGTGCCGGCGGTGAATGGGGCCACGTTCCTGCCACCATGAGCTGGCAGAGGGGGGTGACAGCCGGGGCGGATTCCCCACGTGAGACACAGGCTCCGCCAGCCCCCCCCCCCGTGCCGCCCAGGGGTGCCACCACTGACGGGCCCCGAACACGCGGACCCCTCTCCGGCAGGAGGCCGGCCATCGCCCAGCGGCCTTTAGAGAACTCTGACCCCGAGGCTCAGGGGTCAGGAGACCCGTCCACTCCTCTCGGGGCCTCTTCCTTCTCCACGCGGCCACGACACGCGGGGGCCCACCGGCCAACACCTGGAGTCACTCCGTAATGGTTTCCACCGGGTCCAACGTTTACAACCCGGGAGATCCAGGTGGAGATTTCTGACGCCGTTCAAAACGTACCTCCCTGAGCCGCCGCCGCCGCCGCTGGGGTGACAGCGGCTGGGGGGGGGGGCTGCCCGCTCTCTCACTCCCACAGTCCCCACGGCTCCGCGTGGATGGCAGCCACCCTGTCCGTGCCCTCGCTGTCCCAGCTTCTGTGGGACCTCCTTCTTCTGTCCTGGCTGCCCGGGCGCATGCAGGGCGGCTGTGCTGTGCCGGCTCAGCCTCCTGGAGAAGCCTCTAACCTGGTACAATGCGGTTCCACTGGTTAAGACCTCCCGACAATCAGCCGCTGGGAGTAGGTCTGTCTCCTTCGCGGAGGGACAGCCACCCACACAGCCACCCTCCGCCCCTCCTGCGGCCCAGGCCTGCGCTGGGCACTCCGGGACGTCTCTGCGGATGGCGGCCGCGGGGAACCACGGGCCGGGGAGCTGCCGGCAGTCCCGAGGCAGGTGGGCAGCGGTGTGTCTGGGCGCTGAGGCTAGGTAGTTGAGCGTTGACCTATGAACCAGGAGGTCACGGTTCGGTTCCCAGTCAGGGCCCATGCCTGGGTTTCAGATGTGATCACCAGTGGTGGTGGGTGTGTGTGTGTGTGTGCAGCCAATCCATGATTCCCCCTCATCATTGCTGTTTCTCTCTCTCTCTCTCCCCCTTCCTCTCTGAAATCAATAAAAAATGTATTTGAAAAAGTAAAATGTCTCAAATTCAAACAACTTTGGGAAGCGAACGTTGCAAAAACACTCTGTGATGAGCAGAAGCAAACAGCTTTCTTTACGGGCAGACACCAGGGCCGCCCCGGCACTCTGGATCAGCGGCACCGGGCTCGGAGCCTCTCCAGGGAGGAGCCTGTGAACCGCCCTGCGTGTCTTGCCGACATCCCTGTGACCCCCCCCCTCCCCCCAAAAAAAGGAGAACGCAGGTCACCGTGTGTCCGAATGAACCCAGCCCTGGAATTACAGTTCCGTAAAGCACGCAGGGAAATCCTGCTTTAAGCCAAAGTCTCACCCTCCTCTTTCCCCCAGCTCCAAGGCACGGGGAGAGAGAGGGGGACTTCGGGACCTTACGTGGAACCCCGGGACAGCCACACGCTCTGTCTGCGGGGTCTTCCTCCTCTGGTAGGCCAGCTCCCGTGTCTGTGTTTGGAGATTTGGCCCGGGGCGGGGGGAAGGGGGGCGGGAGGATGCGGGGACAGGTCCGTCCGTGGTGTCGGCTTCTTCCTTATTTTGCTTCCTTCTTTTGAACAGAGCCCGGCATCTCTGACCCCTGACCCCCCCCCACAACATGAATTTCCGGCAACAGCAGCAGGCAATTCACAGTGATGGATGGAGAGAACAAAGACAGCACGCTCTGGCCGGGGACGGTGCACAATCCTGTGCTTGGAAAGCCGGCATTGTTCAAGAGCTGCCGGTTCTTTCTTTTTAAAAAAAAATATATTTTATTGATATTTTACAGAGAGGAAGGGAGAGAGATAGAGAGCTGGAAACGTCGATGAGAGAGAAACACTGACCAGCTGCCTCTTGCACACCCCCTACCAGGGATGTGCCTGCAACCAAGGTATATGCCCCTGATCGGAATCGAACCCGGGACCTTTCAGTCCGCAGACCGACGCTCTATCCACTGAGCAAAACCGGTTTTGGCTAGAACCACCGGTTCTAAAGCCTCCGGCTTTTGTCTGCTCCCCAGGGGGGGGGTATGATTCCGCTTGGGGAATGGCCTTCCTGGTCTCCTCTTTCCGGTTACGTATGGTTGCGGGGTGGGAGTTTGGGGGGGGTAGGTGGTGGGGAGCCCCCACTCCCCGTAGGGCCCTGCTTGTGGAGGCCCAGGCCCATTGAGGTGCACCAGGCTGGCTCAGGTCAGCACCCCGGACAGCTCCCATCCCAGAGGTTGGAGGCGGTTAGAGGATGCGGATCCCTACGTGCCTCTCGTGCCAGCACCCTGGACAGTCCCCCCACTTGTGTTTGGGGCGGGAGGAGATAGATGCTGGTCCCGGTGTGTCCCGGTGCCAGAACCCTGGACAGGTCCTGCCTTGGGTTGCAGCCGTGGGCAAACTATGGCCCCGAGGGCCGCATCCAGCCCGTTCGGCTGTTCTATCCGGCCCGCGGAGCCGAAAGAGCGGAGGGTTCTCTTGCTCTCCCCTCCGCTCCTTCCCCAGCAGCCCAAGAGGAGAGTGCCAGCATGGTCAGGTTGCTTTGGTTCCGGCCCTCCGGTCCAGGTTAAGAACCCATGGTGGCCCTCGAGTCAAAAAGTTTGCCCGCTGAAACCGGTTTGGCTCAGTGGATAGAGCGTCAGCCTGTGGACTGAAGGGTTCCGGGTTCTAACTCTCTGTGCCTCTCCTTTCCTCTCTGTAAAAAAAAATAAATAATATATATATATTTTTAAAAAGTTTGCCCAGCCAAAACCAGTTTGGCTCAGTGGTAGAGCATTGGTCTGCGGACCAAGGGGTCCCGGGTTCGATTCCGGTCAAGGGCATGTGCATTGGTTGCGGGCACATCCCCAGTAGGGGGTGTGCAAGAGGCAGCTGGTCGATGTTTCTCTCTCATTCACATTTCTATCTTTCTATCTCTCTCCCTTCCTCTCTGTAAAATATCAATAAAATATGTATTTTTAAAAAGTTTGCCCACCCCTGGGTCAGAGGCCCTGAGAGGATGCTAATCCCAGCATGCCCCTGGGCCAGTGGAGCCAGAGCCTGCGAGCTGGACCATAGGGGTCCCCTGATGAAGGGCACCGTCAAAAGGAAGGGAGCACCCGGGCTCGGCCAGAGGTCCTTCCTCTTGGCCAAAGCGCCACCCAGCGGGGACATCCCAGCATCCTGACCAGGACACACACACACACACACACACACACACACACACACACACGGTCACCACCTGCCCAGCACCCGCTGCCTGGCAGGCACTGCACACACATTCCATTCACCCACACCCTCCACGTCCACGTCAGCCTCACTCCGGACCAGGAAAGCAAAGCTCAGAGCGGCTCGGGGTCCTGCCGGCGGGCACGCAGCAGGGAAAGAGGCAGGCTCCTCCAGAACATCTGTGCTGGGAGGCACCTCCCCTTTGTCGGGCAGGAATGGCTGCCTGGGCTTTGCCTGCTGCTGGATCTTCCCTCCGGAGGCCCGCAGAGAGATATCTGGGGGCGCGGGGGGGGGGGGGGCGGTGGAGAGGGAAAGTCAGAGAATGTGCAACCCGGAGATCCTTCCATTTTACGGTCAACGCACGGCAAACTGTACCGGGGGGGAGAACCCCCCCCCCCCGAAAAACAGCATTTAAAAGCGCATGAACGTGCCGAAACCGGTGTGGCTCAGTGGATAGAGCGTCGGCCTGCGGAATGAAAGGTCCCGGGTTCGGGTCCGGTCAAGGGCATGGACCTTGGTTGCGGGCACATTTCCCAGTGGGGAGTGTGCAAGAGGCAGTGATTGATGATTCTCATCGATGTTTCTAACTTTCTGTCCCTCTCTCTTCCTCTCTGTAAAAAATCAATAAAATATATGTGTTTTTTTTTAAAAAAAGGAAAAATATTAAGGATTCCACCCGCGCTAGCGGCAACCCTACCGTATCTAAGGCGTCGCCGCTTGGGAAACACGAGGCTGCAAAACAGCGCCACCGCGCAGACTCCGCAGGGGAAGCCACGCCCCTCCCCGCTCCCAGGCGCATGCGCCGACCCAGGAGTCGCGCTCAGTGACGTCACTGGCGGCGTCCCGCGCCCGCTTCCGGCGCCTGCGACCCCGGCTGCGAGCCCGAGCGTGTCGGTCTTCGGACTCCGTGCCCCCCGAGCTCCGGGACGGGGACCCTCTCCGCCGCCGACTCCGACGACAGGGGCCGAGCAGGTCGCGGGCCCCGGAGGGAGGCGGGGGGAGGAGAGGCGCGGGCGGCGCCCGGTGGAGACGTCATCAGAGCGCGCCGGAAAGGCCCCGGGATGCGGAGTGAGTGGGGCCGAGGGCCGCGGGCTCGGGCGTCCGGGACCGGGCACCGGGGAGGGAAGAGGGTCTCCGCGGAGCGCGAGTGGGGCTGTTGTGGGGAATTGCCCCGCCTTCCCTCGGGGAACCTGAGGCCCGGCCGGCCCGGCCCCGCCGCTGAGCCTGGGCTTGGGGTCCGAGCTGGGGGCCGGATCTCGGGGGCCGCTAAGTGGCGTGGGCGCTGCGGGACCGACCAGGGCCTTTGCCCGACTGGGCCGCTCCCTCCCGGGGTGGCCGGGGCCCAGGCCTCGCCCGGCCTGCCGTTCACCGAACGACCCTAATGCGGGGAGGAGCCCCGAGCGCCTGCTGGGCAGTGGCACCGCCATCCCCCCCCTCCACCCGCCCCCCAACACACACACCCCCCCCCCCCCCACACACACACACACGGCGTGGGCGGAGAGCTGTGCCCCGAGGGGAGCCAGCGCCGCGGCAGCTGTAGGCAGGGGCGTGCAGGCGCCGTTGGCACCGGCCTTGGCATCGGGGTTCCGAGCCCCCCCTCTGCAGGTGCCTGCCTGTGTGGCCCAGTCGGCGTCTCGGTGTATCCGAGCTTCCGCGTGCTCGGTGCATAATAGGAATGAGGACCACGTTGCAGGATTCCTCAGGAGGGATGAGGAGATAGCGTAGGCGAAGTACCTGTGGAATTGTCAATGTAAGAAGCATTCAGACCTGAAGAGAGATTTTTTTTGTGTGTGAGTTATGTGAGCCCAACTGATGACAGCGGCCGGGGGGCAAAATCTTAACGGATCCAGAAAAAGGCTCCTGAAAAATGTCAGTTTGCACCCTGTTTGATGCATTACAATCAAAAGAAGAGGCAGGCCGAAACCGGTGTGGCTCAGTGGGTAGAGCGTCAGCCTGCGGACTGAGAGGTCCCAGGTTCGATTCCCGTCAAGGGCATGTACATTGTTTGCGGCCACATCCCCGGTAGGGGGTGTGCAAGAGGCGGCTGGTCGATGTTTCTCTCTCATTGACGTTTCTAGCTCTCTCTCTCCCTTCGTCTCTGTAAAATATCAATAAAATATATACATTTTTAAAAATTGCTCATTTCAGCCCCTCCTGTGCGGTTCGGAGGTCTCTGCGTTGGTAAGGCCGCCACGCGGGCCTCCCGGAGCTCCTCGGTGGAGTGTGTTGAGCCCCCGCAGCTCCCAGTGAGGTCCGCTGCCCTGCAGCTCCATCCGGGACCTTGCTAGAGAGGCAGGACACGGGAACGGGGCCCAGGAGTCTACATGCCGATAAGTCCCAGAGGTCCCTCTGCACGTTCGTGTCCCAGAAGCACCTTCCGATGCCCGCCCTGGGGTTTCTGTGGTGGACGGACCCGCGGGCAGGGCGAGCGCGCCCAGGACAGCCTCGCCCCCTGTCCGGAGAAGCTCCGCTCGCTCTGTTCGGCGTTGACACGGCCCCGCAGGAATCATCTGTGTCCGTTTTCCCGTCCGCAGGCGGAATCTACCACGCCCTCTCCCAGAAGGAGGCCCAGGAGCTCGATGTCCAGGTAGGCGGGTGGGGGGCAGCCTGCCTGCGAGGGCCCGGGGCGCGCTGTGCCTCGCAGAGCAGTGAGTCCCCCCGCCCCCCCACCCTGTCCCACCAGCGCCCCGGAGCCCAGCGCGCCGAGGCCTTCCTGCAGGCCTTCCTGCGGCGCTGCACGCCCCACATGAGCCCGCGCGCCCGCGAGGACCAGCTGCAGCGCAAGGCCGTGGTGCTGGACTACTTCACGCGCCCGAGGCGGAGGGAGCCGCGGAGGCGGCCCCGGGGCCTGTCGGCGCGGCAGAGGAGGGCGCTGCGCCTCTTCGACATTAAGCCGGAGCAGCAGAGGTACCGTTACCCGCCTTCCCGCCTTCCCGCCCGCCTTCCCGGCTGGTGCAGCCTCCCGCTTCTGCCGCCAGGGGGCGGCCTTCCTTTACCAGCGGGACTGGGCCTGGTCTGGCTTTTAGCGGGGAGGCTGGTGAGCTGCTGGCTTCCGTCCCAGCCCTAATCGGACCCTGCCTGCAGTGCGTCTGTTGCCCATGGCAACAGGCTGGCTCTCCTCCAGCTCTTTTAGAAAAGAGCAACCGAGACTTCTTAATCTGTATCTCTAGAAGCTTCTCACAGCAGCAGGCAAAACCGCCCACGTGTCCAGAAGCCTCCGCGAGAGACGTGGCCGTCCTGGCGGGAGGGGCGCCTGCCTCCTGCCGGCCGCCCTCCTTGGCCCCTCTGGGTGTGGGTGCCTCGGCACTGTTTTAGACGTTCGCTTCCAGGCGGTCGCCAGCAGCTCGCACACCCACGGGACAGTCTGTCACCCTGTCCCTGGCCTCCAGAAATCAGCTGGGTGTGGGCCAGGGGCAGCTGTCTGTCTCAGGGGCCCCCCTCAGGTTTGAGACGAGGTTCTCCGTTCTCTGACCCACAGTCCAGTAGAGGGCTCCCCAGAGGCGCCAGGACGTGTTCAGGGTCCTCTGCTCCGCGCCCTCCCCTGCCAGGCAGACCTGACACGTCCCCGGGTCCTGGGTGACAGCCAGCGGCTCGTGGTAGACGAGGGTCCACCGAGCTCGGCGTCCTGACACGCAGGGCTGGGCAGCAGGCGTCAGAGGCCTGGAGGGGTTTCTCCGAGGGGGTGGCCAGGTGCTGTGTGCCGGCTGCCGTGCAGGCGGGTCCAGGCAGCGTGGCCATGTGTCCGGCTGCTCCGGCCTCTACACATGGCCTCCAGGTCTCAGGCGGCTGCCTGCGCTCCAGCTGTGGCCGCTGTGCCCGCGGCAGGGAGGGGAGGGGCGAGGAAGGCGCACCTTCCTCGTCTGGCTGGCAGGGACGTGGCCTGCAGAGGGCCCACCAGCGAGGAGACGGTGGAGGGGCGGAAGCAGTGGACGGAGGTGGTGGCCCAGGGTCCGTGGTGGAAGCCGAGCGCTGTGCTTCGGGCGGCGTCTTCGAGCTCAGCGCCTCGCTCCCCCCCTCTGACTGCAGATACGACCTCTTCCTCCCCCTGCACGAGCTCTGGAAACAGTACATCCGGGACCTGTGCAATGGCCTCCGGCCAGACACGTGAGTTCAGTTTCTGAGGCCTTGCCCTTTGGGGGAGCCCATGCCTCTCGGACCCCGACCCTGACGGCTGCAGAGGCGGCCTGGGAGCCCGCGGCCAGAGCTCTGTGTCCCGCAGATGGTGAGGCTTCTGTCCGCCCGCAGGCAGCCCCAGGCGATCCAGGCCAAGCTGCTGAAGGCCGATCTCCACGGCGCCATCGTTTCCGGTAAGGGCCTGCGGGCAGGTGGCACGGCCGGCACTGCGGGTCAGGGGTCAGGGCTCGGGGGGCTAGAGTGTTCCTGCCGGGCGGAGAGATTTCCTCTAGGTGGTCTCTGCCCTCACCACGCAGCCCTGAGGTGAGACACGTGTGACCTGGCTCGGGAATCCTGCCCACACTCGGCCTGCGGGCCCCAAAGTTCACCCTGTCGGCCATCGCAGGGTCGCAGGCAGAGGGCGGGAAGTGGGCCGGCCCCGCCCTCCTCCCCGCTGGGCAGGCTGAGCCGGAACCCTTCTCCTCTGCAGTCACCAAGTCCAAGTGCCCCTCCTACGTGGGCGTCACCGGGATCCTCCTGCAGGAGACAAAGCACGTCTTCAAGATCATCACCGAAGGAGACCGCCTGAAAGGTGCGCTGCCCTCACCTGTGGCCACGGGCCTCGGGTCAGCACCCGCTCCAGGGCCACGCCTGCCCCTGGCCGTGAGCCTGTGGGTCCGGGGGGCCTGCGAGCCCCCCTCTCGCTCCCCGCCTGGCAGCGGGCGTGAGCCACACAAGGGCGCAGGAAGTTCAAACCCACACGTTTTTTAAAGATGTTACCTTTCTTTAAAAAATGTTTTTCAATTGGT
This sequence comes from Vespertilio murinus, assembly GCA_963924515.1. NCBI lineage: Eukaryota > Metazoa > Chordata > Mammalia > Chiroptera > Vespertilionidae > Vespertilio > Vespertilio murinus. The sequence goes on along the minus strand of OZ004716.1, from coordinate 1,282,566 downwards.
TTCAGAAAGGAAGGGGGAGAGAGAAGGAAATGTCGCTGATGGAGAGTCCTGGACCGGCGGCCTCCTGCCGGCTCCACACTGGGGATGGCGCCCGCAGACTGGTCACGTGCCCTGACCGGGAATTGAACCCTGCCCTGGTTCATGGGTCAACACTTAACCTGAATTTTGGAGCTGGCTTTCCGGCCGCCGCCCTCCGTCTCCCTGCGGGTCTTCCGCTCTGGTTTTCACCTCAGGGCGTGGTCCGTGCTTCCCGCCAAGCGCAGAGCCCCGAGCCCACCTGAAAGCTCTGGGGAGACCGGGGGGGGGGGGGGGGGGGTTGGGGACCTGGATGGGGGAGACCGGGGCGGTCCTGGTGCTCACAGGGGCTCCCAGCCTTGAGCCCTGACCCCGGGGGCTGAGCTCTGGGTAGGACGGGGTGACCCTGCGAGCCCATAACCTGTGAGCTCATTCCAGAACCTCCGCGGGCGCAACTCCGCCGGCGGGCGTGCAGCCAGCCCCATGCGGTCCCTTTCCCCCCTCCCGCCCCCTGCAGTGATCCCCAAGCTGGGCTGTGTGTTCTCGGTGGAAACCGACGGCTTCGTTTCCTACATCCACGGGAGCAAATTCCAGCTTCGGTCGAGCGAGCGGTCCGCCAAGAAGTTCAAAGCGAAGGGAACCATGGACCTGTGAGCCCCACGGGGTCGGTCACGGCTGAGAGGAACGCCGGCCCCGAGCCCAGCTCACTTCGGGGAGACCAGCCGTTGGTAGGACGCCTGGCGTCGGGGAGCGGGGCGCATCCTCCTGGGGGCCTGTGTGTCCCTTCCTCCCGAGGAGAGAGGGGCGGGGACCCCCAGCGGCGCTGCCGGCTCGGGGACACCCGCCTGCCCGTCCTGTGTCTGGGGGCTCCGGGCGCGGGCCGTTGGTGATAATAAAGTGCGTGTGGCCTTGGCTCCAGCTTCCGGGCTCCTGCAGGGCAGCAGGTGGGGGGTCGGCCCGGGCCTGGTCTCTGCAGGCACGCCACAGGCGCGTCCCGGCTCTGGTCTGTGTCGGGTCTGGACCACAGTTTCTCAGCTGAACCCCCCACCCTGCCCTCCCTCGGGGGCCTGGGTAGGCAGAGGGGCTCCCTGGAGGGGCTCCCGTCCAGGAGTTGTGGGATCGAAGAACGTGTCAGGCCCAGGCCCAGGCAGGGCCCTGGGCCACTGGAGGGGGGGGGCTGGGGCTCGGGGCTCTGGCTGCCAGTCCGAACGCCCAGGAGGCACTGGGCTCGGCCGCCCAGGGGGAGGGGAGCGGCAGGAGCTGCCGGGAAGTTCCGGTCCCTGAGCCCGGGCTGGCCGGGCCCCGTCCTGAAGTGGGGGCCTCTGTCACCCTGTCCGGGGCCAGCAGGGATGGGCGTTTCCGGAGAGGCACCGGGGACTTCCCGCACCAGCAGCCGCCCGGTCCTGGGCTGCGGGGACCCCGGGAGCTCGGCAGCAGCCCGGTCCTGTGCTGCGGGGACCCCGGAGCTCCGAGTGCTCCGCGGCCCAGCTGCTCCCGTCAGACGTCCGGGACGTGGGCTCCAGATGGTGTCTGATGTCCCCCCAGCTCGGCGTCTGGGCTGAGGCTCAGGACCGTGGCCTCGGGGCCGCACTCGGTGCGGGAGAGGTCAGCCGCCTCGCACGCTCTGAGAGGAAGCCTGGACCGTGGCGCCCGTAGCTGTGAAGAGCTGCGGACAGCATCGTGTCCTCCCCGCGACGGCGTTCCTCGCCGCAGGGCCTGATTAAGACAACTGTTAACGTCTCCGATGTAACTTACTCAGGGGCTCCTGCCAGAGCTGTATGGGAATTGTCCCTTAATTAACCGCACGGCCCTTAACGGGTGTCTTAAACAGGCGTCATAACAAGAGCGGGAGACTGCATACAAACACATGACAAGGTGCACACACAATATACCAGGAGTCCTGTTGAGTGCTGGAATTCAGTGGTTTATTACATACACTCCTCTGTGCTCATCCGAGTCTTCGGCGACCATTGACAAATGAAGGGAAAGGAATCCTCTGCAAAGACCACGGCTGCACCGTTACCCGAGTGGATGCATGCGGCCTGGAGGGCGCCCCGCCCGAGGGGTGTGCCCTGTGCCCCCCGGGTCAGCCCGCTCCTGTCTGGCTGCAGGGACGGGGGAGCCGGGACCCAGGCCTCTGGCGCTCACGTTAGCTGCTCACAGAGGACCCCTCTGCCCCCCACTCCCACCCCGGGCCCCAGTCTGTGCAGGAGAAGCTGCCCCCGGTCTCCCACAATGCACCTGGCCCCGGGCACACCCTCCTCCCATCCGGGGACCAGTGTGTGGCAATGGGGGAGGTTTGGCCGCTTCCCATGGTCCCGGGGAGGCCGGGTGAGTTGCTCCCTCTAGTCTGGGAGCAGGAGGATTCCCGGGTGACCCCGATATCGGGCTGGGACCCCAACCACAGGCCGGGACCCGGACCACAGGCTGGGACCCGGACCGGCGTTTGAATCCGTGGCTGTGGCCCGGGCCCTGGGCTGCCACCGAAGTCCAGCATTGTGAACAGCCTGACGAACCGCACCTCCCGTCCTGCAGGGGGCGCCATCGGACTTCTGCTGACATGGATGTGTCGGAGGTGTGTTAAGTCTGCCCCGCAGGGGGTAGAGGAGCTGGTGCCCCGAGAAGGAGCGACTACGCAGCCAGGCCCTGGGCATCTCGGTCAGCCCCTGGCAAAGCTGGCCATGGGCTTTGTCACCGAGACTCGGGAGACCCTCCCGGGTTCGATTCCAGTCGAGGGCATGTACCTTGGCTGCCGGCACTTCCCCAGTGGGCAGTGCAGGAGGCCCTGATCAATGATTCTAACTAGCCCTCTCCCTTCTATTCTGTTAAAAACAAACAAACCATAAAATAGGAAAAAACCCCACAATGCCCTATCTTCTTGCAGTATGCACACTGATTCTTCTGCTGGGGCCCTCGCCTAGCCTGCCGGTGCCCTGGCGACCAGCTCGCGGCACCCCACGGCCTCCAGGCGGAGCTGGGCCGGGGAGGGGCGGAGGCCCCGGAGGAGCCCAGGGAGCAGCTGAGGAGACGCCAGCCAGTGACCTGTGCCCTCAGCGAGGCCAGGTGCCGCCTGGCAGCGGAGGGCGGGAGGGCGGGCCCCACGGGGATGGCGGTCAGCAGGACGGACACCGAGCGCTGAGGGGCCCGGGGGCCGGCCCAGTGGTGAGGCGTCATCCTATGAGCCAGGAGGTCCGGGTTCGATTCCTGGTCAGCCACAGCCGGGGTTGTGGGCTGGATCCCCAGTGCGGGGCGAGCAGGAGGCAGCCGATCCGAGATTCCGTCGTTATGGTTCTACTCTCTCTCCCTTCCTCTCTGGAATCAATAAAAAGATATTCATCCTAAAAATCCTGCCACTTCTGAGCCCAGCACCTTCACCTGGAGGGATCTCCCTGAAGACCGCCCATCAGGAGCCAGAACACAGCGGAATGTCCACGCAAAAGCCCACCAGCCTGTGTGATGCTGGGACCCTCCGGAGGCGGAGCCCAGGTCGGGACTCCCAGCTATAGCCCAGGCCCTCCGGGAAGGGTTCAAGTGGACCCTACGGAGCGGAACCTGACGCTGGGAACCAGGTGACAGCGAGCCGCTGGGGTCAGGAGGCTGTGGGCCCAGCTGGCAGGTGGGGACAGGGCAGGGCGGGGTGGGGCGGGGCGGGCTCTGCCCAGGGTCATCCCTCCCTGCCCTCCCCTCCCCTCCCTCCTTCTCCTCCCTCCCCTTCCTTCCTCCCCTCCCTCCCCTTCTGCCCTTCCCCTCCCTCCTGCCCCTCCCTCCCCTCCCTTCTCTCCCAGCCCTCCCTCTCCTCCCTCCCCTCCCTCCCCATCCACCCTCTCCTCTCTGCCCTCCCTCCTCATCCGCCCTTCCCCTCCCTCCCACCCCTCCCTCTCCTCCCTTCTCTCCCTCCCCTCCCTCCCCCTCCACCCTCTCCCTCCCTCCCCTCCTTCCGTTGTCTCCCTTCCTCCCTCCCTTACCATGCACCAATCAGGGCAGAGTGGGGCAGGCAGACCCCTGAGCAAATAAAACCTGGACGGGCTTCCTGTTGGGGGAGCTCCAGCCCAGGCCCCCGCGGGGAGCGCCCTCTGCCGGCCCCTCCGCCTCCCAGGCCCAGCTCCCAGGTCTCCTCGGCCACAGCCCACAGCGTGGGGAGCTCCGCTCACAGGTGGGTGAGGGGTCCTCCCGTCCAAGTGCTCCCCTCCAAAAGCCTCCCTCCCCAGGGGCCGCCTCTCAGCCTCCGGGCCCGGCTCCCCAGAACCCCCCTCCCCAGAGGGAACGGGGAAGAGGAGAGTAAGCCTCAGCTCAAGGTAGACAGTTAGAAACATCGATGAGAGAGAACCATTGGTCAGCTGTCTCCTGCACACCCCCCACTGGGAACGTGCAACCGAGGTCCATGCCCTTGACCGGAATCGAACCTGGGACCTTTCAGTCCGCAGGCCGATGCTCTATCCACTGAGCCAAACCAGTTTCACCGTATTTGTTCATTTTTAAATAGATTCCCACTGATGTCAGCGAGCACGGTGAGGGAGGGAGGGAAACGTCCGTGATGAGAGGGAAGCTCTGATCCGCGGGAGGCTCATGCTCTCTCCTCTGAGAACTGAGCCGCAGCCAGGCCTGAGCCGTGATCGGGAACCGAACCCTGACCTCCCGGGTCATGGACGGAGGCCCAAGGCCTGAGCCCTGCCGGTCGGGCCACAGCACCTCAGCTTTCCCGCGACGTGACATTGGGTCGTGCGCTCTGAGAGGCTGAGGGGTGGTGGGGGGGGGGGCCTGTGCTGGGGTCACCCAGCCTTGGGTCTGGGTGAGTTTCTCCCCAAAGAGCGAGTGAGGTAGGGGCTGCTCCCTCAGCCTCCGGGGGAGCAGGTGGGGTGGGGGTGGGGGTGGGTGGGGTGCTGGCCTCAGGAACACAGCCTCGCCCTCAGGGGCACGGTGGGGCCGGGGATGGGGTGCAGAGTGCGGGGTGCGGGCTGGGCCTTCTGGCCCTCCGGGTGCCTGCCGCTCACCTGGGGCGTTACCGACGCGGTGCCTCTCACAGCCTGCGTGCGCCGTGACCACAGCAGTCAATTGTTTCTTTTCATTTTTTTGGTTAATCCGAAGCTGAGGACAGATTCCTGTGATTTTAGACAGTGGAAGGAAGAGGTGAAACAGAAACATCGAAGTGGGAGAGACACTGATTGGTTGTCTCCTGTCTGCGCCCTGACCAGGGCTGGGGATCCATCTTGCAACCAAGGTAGGTGCCCTGGACCAGAATGGAACCCGGGACCCTCCAGCCTACGGGTGGAGGCTCCATCCACTGAGCCACACCAGACAGGGCAGCCAGAACCAGACCCTCCGCTCGGCCTCCTGGGGTCTCCGGGGCAGTTCAGGGGCACCAGCGCCATCGTGTGGCCGGGCAGTTCCGTGGTTGTGCACACCCTTCCAGTGCGCTGTGGCTCCCGGGCCACACGCATGCACGGCGTGTCAGGGTGCTGACCCGCAGCCACCGCAGCCCGTGGGAGGTGTGTGTGGGTCCGCACCTACCAGCACCCAGGACAGGTCAAGTAAAACCGGGACGTAAAAGGTGCTCAAAAGGCAGGGCCCGGGTGCGAGTTATGTTGTGACATTGTTACTGGGATCACTGGGTGGTTAGTTAGTGGTTACATTGTTACTGGGATCACTGGGTGGGTGGTTAGTGGTTACATTGTTACTGGGATCACTGGGTGGGTGGTTAGTGGTTACATTGTTACTGGGATCACTGGGTGGGTGGTTAGTGGTTACATTGTTACTGGAATCACTGGGTGGTTAGTAAGGGGTTACACTGTTACTGGGATCGCTGGGTGGTTAGTAAGGGGTTACACTGTTACTGGGATCCCTGGGTGGTTAGTGATGTTGTTACATTGTGCTGACATGCTCTGTGTAGTGGTCCTCAGGGTCTGGGTGCCCCTCGGGGACATGGCCCGTGTCCCGGGAGGCAGCGGGTGACCGCATGAGGGGCGGCTGGGGAGAGGCGTGTGTCCCCGTCCTGCGGAGCTGCCCGCACCGGCCGCTAACGGGCAGTTCACTCCTTCCCAGATGGAGCCGCAGAGCGTGAAGCCCGCGCTCCTCCGGGAGGAACAGGAAGCGCCATCCAGGGGGTTCCGCCTGGGGCCACGGGAAGCCCTGGCCACTCGCAGGCCACACCGAGCTCGGCCCCAAATCGGCCGCCGCCCCAGAGGGAAGAGCGTGATTGAGGACGACTTTCTTTTCCACCCCAGGTGCCTGTGAACCCCCCTCTCTTCCCCCCCGTCACCTCAAACCCCACCTGGCAGGCAGGCTCCTCCAGCTGCGGCCCTTTGGCATTTCTGACTCGAGGTCGGAGCCACGGACGCCGGGGCCGGGCCAGGCCCTTCAGTCTTCCCTCCCGGGTGCGGCTGGAGACCCCCGGCTCCTGGAGGGCAGCGTCCCCCCGCCGGGCTGCTGGGCTGACAGCACCTTCAGGGGGCTGTGCCCTTGGGGGACCCGTGGTCTGGGGGACGTCACGGGGCCCGGCCGGCGTGGCTCAGAGCCGGAGGGTCCACCCGTGACCCAGGCGGTGACGTAACGGAGCTGTCCTCCCAGCCCCGGCAGAGACAGGTCCTCCCGGAGCGGGGTCCGCCCTGGACAGGGGGGGAGTGAGCTTCGGGCGGGAGCGCTGACCATTGGAATCCCTCCTCCCGCAGCAGCGGCGACGGGCGCGCCGTGCCCCTGATGCTGGACGATGCCGTGGAGCTGCTGGGCTCCCTCTCGGAGGCGAGGAGGGTGGAGGCCAGGGCGATGGAGGCGGCTCTCAGCGACGCCATTAAGGGCGCCCTGGTCACCGGCGCCGTGGCCTTTGTCGGGGGCCTGGTCGGGGGTCCGCACGGACTCGTTCTCGGTGAGTGCGGGGTTCATGTAGGGGCGGGGGGGTCCACGAAGGCCTGGGGTCCACAGGGGCCTCCCAGGAGCCTGCCGCCCACGGGAGGGCTGGGAGCAGAGTCTGAGACACGGTCTCTGTGGACAGACGTGTGCGGGGCGGGCACACACGGGTGGTGTCTCCTCATGCGGGGCCGTGCATGCGAGGGGGAGCCGGGACCCAGGCCTCTGACACTCACATTAGCTGCTCACAGAGGGCTCCCCTGCCCCCCACTCCCACCCCGGGCCCCAGTCTGCGCAGCAGAAGCTGCCCCCGTCTCCCACAATGCACCTGGCCCCGGGCACACGCCTCCTCCCATCCGGGGACCGGTGTGTGGCAATGGGGGAGGTTTGGCCGCTTCCCATGGTCCGGGGGAGGCCGGGTGAGTTGCTCCCTCTAGTCTGGGAGCGGGAGGATTCCCGGGGGACCCCGACCACGGGCTGGAACCCGGACCACCAGCCGGGACTCCAACCACGGGCCTGGCCCGAACCATGGGCCGCCACCTACATCCTCTGAGGAGCTCACAGTCACCTCTGGGTTCAGCCCACTAACCGGAACTTCCTGTCCTCCAGGGGGCGCCGTCGGGGGGCTCCTCGGGGCCTGGATGACCAGCGGGCAGTGTAAGCCAGTCCCCAGATCCTCGGGGAGCTGCCGCCCTCCGAGCTGGAGAAGCTGCTCAGCCAGGTCGCGGCCGCTGTTGGGCACCTGGATTGGACGGAGGCCGGGCAGCCCGCCGAGCCGGCCGCGGGCAGCGAGGGGGGCAGCGAGGGGCTGCAGGGGCAGTGCGGGCGCCGCTCAGAGGCTACGACCCCAAGGAGCCGCAGGCCGAGGGGCAGTACGGAGCCTGGGCTGGGGGCTCCTGATCAATGATTCTCCCTTCTACTCTGAAAAAAAAAAATCAATAAAATAGAGAAAAACACACACACACACACACACACACACACAGAAGCAGCTGGGGACGGAAATGAGGTGGGAGCACCTCACTGGGGGTGGGTCCCGTTCCGCACAGGGAGAGGGTTGCAGAGGATGAAACGGGGCAGAGACACTTGCTGTGCCGAGCAGGTCCCTGCAGACAGCCCGCAGCCTGAGGGCCGCCCAGCCCGGGTCCCCAGAGGTCACCCCACCATCCTCGAGGGCTGTGGGGGCGCACAGGGCATCGGGGGGCGGGACCCGGAGGGGCCACACTGCCCGCCCACCTCCACCTGCTCGCTCCGGGCCCAGAGGCAGAGCCTTGGAGGAGGCCTCACTGGGGGGCGAGCGGAGCGGGGAGGATGGGGACTTGGGGAGCATCCTGGGTGAGAGAACAAGGGTCACGTGAGCTCCCTCCTACGTGGCACCTGAGGAGGGCCGGTGGGCGTGGCTGAGCATCCACCTGTGGACCCGCAGGCCACGGGGTGTTCCCACCGGTGGGAAGCAGGGGCTGGGGCACCACCCCACAAGGGGCTCAGCCCAGTCCCTGAGCGCTGGCCTGCCACCCACAGCCTCCGTGTGCTGCACGCAGGCCTCGCTCGTGCTCCGACAGCCCTGCTGGGGCCTTCGCCGAGCCTGCCGGCGCCCTGGCGACCAGCCGGCGGCACCCCCCGGCCTCCAGGCGGAGCTGGGCCTGGGAGGGGCGGAGGCCCCAGAGGAGCTCAGGGAGCAGCTGAGGAGATGCCAGCCAGTGACCTGTGCCCTCAGCGAGGCCCAGGCGCCGCCTGGCAGCGGAGGGCGGGAGGGCGGGGCTCCCACGGGGATGGCGGTCAGCAGGACGGACACCGAGCGCTGAGGGGCCCGGGAGCGGGCCCAGTGGTGAGGCGTCATCCTATGAGCCAGGAGGTCCGGGTTCGATTCCTGGTCAGCCTCAGCCCAGGTTGTGGGCTGGATCCCCAGTGCGGGGCGAGCAGGAGGCAGCCGATCCGTGATTCCGTCATTATGTTTCTACTCTCTCTCCCTTCCTCTTTGGAATCAATAAAAAGATATTCATCCTAAAAATCCTGCCACTTCTGAGCCCAGCACCTTCACCTGGAGGGACCTCCCTGAAGAACGCCCATCAGGAGCCAGAACACAGCGGAATGTCCACGCAAAAGCCCACCAGCCTGTGTGATGCCGAGACCCTCCGGAGGCGGAGCCCAGGTCGGTGACAGCGCCATCACGTGGGCGGGACTCCCGGTGACAGCCCAGGCCCCTCCGGGAAGGGTTCGCGTGGCCTCACGACAAGGATGCAAACGCGATCGAAACACACACACACACAGACGCGCATGCACACGCATGACAAGGTCCGCACACAGTATACCACGTGTCATGTTGAATGCTGGAATTCATAGTAGTTTATTACGTAGACTCGTCTGTGCTTATCCAAATCTTTGGCAATCAGTGACAAATGAAGGGAAAGGAATCCTTTGCAAAGACCATGGCTGCACCTGAACCGTTACCCGAGTGGATGCCCATGACATTGATTGGCAAGGCGGGGGCGGGGCGGGGCAGCCGAGGAGGAAGTCCTCTCAAGCTGGTTCCTGGTTGAGGACCAGCCTGGGGGCCTCTTCACTCGTCACCGTCACCCCCCGTGAAGGTTTTACGAGTAAACGAGCCAGGGGCTGGGCACGCCTGAGGGGGCCGGGCAGGTACCTTCAGCCCTGGGGGTGGGGGTGGGGGCTCTGGGCCCAAAACCCACGGCCACCTCCCAGGACCGGGCTGGTCCAGGGTGACAGCTCAGCACTCGGTGGGTCCTCCATTGTCTCCTCCCCATGGTCTTTCCCAGGGAAATGGCAGGCCGGCCAAGGAGAGGGGGGCAATCAGTGGTGGGGACCTCTGACCCCTGTGCCCTGGCAGGTGGAGGGCAGTGTCTCTGAGACCAAGAGTCTGTCCTTCCGGAAGCACCCGGCTCCATCCACCGACAATTTTCTGTGCACGTGGAGGCGGGGGCTCTGACAGCCTGGCAGGAGGGCACCCCCTCTCCCCCACACACACACTCCCAGGGAGGCGGAGCAGCGCCGCCTGGAGGCACGGGGAGGCAGAGCAGTCAGCGCCCCGGGAGGCGGAGCAGTCAGCGCCCCCTGGAGGCAGGAGGAGGCGGAGCAGCCTGGAAAGGCGGCCTCAGGCAGGCAGTCCCCAGCCTCCTGCCACCTGGAGAGTCCCCAGCCCCTGCCTTCTTCCCTTTGTCCCTGGCGCTGGGTGTGCACGCCTCCCGGGTGAGCCATCTTTTCAGGAACCCGAGGGGCAGAGACTGTTCAGAACCAGGTGGGGTGGAGGACGGCGTGGGACTTTAGGGCGGTTGCTTCTCAGAGGTCGTGCTGACCCCCCAGGTCACCAGGAGCACAGCTCTTCCGGCCCAGGGGCTCCACCCCGGACCCCGAGGGGTGAGGCTGGGCTGCTGGGCCCGGTGCCGGCAGCCAGGCCCCGAACCCTGGGCCCCGAGGGGTCCCATTCCTGCCGGGGGGGCCCAGCCGGAGCCCCCTTCACAGCCGAGCGGCTGCCCCGTCCGCCCGCGTGTCAGGGGCGTGGACACAGAGCCTGTCCCCACGGCGGCCGCACGGCCTCTGCTCGGCGGAGTCCCCCGGCGTCCCCGCCAGCGCCGTCCAGGTCCTCGGGGCCAGCGCCGTCCAGGTCCTCGGGGCCAGCCCCGCCTAGTCTCCGTACTGCACCTCGGCCTGCAGCTCCTTGGTGACGTAGCCCACGAGCAGCGCCAGCAGCTTCTCCTGCAGCGCCTGGCTGCCCATGACCAGCATGGTGAGCTGCACGGCGTCCGTCCACTCCAGGTGCCGGACGATGGCCGTGACCTGGCTGAGCAGCTTCTGCTGCTCGGAGGGCGGCAGCTCCATGAGGATCTGGGGGACCGGCTTAAACTGCCCGCTGGTCATCCAGGCCCCGAGGAGCCCCCCGACGGCGCCCCCTGGAGGACAGGAAGTTCCGGTTAGCGAGGCTGCGTCTCAGACTCCGCTCCCAGCCCTCCCGCGGGTGGCAGGCTCCTGGGAGGCCCCTTGGACCCGAGCGAGGCCTTTGTGCCCACCCCGCGGGCCCTGCACTCACCGACGGCCAGTCCCGGCGGGCCCCCGACCAGGCCCCCGACAAAGGCCACGGCGCCGGTGACCAGGGCGCCCCGGCCCGCGTGCTTGACGGCCGCCTTCATCTTCCTCGCCTCCGAGAGGGAGCACAGCAGCTTCATGGCCTCCTCCACCATCAGGGGCATGGCGCGCCCGCCGCCGCTGGGGGAGGGAGGGTGCCCCCGCGTCAGGGCTCCCGCCCGAAGCTCGCTCTTCCCCGTGTCCAGGGCGGACCCCGCTCCGGGAGGACCCGGCTCTGCCGTGGCCGGGAGGACAGCACCGCCACGTGACCAGCCCTGTCACCGAGAGAGCGGGGCGGCCGGTGGTCAGTAAGCAAACAGGCCCGGCCCCGTGGCTCAGGGATAGGGCGTCCACCTATGACCCAGGAGGTCAGGGTTCGATTCCGGGTCAGGGCACACACAGGCCAGGGTTGCGGGCTCGATCCCCAGTGTGGGGCGTGCAGGAGGCAGCCGATCCATGATTCTCTCTCATCATGGATGTTTCTCTCTCTCTTTCTCTCCCACCCTCCTCCTCCTTTCCTCTCTGAAATTAAGAGGGGTAAAAACAATCCCCGGGAAACACAACCTACCTCCACTCGCAGGCCGGCCGCACAGGAAGACACACCAGCCAGGGGAGAAAAGATTTCAGCGTTCCCAGAGACCTGAGCACAGCTGGACCCTATGGAGCGGGACCCGACCTTTGGAACCAGGTGACAGCGAGCCGCTGGGGTCGGGAGGCTGCTGGCCCAGCTGGCGGGTGGGGCTGGGCTGGGCGGGGCGGGGCAGGCTCTGCTCGGGACCCTGGGGACGGAGCGCCCCCGCCTGGCGGGGCTGGGAAGTAAAATCAAAGCCGAGCTATTTCCAGCTGGAGCTGAGGCCAAGCCCAGAGGGCACCTCCCTCCCCCCTCCCCTGCGGGCACTTCCTCTTCCTCTTTCCCCCTCTCCAGGGCTGACTCATGCTGACAGCTGCTGGGGCCCAGGAGGGCACAGGGCACAGGGCAGCTTCTGGCTCCCGGCCTGTGGGCCCATGGGGCTTCTGAACCCGGGCAATCCGGACCCGTCTCCAATGTGCACCTGTCCCCCGGTCTGGGGGGAAACAGGGCATCCTCAGATCAAATCCCGGATCTGCCCCCCACCCCCCAGGCAGGGTTTGGGAACTTCTGGCAGGCCCAGGAGCCACTCGGTGCGTGTGCCAGTGCCCGGGACCCTTCTGCATGTCTTATGTGTGTATGCTTTACAGGGATGTGCGAGGGGACGGGAGGGAGCGAGAGAGGCACCCCTGAGGACAATCATGGACCGGCCGCCTCCCGCACGCCCCCACTGGGGACCAGTCCCACAGCCCGGGCCTGGGCCCGGACAGGAATGGACCCTCCGGCTCTGAGCCACACCGGCCGGGCCCCGTGACGTCCCCCAGACCACGGGTCCCCCAAGGGCACAGCCCCTGAAGGTCCTGTCAGCCCAGCAGCCCGGCGGGGGGACGCTGCCCTCCAGGAGCCGGGGGTCTCCAGCCGCACCCGGGAGGCAGGACTGAAGGGCCTGGTGGCCCGGCCCCGGCGTCCATGGCTCCGTCCTCGAGTCAGAAATGCCAAAGGGCCGCAGCCGGAGGAGCCTGCCTGCCAGGAGGGGTTTGAGGCAGCGGTGGGGTGGGGGGCCCTGCAGGGCCGCCCTGGGGCTGGCCGGTAACTGTGTGTGTGTTGGGGAGTCCTGGACCCCCAAACCGCTCCCGACTCCCCTGCGGCCCAGAGAGCTGTGTGCGTCTTGGCGGAGGACCAGGGGCTGGGAATGAAAACTCGGGTCCGGGGTCGGGCCCTCTGCACCGGCGGACACCCCCTCCCGGCTCGGGGACTCCCCCCGCCCTGGTCCCCTCATTGCAGCTCCATCTGGGGTTCTGCGGGAGCCGAGACTCCCCGAGAGCTGCCTGTTCCTCGCAGACCCTGCCTGGTGCCCCCCCTTAGAAAGGCCGTTCCTTTCTAGGGGGACGGCTGCTGGCGATTACGTGGGGGGGGGGGGGGGGGGCGAAGTCTGGACAAGCCAGGGGGAAGGCCGCAGGGACTGCCTTCCCCACAACGGAGGCCGCAGCTGCGCATGCTCTTCCAGCCCTTTTAAAAAATATATATTTTATTGATTTTTTACAGAGAGGAAGGGAGAGGGACAGAGAGCTAGAAACATCAGTGAGAGAGAAACATTGACCAGCTGCCTCCTGCGCACCCCCCACCGGGGATGTGCCCGCAACCGAGGTCCATGCCCCTGACCGGAATCGAACCCGGGACCCTTCAGTCCAGAGGCCCAACGCTCTACCCACTGAGCCACACCGGCTTCGGCCCAGACGCACCCCCTCCGGCGCTGACAGACCCCGGGGTCCCCCGTGCCCTGCTCGGCGGCAGGCCACACCCCGCACCCGCACCCGCCCCCGGGCCGCGGGACCAGGTACCTGGGCGGCGGCAGGAGGAGGCGCCGGGTCCCCGCGGGAGGTCGCGCGTGACGGGCGTGGCGCCGGATCCGCGGGGCCCGCAGCGGCGGGGTCAGGCCCGGGGTCACCCTCGCTCGCGCTTCCGCTTCCTCCGGGCCGCCCGCCCGCCCGCCCGCGCTCCGCTCCGTCCGCGCCCGGAAAGAATGGCCCCGGGCCCCGCGGTGCCGCCAGCCCGGCCCGGCCGCGCCCTCCGGCCCCGCCCTGGGCGCCCCCGCCGCCTCCGGGACCCGGGGTCACCCCGACCCGGAGCTCCGCGCAGGCCCCGCCCGCCTTCCGGCTCGGGGCGCGGGGCCTTCCGCTCGGGGCGCGGGGCCTTCCGGCTCCGGGCGCGGGGCCGTCCGGCTCGGGGCGCGGGGCCTTCCGGTCGCCGCGGGGCGCGGAGCAGCGGGACCGGGGCCCTGGCCGCTGGCCTCGCGGGAGGACGCCCGCCCTCCGGCCCGGCCCGGCCCGGCCCCCGGTCCGCTGCGAGGCCCCAAGGGCCCTGCCCTCCACCCGCCCCACTCGCCGCCCCTGTCTCCCCCGGGCTCTGGGCCTGGGAGGGAGGGGGCCGCGGTGGTGTCAGTGACTCCCAGGCCGGAGCCTGATGGCGGGGCCTGGGGTCTGGGGGTCTGGGGGCGTCAAAGTCCACGGGCAGCTTCACTCCGGGCCCAGGACCAAGCTGATGGCGGAGCCTGGGGGAGGCACGGGGCCTGAGGAGCGCGGGGTGGCAGGGCCCCCAGGTCCCCGGATCCCCACGTAGAGAGTGCTTGTAACACCGGCACCCCCTCTGTGCCGAGTGAACAGCAGCGGCCACCTTGTTCGGCTCAGGGAATCCCGGCAGGAAAACCAGGTCTGCACCTGCTCAGCTGGAGCTGCTTTAGGTTCAACCACACAGTGCATGTCAGCAACAATGTAACCAACCACCACACACGGATGCCAGCAACAATGTAACTGTCCACACCGTGATACAATGTAACCATGTAACCAACCTCACAGATCATGTCAGCAACAATGTAACAACTAACTGACCACCCAGTGATCCCAGTAACAGTGTAACAACTAACCACCCCCAATGTAACAATTAACTAATCACCAGTGATGCCAGCAACAATGTCACAACATAACTCGCACCCAGGCCCTGCCTTTTGGCACCTTTTACGTCGCAGTTTTCTGTTGACCTGTTCTGGGTGCTGGTAGGTGCAGAACCACACACACCTCCCATGTGCTGCGGTGGCTGCAGGTCAGCACCCTGACACTCCGGGCGTGTGGAACTGCCCGGCCACGAGTGTCCCAGAGTGCGTGCCCACGTCAGTGACGCTGGCTGCACAGCTGTGCACAGTCTCCGCCACGATCTGGAGCTGCGATCCGCACACACAGAGCTGCTGGTGTTTAGTGTCTAAAACTCCACAGATCTGGGAACGTGCACGCCCATGGAACCCTCAGCCCCGCCAAGGCCACCAGTCCCTCTGTGGGCTCCGGAGGTTCCCTGCTGCCCGCTCTGACACAATAGAGAGAGAGAGAGAGAGAGAGAGTGTGTGTGTGTGTGTGTGAACACAGAGCCCTGGCCGGCTTGGCCCAGTGGATAGAGCGTCGGCCTGCAGACTGAGGGATCCCGGGTTTGGTTCTGGTCATGGGCCTGCCCCTGGGTCGCAGGCCCCTCCCCGGTCGGGGCACCTGCGGGCAGCCACCAGTCCGTGTGTGTCTCATCCACATCTCTCTGTTCCCCCCTCCCTTCCACTCTCAGTGCCCCGGGCAGCAGAGCCAGCTGCGGGCGGAGGCTGCCCAGCGCTCCAGACGTGTTTCCGAAATTGTCCCGTCATCACGGACCCTTCTGTTCCCGGCCCTCCCCTCCCTTCCCCTCCCCTCCTTTCCCCTCCCCTCCCCATCCCCCTACAGGGGGGCCTGAAGCATTACCAGGGCTCCCCAGGCCCCAGGGGCAAACCCCTTGCGCCCCTAACGGGAGCTTTAGCTTAAGTTGGGGTGACTGAGGCTGCGGCAGCAGTGGTTTCTCTGCGGGCAGCGCCCCCTGGCGGCCCACGAAGTCACCGCGGCTCCTCCTTCCCTGGAGACTGGGGAGGGGAGAGGGGAGGGGAGGGGAGGGTGTCAGGAGGGGAAGAGGCTTCTGGGTGGTTGTGGGGAGGGGAGGGGAGGGGAGGGGAGGGGGGGAGGGGAGGGGAGGGGGGAGGGGAGGGGAGGGTGTCAGGAGGGGAAGAGGCTTCTGGGCGGTTGTGGGGAAGGGAGGGGAGGGGAGGGGAGGGGAGGGAACAGTGAGGGTCACGCACACCCTCAGCCCCCAGCTCTGAGGCCAGGACACGCTGTGACTCGGGGGCCGCACCTCCCGGGCGGGGGCCCTCCCCCGTGGGGTCCCCACCGCGATGCGCCCGCCCTGAGGCTGCCCGGGCGTCACCCCGGCTCCAGCCTGGGTCTCCTCGTCGGGAAAGGCCCCGATGGCGCTGCTGCCCGGGACTGCCCCGGAGACCCCGGGGGCCGAGCGGGGGTCTGGCTCTGGCTGTCCGGGCCGGTGTGGCTCAGTGGATGGAGCCTCCACCGTGGGCTGAAGGGTCCCGGGTTCCATTCTGGTCCAGGGCACGCACCTCGGTTGCAGGGTGGATCGGGCCCTGGCCAGGGCGCAGACAGGAGACAACCAATCAGTGTCTCTCCCACTTCGATGTTTCTCTCTCTCTCCCTCTCTCTCTCTCCCTCTCCCTTCCTCTCTGAAATCAATTATATTTATTCTGGAGGCCCGATACACGAAATCCATGCCAGACTAGCCTTCCTTCCCCGGCTGCCAGCACCGGCCTCCCTCCGGCACCCGGACCCGGGCTGCCCTCCCAGCCTCGGCCCCGTCTGGAAGCTCATCCGGCCTAATGAGCATGTTATGCTTTTATGATTATAGATTATTAATATAGATTATTATTATAGATTACCATTATCGATTATTATTACAGATTATCATTATAGATTATTATCATAGATTAGTATTACAGATTATTATTACAGGTTATGATTATAGATTATGATTATAGATTATTATTACAGATTATTATTACAGATTTTTTTTTAAAAAAAATTTTTATTGATTTTTTACAGAGAGGAAGGGAGAGGGATAGAGAGCTAGAAACATCGATGAGAGAGCAACATCAACCAGCTGCCTCTTGCACACCCCCTACTGGGGATGTGCCCGCAACCAAGGTACATGCCCTTGACCGGAATCGAACCTGGGACCTTTCAGTCCACAGGCCGACGCTCTATCCACTGAACCAAACCGGTTTCGGCTCATTACAGATTTTTATTAGATTATTATTATAGATTATTACAGATAATCTACTGTTAGGTTGTAGACTGAAAGTAAAGTGTGGGGCCCGGAGGGTCACAGGCGGCCGAGGGCGCCGGCCAGGCTGCGGTGACAGAACCTCTGTAAGAGCCCGCGGTCCCGGGGGAAGCTCGGTCTCCGGCCAGAGGAGCGGAGTCCGTGGGTGCGTGGAACACGCCGTTCGTTCTCCCGCGGGCCTGCCTGTGATTGCCGTGTCCCCACACCGCGGGTCTGTCCGGGAGGCCGCACGGGCCCTCGCGGAGCCCGGCTGGCTCTGGAGGGATCTCTCCAGTGGCTGGGGCGGGGTTCCTGTGGGAGGGGTCCCCGGGGGGGGCGGGGGTCCCTGGGGGGCAGGGGTCCCGGGGGGGGCTGTGGCCCGTTAGGGATTCGGTTCAGGGGGGGTGTTCCCTTGGCTGAGCCCCCCCCGCCCCCGCAAACCCCAGCCGGTTGCTCAGTGGTTAGAGTGTTGCCCACAGACGGAAGGGTCTCAGGTTCGATTCCCGGTCAGGGCACAGGCCTGGGTAGCGGGCTCCATCCCCAGTGGGGCGTGTGCAGGAGGCGGCCAACCCACTATTCTCTCATCAGGGATGTTTCCCTCCCTCCCTCCCTCCCCCTTCCTCTCTGACATCCAGGAAAACATATTTTAAAAAACAGAACAGAACACCGGCCGTCTTCTCAGTGGAGTGACCCTCGTCCGTTGGAAACCTCCTGGCCACGCTGAGCGGCTCAGCCGGTGGAGGCCGCGGCGGTGGCGGCGTTTCGGTGGGAGGCGGGCCGGTCGGAGCCCCCCTTTGCCCCGGAATCACTGCAGCAGGCGGGTCCCCGCGTCTGTCCCCGAGGGGGGTGGGGGGCCGGGGGCTGCGGGGGGCGGAGGCACAGGTGGCTGTGTCCCCCCCACGCGCCCATTTGGACAGCGGCCTGACCCCTCCTTCCCGGCCATCGTGGCAGGCAGTGCGCCCCTGCAGACCTGGGCTCGGCCTGCTGCCTTTTCTAAATAAAATGTGTTTTTATTGATTTCACTATTTTGAAAATGTATGTTATTGATTTTTTTTTTTTTTTACAGAGAGGAAGGGAGAGAGATAGAGAGTTAGAAACATCGATCAGCTGCCTCCTGCAACACCCCATACTGGGGATGTGCCCCCAACCAAGGCACATGCCCTTGACCGGAATCGAACCCGGGACCCTCCAGTCTGCAGGCCGACGCTCCATCCACTGAGCCAAACCAGTTTTGGCTTTTAAAAATATATACGGTATATTGTATTGATTTTTTACAGAGAGGAAGGGAAAGGGATAGAATTAGAAAGTGATGAAAGAGAAACATGGACCAGCTGCCTCCTGCACGCCCCCCACTGGGGATGGAGCCCGAAACCCGGGCCTGTGCCCTGACTGGGAATCGAACCCTGACCTCCCGGTTCCTAGGTTGGCGCTCACCCCCTGAGCCCCGCCGGCCGGGCCGCCACTGCCTCCCACAGACCACACAGACCACACAGACCACACAGACCACACAGACCACACAGACCACACAGACGCCGGGATGTTTGTGGAGGGGACGCCGGGGGAGACACGCTGCCTCTCCCCACTCGGGTCACCTCCGAGGAGGCCGGGCGGGGACCCTCCTGGGAGAATCCTCTCCGGGGAGAACCCTCTCCTCTCCTCTCCTCTCCTCTCCTGGGAGAACCCTCTCCGGGGAGAACCCTCTCCGGGGAGAACCCTCTCCGGGGAGGACCCTCTCCTGGGAGAACCCTCTCTCGGGAGAACCCTCTCCTCTCCTCTCCCTGGGCACCAAGGCGGGGCCAGGCTCCGCTGCTGCGCCGGCGGCTCGGAAGCTGCCACCAGGGGGCGCCGGAGGCCCGGGAATCCCCAGCGAGGCGGCCTCAGCTGGGCCTGACTCCACACTCCAGCGCGGCCGGCCCGGGTCTTCCTGTCTCTGCTGCGGATGGCCGGGGTTCTGGGGTTCTGGGGTTCTGGGGTGCTTCACTGCCGCACGGCAGTGAAAGCGGCTTTGAAAGACCTCCCTATCCCCCCACCCCGTCCCCGGGCTGAGACCTCAGCAACGGCTGTTCCCAGAGTGGGTGCGGGGGATTTCGGTGAGGGCAGGTGTGGGTGTCCCCGGGACCCGTGCCGGCCCACGGCCTGGAGCTCACCTCCTGTCCCAGCCTCCTGCTGCCAGGCCCCTCTCGGCAGCGAGCCTTTCCTCGAGTGCCTCATTCCACAGATGCCGACGCCCCTGCCACAGCACCGGCCGGCCCTCCGCCCACCAGGGCTGAGCAGGAGCCAGAGAGAGGGCCAACGAGATGAAAGGAAAGGAAGGGAGTGGGTCACCATTGACATGCCAATGATGGTATAGATAGTGGATGGATGGATGAGGGATGAGGGATGAGGGATGGGAAGATGGTGGGTGGATAGATGGATTGATAAATGGGTGGACGGATGAATGAATGATGGATGGATGATGGACGGATGGGTGGGTAGGTAGGTGGCGGATGGGTGAATGGGTGGATAGAGAGATGAATGGATGGATGGGTAGGTGACGAATGGGGATGGATGGATGGGGGATGGATGGGTAGGTGACAGATGGCGATGGATGGGTGGGTAGGTAGGTGATGGATGGGGATGGATGGGTGAGTAGGTAGGACAGATGGTGGGTGGATAGATGGATTGATAGATGGGTGGGGAATGGATGGATGGATGGAAGGAAGGAAGGATGGGTGGAAAGATGGATAGATGGATAAATAGATGATGGATGGGAGATAGGTGAATGGATGGATGGGTGGATGGATGGATGGATGGATGGATAGATAGATGGATGGGTGGGGAATGGATGGATGGATGGATGGAAGGGAGGATGGGTGGAAAGATGGATAGATGAATAAATAGATGATGGATGGGAGATAGGTGAATGGATGGGTGGATGGATGGGTGGATGGATGGATGGGTGGATGGATAGAGAGATGGATCGATAGATGGATGGGTAGGTGATAAATGGGGGATGGATGGATGGATAGGTGATGGATAGAGGGTTGGATGGATGAATGGGAGTGGATGGGTGGATGGGTGATGGATGGGGTGGATGGGTGGGTAGGTAGATGACGGATGGGGTGGATGGGTGGATTGTGGAGGGCAGGGACTGAGCACAGTCTGAAAGGGTGTGTTACCCGGAAGCCAGCCCAGGGCCCGTCGTGTGTGTAAACCTTCTCTGAGGGTCTGTCCGCGCACGGGGACACGTGTGTGAGGAGCAGTGTGCTCTGCCTCACCCGGCGCCTGGGTGCACAGGGTCCCGGACATCCTGGTCTCTGTGGGACGGCCGGGCCGGGTCAGCACGTGGGCCCAGCAGCCCCGACCCTCCTTCTGCAGCCTCGGGGCCTCTGCTGGGCCCTCAGCGTCCCCAGATGCTCGGGGCTCCCCTCCTTTCTCAGCGAGGAGGGCCCCCCCCCCGTGACCCCTCTGGCCCACTGGCCAAGGCCACACCCCCGACTCGTCCACGTCCTCCCACAGACCCGCCCCCGGTCCCTCAGGCCTGCCCCCCTCCCCCCCCCCCCGCGGGCCCTCCTGGCGGGTGTGGGGCCCGGGCTGGGGGGTGGGGGCACCGCTTGCTCAGGGCCCCGGATCCCTGTCCCGTGTTTTCACATTCTGATTATTTCGTGCTCGGCCTTCCGCTGGGCTCGCTGGCCGGGAGGCTAAACATACCCCGGAAGCTCAGAATAAACGCGAGTGCTAAAAGCGCAGCTCCTCCCCGCGCCTCCCGCCCGCCAGCTGCCCGCTCCGCACGCCCCGCCGGGAGCCGAGCCGCCGGGAGCCGAGCGGGATTCACAGGCGCGAGCAAGAGACACGGGGTGGTCGGCAGGCCGACGTCCTCTCAACACGCCCAGACATTGGGGTGGGGGTCACTGAGCCCCCTCCTTCCCTCCCTCCCTCTCCTGAACCCCAGGTCTGTCTGGCGTTTAGGAAAAGTTGGTCCAGACCAGCTGTGGGCAAACTACGGCCCGAGGGCCGCATCTGGCCCGTTCAGCTGTTCTGTCCGGCCCGCAGAGCCGAAAGAGTGGAGGAGGGTTCTCTTGCTCTCCCCTCCGCTCCTTCACCAGCAGCCCGAGAGGAGAGTGCCAGCATGGTCAGGTTGCTCTTGTGCCGGCCCTCCGGTCCAGTGTAAGAACCCGTGGTGGCCCTCGAGTCAAAAAGTTTGCCCACCCCTGGCCCAGACGCAGGCTCCCGGCTGCCCTCCCTCGGCGCCTGCATCTGAGGGCGGGGCTCTGAGGAGGAGAGAACCCCATGCCCCCCCCCCAGAGCCCCCCTAACCCTCCCTCGCCTCCAGCCTGCGTTCCGGGGGAGGGGAGCCTCCCATGAACATCTGCCCCAGAGAGAGACCCGATGGGTCCATACCCCCCCTGACCCCCCAACCCAGACCGGAGCGGGGATGCCCCCCCCCCCCCCCCCCCCCGGGAGCAGCCAAACAGCAGGGACCTGCGGCCTAAAGACACGGCTCTGCGCCCGGCCCACTGCAGGGGGCGCCACCTCCCAGCGGGACGGGCCCAGGACGCCCGGCCTGGCCCCCAGCCCCCTCCCGCCTCCCCCCTCCGGACGCCGGCTTCCCGGCCCGGGCTCGGCTCCCAGGCCCGGCTGGGCGGGCGGGGACAGGCGTCCGTCCCCCAGGAGCCAGGCCGGCTGGCCCCCCGGGCCCCCCAGGACAGAGACCCCTGCACCCCACAGCGGCCGGGAGCCCCCGAGGAGCACGGTGGGGCCGGAGAGGGGCTGCTGGCGGCTTTCTTCTGTTCCAGCCTCGAGTGGGTGTCTGGGGTGGCGGTTCCCGGTGGCACAAGGCTGCTGGCCCTGGGCCGTGAGCAGGTCCCCCCACACACACCCCCGGGGGGCAGAGTGCAGCCGGCTCCGTCCACCCCCGGACCCTGTGATGGAGGCGCTGGCCTCGCGGGCCCGCCAGGGAGGCGGGGGCCCTGTGGGCGGGGGCTCGGGGAGCTGGGGAGGCTCTCTGGGGAGTCCCCCCCACGTGGCCCCCGACCCCCCTGTGCCCCCCAGCCCTGCACCACCCTGGGGAGAGGGTCCCTGGAAACCGAGGCCGCACGTGCACAAAGCGGTGACCTCTGCGGCCACCAGCGCCCACCTCACAGGTAGGAAGGCCGAGGTCGGATTTGCATGAGGAGCCGACGGATTTGCATGAGGACCCAACGCGCCCAGTTCACAGATAAGAAGGCTGAGGTCAGATTTGCATGAGGAGCCAAGAATTTGCATGAGGAGCCAATGCATCCACTTCACAGATAAGAAGGCCGAGGTCGGATTTGCATGAGGAACCCGGCTCAGCCAGACCTGCCAGTTCCCCCTCGCCTGCCCGGCGCCCTCGCCCGGGGCCTGGGTGGGGAGGGAAGAATGCCAGCATTCCGGAATCTCGGGGCTTGGTCCTGGAACCTCAGAGTCTGTCCTGGAACCTCGGGGTCGGTCCTGGAACCTCGGGCTCGGGGCCAGTCCACTAGAAGGGCGTCCCCAGGGTGGGCGTCCCAGGGTCCCCGTCCCAGCTGGGCCTGTGTCCCGGCCCCCACGGCCCCAACCCAGAGGCTGCTGGGACGAGCCGGCAGGGGCTGGGGTATCAGGTGGGCGGCCTGGGAAGTCAGGAGGGGGGCAGTGCCCGCCTGTGCCCCGCAGAGGGGTCGACCCCTCTCCCCGCAGAGCCCGCGGCCCCGCAGAGCCTGGTGCACTGCCGCCGCCGATCGCCAGGGGGCGCGCGGACCAGAGCCGCTGCATTGGGGCCCCGGTCTGGGTCCGGGTCCGGGTCTGGGTCCGGGTCCGGGTCTGGGTCCGGGAGGGCCTCCACCCCAGGGGCCCGCCCCGCGCACCTCCAGGAAGAAACAGGGCCGGGCGGGCGGGGCTCAGCGGCCCAGCGCCGACCTGTGGCCCTGGAGGTCAGGGTTCGATTCCCGGTCAGGGCGCTGCCCCGGGCGCGGGCTCCTCCCCGTGTGGGGCCTGCAGGAGGCAGCCGGCCGGCCCAGGGTTCTCTCTCCCCATGGATGTGTCTCCCTCTCCCCCTTCCTCTCTGACATAGATAAAAATACATTTTAAAGAAGAAGAAGGAGGAAACAGGACCCCAGGCCTGGGTGGGCTCCCCTGCCCCCACGTCGGGCTGATGGGAGCTGGGGTGCCCCCCCCCCCCAGCACCCTCAGAGCGCAGTCCTGGGAGACATACGCCGCTCCCAGCTTGTCAAGTGGCGAAGGACCGAGGCAGGAAGAAATAGCAATATTTTCGCGTTTTCGGATGCTATTTTAACACAAATACCGGAGCGGCGCCCGCACGCATCAGCGCCCGCAGCCGGTCTGCGCGGCGGTGGCAGCTGGTGTGAGAGGCACGTGCGGCTGCAGATGGAGAGCCGGTGCCCGTGCCGCTGTGTCCCCGGCGGGCCGCCTGTGCTGCCTGCTGCTCCCCGCCCCGAGGACGGGCCTCCAGACACACACACACACACACTCACACACACACACAGGGAAGGACAGGGTCTCCAGACACACACACACACACACACACACCCGGGGGAAGGACACACAGACACACAGACACACACACACACACAGACACACACATGGGGAAGGACAGGGTCTCCAGACACACACACACACACACACACATACACACACACACACACCCGGGGAAGGACACACAGACACACACACACACACACACCCCGGGGAAGGGGACACACACACACCGGGGGAAGGGGACACACACATACACACACACACACACACACACACACACGGGGAAGGACACACAGACACACAGACACACACACACACACACCCGGGGGAAGGGGACACACACATACACACATACATACATGGGAAGGACACACACACACGGGGAAGGACACACACACACATATATACACACGGGGAATGACACACAGACACACACACACACACACACCCCGGGGAAGGGGACACACACACACCGGGGGAAGGGGACACACACATACACACACACACGGGGGGGGGGGGAAGGACACACACACACACCCGGGGGACGGGAAAACACACACACACACATGGGGAAGGGGACACACACACATACACACACACACCCGGGGAAGGACACACAGACACACAGACACACACACACACACACACACACACGGGGAAGGACACACAGACACACACACACACACGGGAAGGACGGGCACACACACACACACACACACACACACACGAGAAGGACACACACACACACACACACACACACACACACACCAGGGGGAGGACGGGGCCTCGAGAGGCCGCACTTTCTCTGCTTCATCTGCCGGCTTCCCAGCCGCCGTGGTTGGGGGGGGGGATCCCCATGGGAAAAGGCAGCTCCCCCCCTTTCCTCAAGCTGCCCGGGGCCCAGAAACTCGGGGTGGGGGTGGGGTGGGGGGCTAGCAGCCACGTCCCCTCCGGCCTCCCCTCCCCCTCCCTCCCGGTTCCGGACGGCCCGGCGGGAACAGAATCGCCCGGGTGCCCGGCCGGCCCAAGAGCCAGGGGGTCAGGGTTCGATTCCCGGTCGGGGCCAGGCCCGGGCGGTGGGCTCCGTCCCCGGTGGGGGGCGTGCGGGAGGCCGCCGGTCCGCGGTTCTTTCAAAGTATCGATGTTGTTCTCCCTCTCCTTTCCTGTCTGAATCAGTTAAAGTGTTTTTAGAAATTAAAATGAATCCCCTAAGTGCGGGCTGAGGGGCCGGTGTCGGGGGCCCCACTCGTTCCCAGCGGGTCTGGGCCCTCCTCCCCCCCAGCCCCCAAGTGGAAGAAGCACCACCCGCCCTCGGGCTGGTCTCGGGGTCCATGTGGGCCCCGGCCCCCCTCCAGCCCGTGGCTGAGCCGCAGGGAATGTCGGGGACGCGGCTGGCGCCCAGAGTCCGGTCCCCTGACTTCGCTCAGCCCGCAGGCCAGGGGCACGGCCGGTGGCGGTGAGGCCTGGGTCTGCCCGCCGCCTCCACTGCCCCCCGGCCCCCCAGTGCCCGTCCCCGGAGCCCTGGCACCCCGCTCCCCGCAGGGCCGTCCCCTTCCTGTGGGTCCCCCCACCCCCCGTAGGTGCCGGAGCCACGTCCAGGAGGCACCGGGGCGCGGGGAGGGCTGCGGCCGGAGCCTCGGGGGTGGAATCACGGCCCCGAGTGCGAGCGGAGGCCCTGACCCCGCGGCTCAGAGCGGCCGGTGGGAGGAGGGTCTGCAGCGTCCCGAGGCCAGCCGAGCCGAGGCCGGGAGCCCCCTACCACCCTCTCCGCTGCAGGAAGATTTAAAAAAGTATTTTATTGATTTTTTACCGAGAGGAAGGGAGGGGGATAGAGAGTTAGAAACACCCCCAACCCCACGGGGGATGTGCCCGCAGCCAAGGTCCATGTCCTTGATGGGAATCGAACCCGAGGCCCCTCGGTCCGCAGGCGGACGCTCTATCCACTGAGCCACACCGGCTAGGGTTACAGGAAGATTTTTATTGATTTTTAAAAAATATATATATCTTATTGATTTTTTTACAGAGAGGAAGGGAGAGGGACAGAGAGCCAGAAACATCGATGAGAGAGAAACATGGACCAGCTGCCTCCTGCACACCCCCCACTGGGGATGTGCCCGCAGCCAAGGTACATGCCCTTGACCGGAATCGAACCTGGGACCCTTCGGTCTGCAGACCGACGCTCCATCCATTGAACCACACCGGCCAGGGCTGCAGGAAGATGTTTAAATATATTTGTATGGGTTTCAGAGAGGAAGGGAGAGGGAGAGAGAGCGCGCAACATCCATGATGAGAGAATCACGGAGCGGCTGCCTCCTGCACGCCCCGCACTGGGGATGGAGCCCACCACCCGAGCTGTGCCCTGACCGGGAATCGAACCCTGACCTCCTGGTTCACGGCCGACGCTCACCACGGAGCCGCCGGGCCGGGCGGGCGCCCACTCCAGCTCCAGAAAGGAGGCCTCGGTCCTGTGGGCGCTGCCCACCCAGCCCGGGAGCCACCCGCTCCAGGCCCCAGGCCCCGCACCCCGGCTGTGCGCCCGCAGAGGCCTGTCCGGGTGCTGACCCCACGCTGCTGCCTCTCCCCTGCCCTGTCCCCGAAGCCCGCCAGCCCCTCACCCTCACCCCACGGCCCTGCAGCGAGCGGGCGGCACCCACAGAGCCCCGTGAGGGCCCGGCGGCAGCCAGGCGGGTGGGGGGGCTGCGGCGGCCGCGGGTCCGTCAGGGCAGCCTGGGAGATGGGGTGTCTCCCCTCCTGACACGGGGCCCTCAGCCTCTGCCCCCCAATCCGAGTCCCGGGGCCCAGGGAATGGTGGGGAACCGCGCTGGCGGCTTGGCCTCCAGAGCGGGTCAGGCGGCCCCTGCCTCCCCTCCCCTTCCCTGGAGTCAATAAGACGGTGTGTATTAAAGAGCGGGGCGCCTGAGCCGTGTGCCCCGGGAGAGCCGTGTGCCCCGGGCGAGCCGTGCGTCCCAGTGGGGCCGGGTGTCCCGGGTGAGCCGTGTGCCCCGGGCGAGCCATGCGTCCCAGTGGGGCCGGGTGTCCTGGGTGAGCCGTGTGCCCCGGGCGAGCCGTGCGTCCCAGGGGAAGCAGTGGGACCCGGGGGGAGGGGCGGACTCTATCCGTGTGGTCCTGAGATGGTCACCATAAAACAAGCAGACTGCCAGATGACAGCGGGGAGGGAAGGAGACCTGGGGGAGATAAGAGAGCAACCGAGGGACTGGTATGCATGAAGGTAAGTACAACCAACGAACACAGAACTCTGGGGAGGGAGGGCATGGCTGGGAGGTGGGGGGGGGGCAATGGTAAGCTATGTACACATATAATTCCTTAATAAATTAAAAAATATATATATAATACCTTAATTCAAAAAATAATAAATAAAAATAAATAAATAAATAAATAAATAAAAAGCGGGGTGCCCGCCCCAGTGCCGCAGCCGCCTCTGCAGCGGGTGGGCAGGCGGAGGTGCGGCCCAGCCGAGGGCCAGCGGGCACTGCCAGGCCCGCACGAGGCCCCGTGGGGACCCCCCTCCTGGGCCTCCAGCTCCTGGTCCCCCCCCAGGGCTCCCCTCCCCGCCCTGAGGCCCAGCTCCAATGACAGAGGACGGGCACTGCAGGGCATTTTGTGTGCCCGCCCCGCTCCATGCCCACCCCGCTCCGTGCCCACCCCGCCCGGTGCCCGCCCCGCTCCGTGCCCGCCCCGTTCTGTGCCCATGCCCACTCCGTTCCGTGCCTGCCCCGTTCCGTGCCCGCCCCGTTCCGTGCCCGTGCCCGCCCCGTTCCGTGCCCGCCCCGTTCCGTGCCCACTCCGTTCCGTGCCCGCCCCGCTCCGTGCCCGCCCCATTCCGTGCCCACCCCGCTCCGTGCCCGCCCCGTTCCGTGCCCACCCGCTCCGTGCCCGCCCCGTTCTGTGCCCACCCGCTCCGTGCCCGCCCCGTTCCGTGCCCACCCCGCTCCGTGCCCACCCCGCTCCGTGCCCGCCCCGCTCCGTGCCCACCCGCTCCGTGCCCGCCCCGTTCCGTGCCCACTCCGTTCCGTGCCCGCCCCATTCCGTGCCCGCCCCGCTCCGTGCCCACCCGCTCCGTGCCCGCCCCGTTCCGTGCCCACCCCGCTCCGTGCCCGCCCCTCCCCGTGCCCGCCCCGATCCGTGCCCGCCCCGTTCCGTGCCCGTGCCCGCCCCGTTCCGTGCCCGCCCCGTTCCGTGCCCGCCCCGCTCCGTGCCCCGTGCCCGCCCCGCTCCGTGCCCGCCCCGCTCCGTGCCCGCCCCGCTCCGTGCCCGCCCCGCTCCGTGCCCACTCCGTTCTGTGTCCGCCCCGCTCCGTGCCCACTCCGTTCCGTGCCCGCCCCGTTCCGTGCCCGCCCCGCTCCGTGCCCGCCCCGCTCCGTGCCCACTCCGTTCCGTGTCCGCCCCGCTCCGTGCCCACTCCGTTCCGTGCCCGCCCCGTTCCGTGCCCGCCCCGCTCCGTGCCCGCCCCGCTCCGTGCCCGCCCCGCTCCGTGCCCGCCCCGCTCCGTGCCCGCCCCGCTCCGTGCCCGCCCCGCTCCGTGCCCGCCCCGCTCCGTGCCCGCCCCGCTCCGTGCCCACTCCGTTCCGTGTCCGCCCCGCTCCGTGCCCACTCCGTTCCGTGCCCGCCCCGTTCCGTGCCCGCCCCGCTCCGTGCCCGCCCCGCTCCGTGCCCACTCCGTTCCGTGCCCCGTGCCCGCCCCGCTCCGTGCCCACTCCGTTCCGTGTCCGCCCCGTTCCGTGCCCGTGCCCGCCCCGTTCCGTGCCCGCCCCGTTCCGTGCCCGCCCCGCTCCGTGCCCCGTGCCCGCCCCGCTCCGTGCCCGCCCCGCTCCGTGCCCGCCCCGCTCCGTGCCCGCCCCGCTCCGTGCCCACTCCGTTCTGTGTCCGCCCCGCTCCGTGCCCACTCCGTTCCGTGCCCGCCCCGTTCCGTGCCCGCCCCGCTCCGTGCCCGCCCCGCTCCGTGCCCACTCCGTTCCGTGTCCGCCCCGCTCCGTGCCCACTCCGTTCCGTGCCCGCCCCGTTCCGTGCCCGCCCCGCTCCGTGCCCGCCCCGCTCCGTGCCCGCCCCGCTCCGTGCCCGCCCCGCTCCGTGCCCACTCCGTTCCGTGTCCGCCCCGCTCCGTGCCCACTCCGTTCCGTGCCCGCCCCGTTCCGTGCCCGCCCCGCTCCGTGCCCCGTGCCCGCCCCGCTCCGTGCCCGCCCCGCTCCGTGCCCCGTGCCCGCCCCGCTCCGTGCCCGCCCCGCTCCGTGCCCCGTGCCCGCCCCGCTCCGTGCCCGCCCCGCTCCGTGCCCGCCCCGCTCCGTGCCCACTCCGTTCCGTGCCCGCCCCGTTCTGTGCCCGCCCCGTTCCGTGCCCGCCCCGTTCCGTGCCCGCCCCGTTCCGTGCCCGCCCCGTTCCGTGCCCGCTTCGTTCCGTGCCCGCCCCGCTCCGTGCCCGCTCCGTTCCGTGCCCGCCCCGTTCCGTGCCCGCTTCGTTCCGTGCCCGCCCCGTCCCGCTCCGTGCCCACCCCGTTCCGTGCCCACCTCGTCCCGCTCCGTGTCCGCCCCGCTCCGTGTCCGCCCCGCTCCGTGTCCGCCCCGCTCCGTGCCCGCCCCGTTCCGTGCCCGTCCCGCTCCGTGCCCGCCCCGCTCCGTGCCCACCCCGCCCCGCTCCGTGCCCACCTCGTCCCGCTCCGTGCCCGCCCCTCCCCGTGCCTTGCCTGGCTCCTCGCCGGCACCGGAGCCGCCCTCCCGCAGGTGCTGTGTGTCTGCCTCCCCCAGCCTCCCGGAAGTTCCCGGAAGCAGCTGTGGGACCAGAGACTCCTGGTGCTCAGGCCTCCCTGAGGCTCCTCCCCGGGCAGGGCGCCCCCGGCTGCAGGCCCCCCGGCTCCCCGAGTTCTGTGCTGCTCCCCGAGTTCTGTGCCGCAGACCCAGCAGCTCCCCGAGTTCTGTGCTGCTCCCCGAGTTCTGTGCTGCAGACCCCCCTGCTCCCCGAGTTCCCACCGGCTCCCCGAGTTCTGTGCTGCTCCCCGAGTTCCCACCGGCTCCCCGAGTTCTGTGCCGCAGACCACCGGCTCCCCGAGTTCTGTGCCGCAGGAGCGGGGGGACAGTGGCACCTCTCCCGGGTGCGCTGGGCACGCGGGCAGCCAGCGGGGCCTGGCAGGCTCAGGGCCCAGGCGGGCGGGCGGGCACGGCCCCATTTCGCAGACGGGAAGGAGGAGGCCGGGCTGAGGGACGCCTCGGTGCCTGCGGCCCACATTCCTGGCATTCCAGGGGAAAGGTGGGGGCCGCCCCGCGCCTGTGCCGCCTGGGCGTCTGTGCCATCGGTGCCGTCGGTGCGGGCCGGGAGGGGCTCCTCGCCCTGGCGGGTGGGGCGGAGGCCCAGGCCCAGGCCCCCCCCCCCCCCCCCCGTGCTCCCCGCACCCCATCAGGCACAGCCGTGGGAGCGAGCAGAGCTGGCAAAATGATGTTTAAATGGTTTTTAGTCCAGCCGGCGTGGCTCAGCATTGACCTGTGAACCAGGAGGTCAGGGTTCGATTCCCGGTGGGGGCACAGGCCCGGGTTGTGGGTTCGATCCCCAGTGGGCGGTGTGCAGGAGGCAGCGGGTCCAGGATTCCCTCTCCTCAGGGACGTTTCTCTCTCTCCCTCCCTCTGCCTCCCTCTCTGACGTCAATACACACACATTTTTAAAAAACACACCTGGGCCTCCTCATGCCCCGAGGTTGTCCCCAGCTGGCGCCTCGTGGCCCCGCTCGGCCCCGCGCTCCCCCCCCCTCGGGCCCAGCGGCTCCGGCCCGGCTCTTATCTGGAGACGAGCGGCTGGTTCACCTCCCGGCCTCCCACGTGGCTCCGCGGGAATGCACTCACCCCGCATGCACGGCGGGCCCCTCCTCTCGGAGGTGCTCAGCACTGCCCTCCTCTCCCCTCCCCTCCGCTGGGGGCTCCCCGTGGCCCCTCCAGACACCGTGACCCCCTCCTTCCCCTCGCCCCTTCTTGACTGCTTGCTTCTCCCCACGGGGACAGATTTCAGGGTGGCTGCGCCCACAGGGCTTGGGGGAGACGGGCCCTACACATGGAATGAATGGATGGGTGGGTGGGTGGATGGATGGATGGATGGATGGATGGATTGTGGATGAATGAATGGGTGGATGCATGAACGAAAGAATGAATGGATGGATGGATGGATGGATGGATGAATGAATGAATGAACAAATGAATGGGTGGGTGGGTGGATGGATGAATGAATGAATGGGTGGGTGGGTGGATGGATGGATGAGTGGATGGATGGATGGGTGGATGGATCGATGGATGGATGGATGGATGGTTGGTTGGATGGATGGATGGCTGGGTGGATGGCTGGGTGGATGAATGAATGGGAAATGAATGGATGGATGAATGAATGGGTGGGTGGATGGATGAGTGAATTAATGAATGATCAGAGGGATGGATGAATGAATGGATGAATGAATGAATGAATGCAGAGAACAGCCTCCGAGGCCTTGCTGACCACCGCCCCTCGCTGGTTACCTGCACCTCACCCTCCCCGCACATCACTGCAGCCGCCCCGCCCACTCCTCCCAGAGATCGGGTCTGTCCGCGCCCAGACCCCTCTCATGGTGGCCGCTGGCATGCAGGTGGCCCGGCGGGCAGCCCAGCCTGGCGTCCACCGGCCTCCGACGGGGCCTGGCAGGTGCCGGCGGCGGTGGCGTGGAGACGGGCCGGAGGGTGCATGACGGCCCCTGTGCCCGGCTCCCGCGTGCCATCGCCGTGCCCCGTCTCTGTGGTCCTAGAGTCGCTCCTTCCAGAGCGCCCCCACCGACCGGTCCTCCCCTGGGGCCGGCCCAGCGTCTGAGCCAGTGCCGGGGGGCAGGGAGCCCCTGGGCCACCGAGCAGCAGCGAGAGGAGTGGGGGTCTCTTTCGTGGGAGTGGGGGGGAGCCCCGGGAAACGTCATTCCTGAGGAAGAGAGCTGGTACAGCCCGGCCCGTGGCTCAGGGGCTGAGCGTCGGCCTAGGAGCCAGGAGGTCAGGGTTCGATTCCCCGTCAGGGCCTGGGCCCGGGGTTCGGGCTCCACCCCCCCCAGTGAGGGGCGTGCAAGAGGCAGCCGATCAGTGCTTCTCTCTCATCCCTGACGTTTCTCTCTGTCTCTCCCTCTCCCTTCCTCTCCGAGATCAATAAAGTATGTTTTTGTTTGTTTTTTTTTTAAAGTTAAAATAAGTTAAGGAACAAACATCACACACACTGGTCTACCACTTACATATACTGTGAACCTACGGAACTGCGCTGGGTACCGTGACCAGGCACACACAGGGACACACACACACACACAGGCACACGCACACACGCACTCACACAGGCGCACAAGTATGTGAAATATGCAGAGAAAGCCGTGGACCGGAGCCCTCCACACCGGCAGCCACGTGGCCCCCGGAATGAGGGGCTGGGGCTGGAGGAAAGGGGACCTTCCCTCATCGGGGAGGCCGCATTCTTCTCGCCCGCAGGACGCCTGGCGCATGCGCCTGTAATCAAAAATTAATAATTAAAGAAAGGAAAGGCAGCATCAGCTGGAGTTCTCTCCCAGCACCCAGCCCGACCTGCTGAGGGCGGGCTCATTTGTCCCTCTCCTTCACTCCCTCAGTCATTCACTTAAGTCATTAGTTCTTCTTCTGGCCCCTGGGACAGCCACCTAGGACACCGGGGCCGCTGGGTGTGGGTGAGACGTCAGGCGGTGTCATGGGTCATCGTGAATGTCCTGGCCGGCAAACCTGCTCTTTATCCAGGAGAGCGTCTTTCCTCGGGGGAGCACACAGAGGAGAATTTGGGGGTGACGTGTCCTGATGTCTGCACGTGCACAGCAACAGTGTGTGTTTGAGAGAGCATGTGAGTGTGTGTGTGAGTGCGTGTGAATGAATGTGAGAGTGTGTGAAAGTGAGAGCATGTGTGTGTGTGTGTGTGTGTGTGTGAAAGTGAGTGGGTGTATATGAAAGTGAGGGCATGCGTGTGTGTGAGTGAGTGTGAATGAATGTGTGTGAACGTGAGGGCATGTGTGTGGGTGTGAGTGTGTATGAGTGTATGAGTATGTGAGTGAGTGGGTGTGTATGAAAGCGAGAGCATGTGTGTGTGTTCGAGTGTATGAATGTGAGAGTGTGAGTGTGAAAGTGAGAGCATTGTGTATGTGAGTGTGTATTGAACGTGAGTGTGTGTGTATGAATATGAGAGAGTGTGTGTGAATGTGCATGTGTGTGTATGTGAATGTGAGTGTGTGAATGTGTGTGTATGTGAATGTGTGTGTGTGAGTGTGTGAATGTGTGTGTATGTGAATGTGAGTGTGTGAATGTGTGTGTATGTGAATGTGAGTGTGTGAATGTGTGTGTATGTGAATGTGTGTGTGTGAGTGTGTGAATGTGTGTGTATGTGAATGTGTGTGTGTGAGTGTGTGAATGTGTGTGTATGTGAATGTGTGTGTGTGAGTGTGTGAATGTGTGTGTATGTGAATGTGTGTGTGTGTGAGTGTGTGAATGTGTGTGTATGTGAATGTGTGTGTGTGAGTGTGTGAATGTGTGTGTATGTGAATGTGTGTGTGTGAGTGTGTGAATGTGTGTGTATGTGAATGTGTGTGTGTGAAGAGCAACAAAAATAAAACAGCAAAATGCCAGCACGTGGTGGTGCGGGTGCCCGGGAGCCGCCCGGGCTGTGATTGCCGGAGAGGCGGTCGGAGGACCTGTTGTCCCTGGGACCCCACCCGCGGGCGACATGAGAGTCAGAGCCTGGGCCTCTGCGTGCCACCAGACCCTCGCTCCCAAGGCCAAGGTCATCCACTCCCAGCAGCCGCTCCGGGCCCCCCCAGCCCCGAGTCCCCCACCCTCACCCGCCAGCCCCGGCTCCCCTGGGCCGGTGCTCCGCAGGCCGGGCCGCAGGAGGCCTCTCTGCCAGACGCACCCTGACGGATGGCCTCCTGCACCCCAGCCGGAGCCTGGCCCCGGCCACCAGGCTGCCGGGGACGGCGTGGCTGACACCCGGGGCAGGGCGGCTCTGCAGAAGGGCCCTCCGGCCGGTCCCTCTCCAGACTTCCCCGGGCAGCAGAAGTGCGGCTGTGACGTGACCTGTCGCTGCCCTCATGACCGGGAGGTGAGGGCACAGGAAGCTGGCCTTCCCCGAGGAGGTGAGGGCACAGGAAGCTGGCCTTCCCCGAGGAGAGATGCAGCCAGCCGGGCAGGGCGCCGTGTCTCCACGTCCTGCGCGGCCAGCCTCCCTGCCCGGCCCCGTCAGCCTCCAGGCGCAGGGCCGGTCTGCACTCAGCCCCGCTGCGCCCACTTGTCCCCTGAGGGCGTGAGGGGCGTGGGGGCTCCTGGCCCAGCTCGGAACGGCCCGCAGGCCGGTGGACAGGCGTGCCCCCGGGTGAAGGAGGCCGCCGCGGGGCAGGTCGGGATTCCGGGCATGGAGCTAGCCCCGCCGGGCCGCTCCACGCCGCTGAGGAGGCCGTTTCTGCTGCCCCCACGGGGGCTGCGGGCCCACGGTGCAGGGGCATCACGCTGTCACTCGCTCATGACCCTCTTGGCGGCAACTCAAGAGAAACCCAGCCCTGACAGGCCCAACGAACACGAGGCGGCCATTCCCTGGCTCCTTCCCGGGACTCCCGTGAGTGGAACTCAACCAATCAGAAGCCCGCTTCCCATCACCCTAAGCGGCAAGATGGCGTCCTGGTACCAGGCCCACGTCTCTGTCAGCTTCGCAGCACCTGATTGGGGAGGGGAGGGTGTTTATTGGCCCAGCTCGGGTCACGTGCCTGTCCCTGAACCAATGGCAAGGGTCAGAAATGCGGTGCTCTGATTGGCTAAGCCCCCTGCCCATCAAGGTGCCCAAAAGGGAACCTGCAGGGTGGTGCCAGGGTCTCCTCTCTCAGATGTCTCCCAGCTGTGTCTGTTTTTGGGAAACCCCAATAGGGACATTTAAGGGAAAGGGGGGCCCTCTGGCGTCTTAGCCCAGGCTGCAGGGGTAGCTTGTTGCTGCCCAGCTGCCCCTCCACCGGGTGACCCCCCAGCTCCTTGAAGTGTCTTCTCATTAGCCTCTGTTCCCCGCAACCTGAGCTCTGCACAGAGCCCACAAGTGTCAGCCATCGCCCTGTCATCTGCCGGCTGTAAAGGTCAACTTCCACTCTCACTGGAGTCTTTCTAAAATTACATGTATATGGATTTCAGAGAGGGAGAGCGAGAGGAAGAAACATCAGTGATGAGAGAGAATATCGTGGACCGGCTGCCTCCTGCCCGCCCCCCACCGGGGATGGAGCCCACGGCCCCGGCCTGTACCCCGACCGGGAATCAAACCGTGACCTCCTGGTTCTTAGGGTGTCGCTCAAGCGCTGAGCCACGCCGGCCGGGCCCCACTGGAGTTTTTGTTGTTCGTTGTTCATCCTCACCTGAGGGTGTTTTCCCATTGATTTTTTAGGAAGAGTGGAAGAGAAAGGGATAGACAAGAGAGAGAAATATGGGATGTGAGAGAGAAACACATTGATTGGTTGTCGCCTGCATGAGCCCCGGTCAGGGCCTGGGGCCCGGGAGGAGCCTGCAACCAAAGGCCCTTGATCGAAATCGAACCCAGGACCCTTTGGTCCGCAAGCTGATGCTCTGTCCACTGAGCCACACTGGCTAGGGCTTCATTGGAGGTTTTTTTAAAATTATTATTTTTTAAATATCTTTATTGATTAAGGTATTACATATGTGACCTTATTCGCCCATTACCCCCTACCTTCCATTCATGCCCCCACCCCCCTGCTGTCTGTGTCCATGGATTAGGCTCCTATGCCTGCATCTAAGTCCTGTGGGTGATCTCTTCCCCTTACCCCCACTGTCCCCGACCTTCCCTGAGGTTTGACGTTCTGATCGATGTTTCTCTGTCTCTGGATCTGTGTGCGTTCCTCAGTCTATGCTGCTCATTATATTCCACAAATGAGTGAGATCCGGTGATATTTTTCTTTCTCGGAGCATAATGCTCTTCATCTCCATCCATGTTGTTGCAAATGGTACGAACTCTTTTTAAAAAAATATATTTTATTGATATTTTACAGAGAGGAAGGAAGAGAGATAGAGAGCTAGAAACGTCGATGAGAGAGAAACATGGACCAGCTGCCTCCTGCACACCCCCTACTGGGGATGTGCCCGCAACCAATGTACATGCCCTTGACCGGAATCGAACCCGGGACCTTTCAGTCCACAGACCGATGCTCTACCACTGAGCCAAACCGGTTTCGGCCGAACTCTTTTTTTTTTTTTTAACTGCAGCATAGTATTCCATTGTGTAGATGTACCACAGTTTTCTAATCCACTCATCCGCTGATGGGCACTTAGGCTGTTTCCAAATCTTAGTAAATTGTGCTGCTATGAACACAGAGGTGCCTATATCCTTTCTGATTCATGTTTCTTGTTTTTTCTTGGGATGCATTCCTAGAAGGGGGATCACTGGGTCAAATGGGAGTTCCATTTGTTTTTTGAGGCAACCCCATGCTGTTCTCCACAGTGGCCGCACCAGTCTGCACTCCCACCAGCTTGACTGGGGTTTTTCAAGTTGATCAGAGCCTCTAAAGCATTGACTGGCCCTGGCTGGTTTGGCTCAGTGGTTAGAGTGGGTACGTCTGACCGGGGTCCCTTGTTAAGGAATCCTATCTGGGAAGCGTCCTCTGGTGAGCTGACTCCTCCGTAAGTCTGGTATCCTGGCTGCCACCCTGACTCTGCCACCATCCCCGGGGCCCGAATCACGTATAGAGCTAAGCAAATGCCCCCGAATCTCTTTATGAATAATCAATACATACTGAGCACCCACTCGGTGCTAGATACAGTGGCAGATGCCTTATGGGTGTTCATGGAGCAACCCTGAGGGTGGGAATGGCAGGTTTTGCAGAAGAGGAAATTGGGGAACCGAGAGGTTGAGGAACCTTCCCAACATCTCATGGCCAAGGGGCTGCCCTCCCTCCAGCAGCTGGTTTGCCACCTCCAGCCCGGTCCACGTCCCCTCCACGCGGACCAGTGCCTGGGCACTCTGAACCCACAGGTGAGCTGCCCGCATGATGGCCATTAGTGACTTCTGAATACTCCAAGTCTTTTAAAATGTATTTATATTTCTTAATTGATTTCAGAGAGGAAGGGAGAGGGAGAGAGATAGAAACAACAAAGATGAGAGAGAAACATCGATCGGCTGCCTCCTGCACAACCTGTCCCCCCTCCCCCCCCCTCCAGGGATCAAGCCAGCAACCTGGGCAATCGTACTGGTGACCTCTTGGTTCCTGGGTCAACGCTCAACCACTGAGCCACCCGGCCAGGCTACTCCAAGCCTTTGAGGAGGCCGTCTCTGCTGCCTCAGACACAGCTCTCCTTTGCCTCCACTCCTGGGGCCGTGGGCGGGCTCGGAGCCCTCTGCTAGCTTCTTCCAGAAGCAGAGCGCAGAAGGTGCTTGCCAGCTACGACTGTTCTAGACCTACTTCTCTCACTAACGTGTAAGCCCCTCAAAAGCTTGATCCGAGACTCTGTTTTTCAGGCATTCTCTCCCAAATAAGATGTAAGCATTTCCCTTCCTCCGGGCACTATGCCAAGATCTGGGGGCACACCGCGGTGAAGGAGACAGACAGACGAGGTAGGGAGAGAGGGCACCCAACAAGGCTACAGCCATAGGGTGTGGGGGAACCACAGCAGGACCCTGATGGGAGAGAACTCCCGGCCAGCAGGGCGCTGGAGAGTCAGTGGCCCCTGAAACCTCCTCATTCCCGGGAAGGAGGGAGAGGGGGCCGGAGTTGGGGACCACAGGCTCCCGGGCCCTGAGCTGGGAAAGGGCAGAGGGCGGGGGAGCAGAGGGAGGAGGAGGAGGGGGCCGAGTGCCAGCCCCCGGGATGCCTGGAGGCCCCGGAGGCCCCGGCAGGGAAGGCTAACGGAAACGCTCCCCGCGCTTCCCGCTGCAGCGGGCCACGTGGAACCCACCAGGGCGGCCAGGGCTCCGGCGCTCCGCTGGCGGGACAGGCCCACGTGGAGGCGCGGGG
This sequence comes from Vespertilio murinus, assembly GCA_963924515.1. NCBI lineage: Eukaryota > Metazoa > Chordata > Mammalia > Chiroptera > Vespertilionidae > Vespertilio > Vespertilio murinus. The sequence goes on along the minus strand of OZ004716.1, from coordinate 1,245,424 downwards.
CTACCGGCCCCATGAATGAATGGATGGATGGATGGATGGATGGATGGACGGACGGACGGACGGACGCACGCACGCGTGCAGGGAAGGGCGGAGGCCTTGGCTCCAGGCCCGGCGACCTGGCGCGGTGACCTTGGGCCCATCCCCGCCCCAACCCCGGGCCCGGAACCCTGCGTCTGTCTCGGGGGCGGGGAGGACGTGCGGGGAGGGACGGAGCGCGCGCGCGGGAGGCCGGCGGCCGGGAGGGAGGGCCGGGCGGCGGGCCATTCGCGGACCGGCCCCGGGGCCCGATCCACGGGCCGGACCCGCGGGACTGCGGCCGGGCCCCAGCCCGGGCCACCCGCCGTGTCCGCAGGACGCCCGTGCCGGCCACGCGGCTCCGGCCGCGTCCCCCCGGCGGGCCCCGCCCTCCGCGCCGGCCGCCGCGCGCGCCAGCCGGCCTCCCGCGTCCCGCCCCGCGCAGGCCCTGTCACCGGGCCCCGCCCCCGCGCACGGCCCGCCCGCCCTGACCCCGCCCCTTCCGCCACGGCTCCGCCCATCGGCGCCCCGGGACCGCCCTCTAGCCCCGCCCCTTCCGCCGCGGCCCCGCCCCGGGCCCCGCCCCCGCGGCCCGGCGCCTCGGCCAGTGCGCGCGGCGGAGGGCGGTGCGGACGGCGGCGCGGGGCCGGCGGGCCGGGCGCGGGGCGGGGCGGAGGCGGCGGGAGGGCGGAGGGCGGGCCGGGGGCCGGTTCCGCGCGCCGAGATTTTTAAATGTCCCGCTCTCGGCCGGGCGCAGGAGCAGCCGGCTCGCCCGCCAGCGCGGTGTAGGGGGCAGGCGCGGATCCCGCCGCCGCCGCCGCGCGCTCGCCCGCCGCCCGCCGCCTCCGCCCCGCCGCGGCCTCCCGCCCGCCTCGGCGCCCGCCGCCGGCCCGTCGCGGACCCGCTCCGGGTGAGGCCCCGGCGGCTGCAGGCGGGGGCCCCGGGCCCGGCGGGCGGGGTGGGGTGGGGGTGGGGCGCGGCCGGGCCCGGGTCCGGGTCCGAGTCCGGGGTCCGGGTGGGGGCGTCCGCGCGGGGCTCGGGGTCCCGGAGGGCGGGGGGGGCGGTGCTCGGGGGAGACTGAGGCAGCGCGGCCCCGGGCGGCGATGGGCCGGCCGGGCTCCCGGGGGGGAAGGGGGGGGGTGTCGGGCCCCCCCACCGCCCCGAGTGCGGACCCGGCGTCGCGGGCCGTGGGGGCGCCACGGGTGACAGGCCACCCGGCCCATCGGCCATTTTCCCGGCCGGCCCGGGAGGCTCCCGCCGCCGCCGCCGCCGCCTGAGCCGCGCGGGAGGGGAGGGGGGAGGGGTGCCGGGCCCCGCGGCGGCCGCCCGTCCTCACCCCCCGCCCCCCGCGCCCCCAGGCCTGAGGTCCGAGCCGCGCCCGCCATGCCGAGGGAGAGCGGGGAGAGGTGAGTGCAGGGCCGGGGGGGGGGGGGGGAGGGGTGAGGAGGGGGGCAGGTGGGGGAGGGGGCCCTCACCCCTGCCACCCTCACCCCGCCACCCTCACCCCGCCGCCCGCTGCGCAGGGATGCCAAGGAGCCGGACCCCCCGAAGGAGGAGAGCGGCCCCGACGCCTCGGCCCACTCCAGGAAGAGGAAGGCGAACGTGGCCGTGGTGAGTACAAAGGGGGACAGACAGGTGGGGGCGGCCGGCCCCCCACCTCACCTGGGTGCCAGGCTGGGCCCTCGGCCCTGAGCGTGTGGAGAGGGGGCACCCCAAGGGGAGGTCGGCCGGCGGGTGCCCAAAAGCGACTCCCAGCCTGACCTGCTCCCTCTCCCTTCTCCCTATGTCCGTCTGCTCGGCGTGCTTCCTCGGGGCGGCGTCGGCCCCCGTAGTTCCTGCAGGACCCCGACGAGGAAATCGCCGAAGTGGACAGGACCGTGCGGAGCCCGGGGGACGATCAGGTAGGCTGCCCTGCCGAGGGGGCCGCCCCGGGGTGGGGTGGGGTCTGACCCCCCGGCGGGTCGGCGGGTGTCACGGTCCCGGCTTTCTCGGCCACCGCCTGGGGCTGAGCGGAGCCCGCTGTCAGGGGCCCGGCCTCGCCGGCCCCGGCTTCCGGGGAGGGCTGTGCTCCTCGTGGTGCCGCGTGTGGAAGAACCAGGATGGACGGGGAGCGGCCGGTCCTCCCCGCTCTGCCCTTGAGGAGGAGCCTCAGGCAGCCTCCGCCGGTCTGTGGGCCCGAGCCCTGGGGTGGGCTCCTGACTCCCCTCTTTAGGGGCCGTGACGATGGCCTGCGTGGGTTCACCCACGGCTTCCCCCCAGTCACACTTGTGCTTGAGGGTCCGTGTGTTCCCCCCATCCCCCCGCCCCTCCTGCTGTCTGTAGGTCAGTTTAAACGGTGACCCCATCCAGCCACTGCCTGTCGGGTCCCTGCAGTCCGGGGCCGGGCCTGCCTGGCCGGCGGAGGCCAGGGGTTAGTGGGACATTGTGTGTAACACGCGTGTCCCAACACATATTAGTTATTGACTGGCCCGTGTCTGCCCCTCCTCCGTGGCCTTCCCGCCAAATCGCCGGCTGCTCATGATATCACCCTAATATCAGAAGTTCCTGGCGGGACCAGCGCTATCTCTCCGCCCCAGGGATGGCTGCGGACTGTAGTTATGGCCGCGAGGGGAGCTGCCGTCTCCAGCCTCGCAGGTGGGAGCGGAGCGGAGCCGGCCAGTGAGCCGCGGGCAGCGCCTCCTCTGCGCCCGGCGCTGGGCGCGGGAGAGCGAGGGCACGCCGCCCGCACAGGGCCCTGCACAGAGGCCCGGGAACGAGCGTTTTTGGGCCGGCTCCAGGAATAGTGAGCCAGGGCCGGAGCGTCCTCCTCCGTTAGAGAAGAAATGGTTCATCTTGGGACCAGCAGTCACACCCCATCCCGAGATCTTCCCTTCCTCCTTTTCCCCCCTCAGAACACGTCTGCACGCTGGTCGGCGAGTGTGCTTGGCTCTGTTTTTGTCAGTCCTCCCTGGAGGATAGTTTCCCATTGATTCGAGGGAGAGTGGAAGGGGGGGGGGGTGAGGAGGAGAGGAACATGGATGTGAGAGGGCCACCTCCGTTGGTTGCCCTGGCTCGTGCCCTTGACCGGAGTGGAGCCTGCCGGTCTCCAATGGAATCGCCACTTGATGCAGAAGGAATGAGTCGTGTACAGACAGCACGATGGGGGCTGCCCGAGGTGGGGGTGGGGAGTGGACGGGGGTGAGGGGCCAGCACAGGCCCTGACGGGGCGCTGGGAGGATCCAGGCCTCCGGTGGGAGCCCACGTGGGCAGGTGTCAGAACATTGCACGCCTGAAATCTACGTGGTATTGCAAACCAGTGTCACCCCAATACATTTAACACAAACACTTAACCCGTCGTGGGCTTTTTGAGAACAGGATGGTGGCGTTAAAGAGAAAATTCCCTGAGTGTGAAATGGCCTGAGTGTTCCCCGGATGTTGAAAGCTGGGTAAAATCCCATACCTGGCACCTTTAAAAGCAGCGCCTGCTGTGTGGGGTCTGGTGAGGGAGTCTTCCCTTACCCCTGGTGTGGGTCTCGCTCCCAGAGCACAGCCTCGGGCAGGAGTTGGGCCCTGGGGGGTCTCTGGGCCCATCTCTGGGCTCCTCCGTGTGACCTGTGCCCGGCTCCCCTGGGTCCGAGGGGCAGCCGCCTGTGTGCTCCGCTCTGAACGGAGGAGAACGAGGCCCCGGGACAGATGTCAGCCCAGGGCGGGTCCCGTTTGGATAGCGGGTTGTAGATGCCATGTGCACCGTCTTCGTCTCTGAACGGGAGCGGTCGTGGCAGAACGTCCGTGGGAAACACGTGTCCGCGGATGGGTTGTGCCGGCCTGGCTGCTGCACGCGGTCCGGTGTCCTCGCCGGCGGTGACGGTTTGTCTGTCTGACGCCTCCTGCCTCTTGTCGCTGCCCAGACCCCTCGGGTGCGGCTCCTTTTCTAGTGTCCCGGCTCCTTTTCTAGTATCCCAGCTCCTGGCTGTGCGGAGGGAGCAGCCGCCGGCCTGGCGGGCGTGTCCCCGCGCCCTGAGCTTACACACACACACACACACACACACACACACACACACGTGTGGGACTCCTGCCCGGAGGTGGCGTGCCACCAGCTGACCGGCGTGCCTTTCCTTCCCAGCCGAGGGCCGGCGGCAGCGCAGCCTGTGAGAACCCGTGCTCCCTGATCCCCACGCCGGACAAGGACGACAATGAGCTGGTGTTCCCCACCTCCGCACACAGGCCCCCCGGCGCCAGGCCCCCCAGAGCCTCACCCCTGCCTCTGCTCAAGTGAGTGCCCGCCCTGCGCCCGCGGCCCACGGCCTGCGCGGTGCTGCGTGGGGTGCCCGCTGACCCGGTCTGTCCTTGCCGGCCCCGCAGCTGGGCGAACCGCGAGGAGGTGTGGAGGATCATGCTGAACAAGGAGCGGCGGTACCTGCGGGACCAGCACCTGCTGCAGCGGCACCCGCTCCTGCAGCCCAAGATGCGCGCCATCCTGCTGGACTGGCTGATGGAGGTGAGCCGTCCCCGCCGCCGCCGCCGCCGGGGTCCGTCCCCGCACATTCCGAGGCCCGCGGCTGGGAGGAGGCGAGGCCGCGCTGTCCCCGCTTGCGGCTGAGGCGTCTGTGTCCTCACAGGGCGAGAGCCTGACCGCAGCCTTCGCTCTTCTCTCCAGAGCTCTGCCTCCTCTGAGGGAGAGTTTGGATACTTGTAGTCATTTTTATTTTTACTTTATTTCTTTAAATGTCTTACTGGTTTCAAGGGGGAGAGATAGAGAGACATGATGTGTTGTTCCGCTGGTTTACACATTCACCGGCTGGTCCGTGCGTGTGCCCTGACCGGGGACCCGGCTGCACCGTGTGGGGCTGACCTCCAGCCAGCGGCGCTCTGGCTGGGAGGAGCCGTATTTACCAGCGCACGCTGCCCGGCGTGAGAGACGGCTGGTGCTCCGTGGGAGCGGAGCTCACGAGGGGGCGGCACCGGCAATCCTGGCGTTGTGACAACGCCGCCGGCCCGGCGTGGGGCTCGCTCCTCCACGTCCCCTTCCCGTGCCCGTGCCGAGGGGCCAGCGGGGTCCTGGCAGGAAAGCACTGCCCTCGGCCTGTCCCCCTCAGCACGGGGCCTCTGCCTCTGCGACCCCCCCACCCCCCGGGGCAGCTGTGTGACGCCCCATGTCTGTCCCGCAGGTGTGCGAGGTGTACAAGATGCACAGGGAGACCTTCTACCTGGCCCAGGACTTCTTCGACCGCTACATGGCCACGCAGCACGGCATCGCCAAGACGCTGCTGCAGCTCATCGGCATCTCGGCCCTGTTCATCGCCGCCAAGCTGGAGGTGTGTGCCGGGGGCCGGGGCGGGGCGGGGCGGGCTCATGCTGCCCCTGAGCGCCACCGTTTGTGTCCACCGCACCCCCCACGTTTCCCACGCTGGGGCCCACACACACCCTGAACACAGCGGGAAGGGCGAGCAGCAGGCGTGCGTGAATGCTCAGGGTCACGTGTCTGTGAAGTGGAGAGGGTGAGCCTGACCTAAGGGGAGTGCAGTTGCTGTGAGGACGAGAGCGACAGCCAGCTTTCAAAGATGCTCTCAGAGTGCCGGGAGAGGGACAGCTCAGACTCCTCCCGGCGAGAAGTTTGATTGATTGATTGATTGACTGGTGGGTGAGGGTGGGTGTTTCACTTCTTTCACTTAGCGCAGTGTGAACCCTGGAGTGGTCCCGCATTTATCCCAGCAATGTACCCCCCTTCCTTCCCCGCCACGCACCCCCCTCTTTCGCTGCCGGCACCCTGAGAATGCGTTCGGTTAGTAGCTCTTCAGTAGGCGGCCGGCGGAGGGACTCTGACCAGTAGCTTCTGCTACCTCCAGGAGATCTACCCTCCGAAGCTGCACCAGTTCGCGTACGTCACGGACGGGGCCTGCTCGGGGGACGACATCCTCACCATGGAGCTGATCATCATGAAGGTGGGCGCCTCCTCCTCTCCTCGGCGTCTGGCCAGTGCGCCCGCCGTGCCCTCCGGCGGACCGCGGCCGGGCCGGCGGACGGTCAGCTCCTCGGAGGGCCAACGGGCAGAGACGTGTTCCTGCCTCAGCCGCAGCCTCCCCTCTTCCCTCAGGCCGTCAAGTGGCAGCTGAGTCCCCTGACCATCGTGTCCTGGCTGAACGTGTACATGCAGGTGGCCTACCTGAACGACGCGTACGAGGTGCTCCTGCCCCAGTACCCACAGGAGGTCTTTGTCCAGATCGCAGAGGTGGGTGCCAGCCGGGTGCCCCCATCCCCACCCCCGCCTCCGCCCCCCGGCGGCCGTGGCCGCCCGCTCAGCTCTGCCTCCCGCAGCTCCTGGACCTCTGCGTGCTGGACGTGGGCTGCTTAGAGTTCCCCTACGGCGTCCTGGCCGCGTCCGCCCTGTACCACTTCTCCTCCTCCGAGCTGACGCACAAGGTCTCAGGTGCGCCTCCCCTCCCCTCCCCTCCCCTCCCCACCCTCCCGGGCGTTCGTGGGCCGCCAGCCGCGCTGCCTCGGCGCTGACGTGTGCGTGCGTGCCCCGCAGGGTTCGAGTGGTGCGACATCGAGAAGTGCGTCAAGTGGATGGTCCCCTTCGCCATGGTCATCCGGGAGGCGGGGAGCTCGAAGCTGAAGCAGTTCCGGGGCGTCCCGCCCGAGGACGCCCACAACATCCAGACCCACCTGAACAGCCTGGACCTGCTGGTCAGTGGCCCCCCCCTCCCCCCCAGGGACCGGCCGGGGGCACTTTCTCCCGTAACAACCCTGTCCTTGTCTGCAGGACAAAGCCCAAGCCAAGAAAGCCATATTGTCGGAGCAGAATAGGGTTTCTCCCCTCCCGTCCGGGCTGCTCACGCCCCCGCCGAGCAGCAAGAAGCAGAGCGGCGAGCCGGAGCCGGAGTGACCGCCCCTCCACCAAAGACAGTGGTGCCAGTGCCTGCCCGCCGCGCCCCAGCCGCCCCAGCTCCGGCGCCGAGCGTGTCCTGTGGACAGCACTGGACGGAGCGTCGCCGCGGCCGCGATGGTGCGATCGGGGGGTCGGGTACACCAGCCGCCCGGACACGACGCGTCTGCTGCTAGGAGGTGCTGCTGGACTGGACGGCCCGGCCGCGGGGCGGGTGCGGCGGCCCTGCTGGGGCAATGGTGCTGAGGGCCGCCCTCTCATTGGGATGTACAACGCCTCTCATGAACTTGTTCTAAGTGCTGCTACGACTCCTGTTTTAATAAAGGCCACCCTGTCTGAGACTGCTGGCTCCGTGCTGTGCCTCGTTGGCCTTCGACGCCGGCGGTGGGCGCGGCTGCGGGTCGCTCCCGGTCTGACGCCGCTTCCTAAGCTCACGGCTCCCTGGGAGAGCCTGGGGCAGCCCCGCACGCCGCCTCGGCCCCGACAGCGAGGCCCCTCGGCCGTGCTCCCAGGCGCCCCGCTCGCGCTGCCCCGCCTGCAGGGGTTCCGGCTGGAGGTCTCGGCACAGAGGCCTGAGCCCTACTCGGAGAAGAAGGTGCAAAGTGGGGTTACACGCAGCTCTGGGGTCCTCTGCCCTCTGACCCCGGCCTCCGACACAGGCACCGCGGGCCGGCTCACGTCACGCGTGCTGCCCGTTCTTGACGTGGCGGCCTCACAGCCTCTTCCTTTCTCACAGGCTTTGGCATGTGAACGGGCTCGTGAAAGGGAGGTGAACGGGCAAATAAATCCACTTGTTTCCAACGTGGCACCTTTATCTCCTTCTGGGCAACATCTGCCCGACGCAGAAGGAAAAGCCATTTCCAACGTGTCCGTGTGTCGGAGGCTGGAGAGTGGGCAGACTGAGGTTCTGACAAGTTTGACACCGTCTCCTGGTAAAACTCCTGAGTCTCCGGGCCTTGCTGTGCAACTGCGAGTGGCACCGACAGCAATTCCTCCATTGCAGCTGAAAAAATGTTGTTTTTAAAAAAATTTTTATAGATTTCAGAGAGGAAGGGAGAGGGGGAGAGAGAAAGAAATATCAATGATGAGAGAGCCATGGATCTGCTGCCTCCTGCACGCCCCCTACTGGGGAGGGAGCCCTAAACCTGAGCATGTGCCCTGGCTAGGAATCGAACCCTGACCTCCTGGTTCCGAGGCTGTCGCTCAACCCCTGAGCCACGCTGGCATGGCTGTTTCAGCTGAATATTTAACGTGATCGTTTGCCGGTGACTTGCAAAAAATCCTACACATGGTTCATTTCCACTGGGCACTTTCTATGCAAAAGGATGGCAACAAAACTTTCTATTTTCAAGGTTTTCTTAAGAGTTTGGGAGTTTGGCACGGGGAGGTCACACAGGTCGGAAAGCAGGTTGGAGGTGCATGTTAATTTCCAGGCTGCTGGCAGCCGCCAGGTTGTGGGTCTCACTGAGTGTGAGGAGCTGAGGCTGCCATGTGTGTGTGTGTGTGTGTGTGTGTGTGTGTGTGTGAGAGAGAGAGAGAGAGAGGGAGAGAAAAGTGGCTGGAATGCTGCGCTTCTGGAAATCTGTTTGTAAACAAAAGCGTTGCCATTGGCAACTCTGAACCTGCTAGTGAAGGTGCTTCCTGGTGGCTAAGTGAATGTGGAGTAATCAATATGGCCCGTGGCTCAATGGTTAGCACGCCGGCCCTTGGACTGAAGGGTCGTGGGTTCAGTTTTGGTCAAGGGCACGTACCTCAGGTACAGGCTCCATCCTCGGCCTGGTAGGGGATGGCATGCGAAAGGCCACCACTCCATGGCTCTCTCACATTGACATTTCTCTCCCCCCCCCCTTTCACTCTCTAAAAACCAATAGAAAAATATCCTCAGCCCCGGCTGGTGTGGCTCAATGGATAGAGCGTCAGCCTGCGGACTGAAGGGTCCCAGGTTTGATTCCAGCCGAGGGCACATGCCTGGGTTGTGGGCTCAATCGGCAGGAGGCAGCCCATCAATGATTCCCTCCCATCACTGATGTTTCTACCTCTCTCTCTCCCTCTCCCTTCCTCTCTGGAACCAATAAAATGTATATATATATGCCCATAGCCCATCGCATTTTGTGGGCAGCGAGCGTCCATGTTCCCTGCCCCGTCCCGATTCCACGTTGGACTCCAGAAGCCTCGAAGCTGCTCAGACTCCCAGGCTTCCTGGTTGTTCCCCGAGCCTCAGACCGGGCAATGGCATCCTTCAGTGCGTGGGACGGGAAACCGCAGCTCCCGAGCCACAGGCGGCTCTTCGGCCCCTTGAGTGTGGCTCTTCCACAAAATACCACGGCCTGGGCGAGTCTGTGTTGAAGAAGTGGCATTAAAAGAAGTTTAAGTTTAAAAAATGTGGCTCTCCAAAGGAATGTCAATCGTCCCATTGGTATATGGCTCTGTGGACAAATGAGTTTGCCAACCACTGCCCTAGCTGGTTTGGCTCAGTGGATAGAGCATCTCCTGCGATCAGAAGGGTCCTGGGTTCAATTCCGGTCAAGGGCCCATGCCCCGGTTTGGGGCTCGATCCCCAGTGTGAGGCGTGCAGGAAGCAGCCGATTCCTGATTCTCTCTCATCATTGATGTTTCTCCCTCTCCCTTCCTCCCTGACATCAATTAAAATATATATATTTCCCCTTGTTGGTGCACTGGGTGTGTGTGTGTGTGTGTGTGTGTGTGTGTGTGTGTGTGTGTGTACGCGCGCGCTCTCTGATTGCTGTGGAGTTTTCTCTCGGGGGATGAACCCCAACGTATATCATCTCTCCGCGCCGGCCCACGGGGCGGCCACTGACACGTGCGCCTGTGTGCGCAGGTGTGGCTCCTTCCTCCCTCCCCCGTCAGCGGGCAGCTGCCCCGAAACTTGGCCACCTGCGGTCAGCTACTTCCCCAAATGGTGCCACTTTCTGCTCCCGGCAGCGGCGGAGGGGCCATCCCGCCCCCACACCTGCTGGGACCCGGGCGTGCCGCCCTCTCCCCAGGAACGTGGCTGTCTCTGACTGCGAAAGTGAAACACCCGTGTGTGTGCCGCAATATGTCAGACAACGCGGGCGAACACAACCCAGAGACTGAGAATCTCAGAGAGGGCTCTCCGCACCGGTGCTGACGCAGGGCGGGCCGGGCCGCTGCGGGGCTGCTCGCTGCACACGAGCACGCGGAGGAGCCGGAAAGCCCGCAGAAGCCATTGTCTCCTCGCAGCGTTTTTATTTACTTATTTTTAAATATATTTTATTGATATTTTATAGAGAAGAAGAGAGAGGGACAGAGAGCTAGAAACATCAACCAGCTGCCTCCTGCACAGCCCCCATTGGGGATGGCCCGAAACCAAGGTACATGCCCTTGACCGGAATCGAACCCGGGACCTTTCAGTCCGTAGGCTGACGCTCTATCCACTAAGCCAAACCGGTTTCGGCATCCTCTCAGCATTTTAAAAAATAAATATATATTTTATTGATATTTTACAGAGAGGAAGGGAAAGAAATAGAGAGCTAGAAAGTCGATGGGAGAGAAACATCAACCAGCTGCCTCTTGCACAGCCCTCACCGGGGATGTGCCCACAACCAAGGTACATGCCCTTGACCGGAATTGAACCTGGGACCTTTCAGTCCGCAGGCCGACGCTCTATCCACTGAGCCACACTGGTTTTGGCATCCTCTCAGCGTTTTTACAGACACACACAAACCCACTCCTCTGGCCGCCATTTTTTTTTTTTTTTGAGTGCCCGCCAGTTTGGTTTCCTCGCTCAGCTCAGAATTCCAGGGCCTGGCTGGTAGCAGGTGCTCATTGAAGGTGTGCTCCGAGAACGGAGGGGCGGCTGATTCCATTAAACTTCTTCTTCCGGAAGAATGCAGGCTCTGCCCTGCCAAAGGCAACCGAAAGGTGGGGAAGCCAGCTACGGGCAGGAACGGGGCAGGGCCCTTTGGAGAGGAAAGTTGCCCGGGCTCCGATGTGTCTGGCCCGGGACAGAGCTGGACGCGCCGTCCCCTGGCCAGGACGGGGGAGCCCGCCGGCGGGGCGCTCACCGCCTCCAAAGGAGAAGCCCCAGAAACCCAAAGTCAATATATCGCAGCACCGGAGCCTTCCAGAAGGTTCCGTGTCTCTCCGTGTGCGGTGATGACTGGGTCCGAGGAGCCTGTGTCCTCTGTCCCTGTCTGTCTGTCTGTCCCCGAGGCTGCCTGCGGCGCGGAGCGGGGTCCACGTGGGGCAAGGTGAAGGCTGCTCGTGGGGCTGCGGGTCGGCGCTGCCGGGGTTTGGGCTGCCACGTGGCTGGTCTGGCTGATTTATTTTTAGTTGTATTTGTTTTTCAGAGTGAGAGAGGAAGAGGGGAACATCCATGTGGGAGAGAAACACGGGTCGGTTGCCTCCAGGACCAGGGATCGAACCCGCAACCGGGGTCTGTGCGCTGACCGCGAGTCGAACCAGCGACCTTTCGGTGCACGGGAGGACACACAGCCGACTGAGCCACACCGGCAGGGCAAAGGGGTCTCAGCCACTGGCTGCCACCTTTTCCACGAGGGGGAGCTCACGCAGGGTCAGGGCTCCCAGCTGGGGGGGCAGGAGGGCAGGGCCCACCCCGGGCAGAGACCCAGCGGCCCCACCAGGTCCCGGCTCTGCCCAGGGCCGGCCAGGACGGGGTGCAGGTGTGCCGGCTTCTTCAGAGACACACGTTCTTCCCTGTGCCTGCGGGAGCTCCCCCACGTGGTGAAACCACGGAAAACCCAGGTGAGACCCAGAAGAGGAAGGCCTTGACCGGCCGGCGGGGCTCCGTGGCTGAGTGTCAGCCTATGAACCAGGAGGTCGCGGTTCGATTCCCGGTCAGGGCCCAGGCCCGGGTTGCGGGCTCCATCCCCAGCGTGGGGCGGGCAGGAGGCAGCGGGTCCATGGTTCTCTCTCGTCGCTGATGCTTCCCTCTCTCCTCTCCCTTCCTCTCTGGACTCCATAAAAACATAAAAGAAGAAGAAGACAAGGAAGGTGTCAAGGGCAGTGGCCAAGGAGCGTGTTTTCCCGGCGGCAGGGCCCTGAGCACGGGCCACACGCCCGACAAAGCTCCTGCCGGGTCTCGACCCCCGACCCCCGCCCCCCGCCCACCGCCCCCGGCTCCCATGGGGTCCCTGTCAGGTCTGGGGCCGGGAGCTCTGTGTGTGCGGCTTTCGGCTCAGCAGTCAGGGCCTGAGCCTCAGTTTCCTCCTCAGCCCGTGGGCAGGGTTAGGGTTAGGGTTATGGTTATGGTTAGGGTTAGGGTTAAGGTTAGGGGCGGTGTCAGCGGGCCGCGGGGAGCCCAGCCCCCCGGCACAGGGCTGCTTTCTGTTTCTCGGCAACCCCCGCCTTCCCGGTGGCGGGGAGACAGGTTGTGGGGTTGTGGGGTGACAGCCACCCTCTAGGAACGCCCCCGCTTCCTGTCCCGAGAAGGAGCTTTCGATTCTCTAGATGCCGGGAGGGAGGAAGAGAGGGCGCACCTGAGCCTGGCAGGCGGGGGGGGGGGGGGGGTGCTCCGCGGCTGCCCCACCTCCCCCTGGTCCTCCAGGGACCCCCCGGGGGAGGTGACCTTCGACCCTCCGCCGGGCTAGGGCGTGGCAAGGCCAGAGGTGGTTCCAGGATTCTAGGGCTGCTCCTCAAGCCCGTCCATCCGTCCGTCCATCCGTCTGTCTGAGCGATGGCTTGTCGTGGCTGGACCGATGCCGTGGCCAACGAAGGACCGGCAGGCCGCACAAAGGCTAATGCCGTGGCCGAGTCCCCTAACCCGGCGCCTGGGGGCCGGCGTTTTAGATGGCAGCCTGTGTTTCTGTGAAATGAGAGGAAGGTCTGTCGTGAGCTGCCGGCCCGCGGCCACCTGCAGCCCGCACGGCCCAGGATTCTGAGCTTGGCCGAGGCCTGGCACCTGTGCCCGCTGCCTGCAATGCCGGCCGAGGGGTCCCCAGGCCTGGCCCAGCCCCCTCCACTCTGCTGCCCGCCAACCCCAGCCTCGGCACAGGGCATGGCGCCGTGTCCGTGGGGGCGAAGCCACAGCCATGAATGTGTGTGTGTGTGTTTGTGTGTGATATGTGTCTGACATGTATGATGTGTGTGTGTGTGATGTGGATGTGTGTGTGTGGGGGTGTGTGTATGTGATGTGTGTGGTGTATGGGATGTGTGTGTGATGTGTGTGACGTATGTGATATGTGTGTGCTGTGTGCCATGTGGTGTGTGTGTGCCGTGTGTATGTGCATGTGATGTGTGTATTGGTGGGTGGGTGTTTGTATGTGACATGCGTGTGACATGTGTCGTGTGTGTGTGTGTGTGTGTGTGTCCGTCCACAGGTTCTCAGAGCCAAGGCCCCTCTGGGTGAAGCTCCACCTGCCCCCCAGCTGAGGGTCTCCCTGAGGGAAGGAGAGAAGAGGCGATGGTCTCCCTCCCTCCTGTCCACTGCCGTCCGGTTCTCACTGCCCACGGAGGCCACACCTGTCACCCCCGCCCCCGCCCCCCGGCATGGGGCCTGGTGGGGCTGCCCGTGGGGAGGCCCCGGCGGAGGACAGCCGCCAGCACCGCCCCAGGAAGGGCCTTCGGACGGGGTTCCCGTGACCCCGCTGCCCGCGGTCTGTGGGGAGACCCGGAGGGCCCCCGGAAAGCCCTGCAGCTGCTGCGGGCCCCGGCCCGGCTGAGGGCGGATCTGCAGCCGGGGCGCCGGGCCGGGCGGGCCCCTGGCAGCCGGGAGGGGGACTTGGCAGAGACCCCGGCCCGGGGAGGCCCGGCTCACGGTCCGACAGCTGCGGGCCCCGGTGCTCGCTGCCAGGACACACCAGCGCCGCCCGCCACCCCGGCCCGGAGGTGCCCGCGTTTGGACCCATCCGCAGGCCCGGCGCCCGCACCGCACAGATGGCCCCGCGCCGTGGAGTAGAAATAACGGTCCCCGGGCAGATGTTGGGCTCGCGAGCTCCCTCCCGAGCGTTCGCGCCCCGGCTGTCGTGCTGGTGGGGGCAGCTGTGCCGGGCGGGGTGTCCCTGGAAGTGTTTCGGGGCCACGCTGGCACGCATGCAGCGGCGGAGGGGTTGGGGCGAGGCCTCGGGGACCAGGACCCACCGAGGTCTGCCTCACCCGGAGCCCCCGGGTCTCCCCAGGGTGCCGGCTGCCACCTCTCTCTTCCCCAGGCGGGCACCGGCTTCTCCCAGCCTGCCCTGGGGAGGACAGGTCAGGAGGCGCCTCCCACCCAAAGCCTCTGCTTGCCACCCAGAGGACCCCTCTGAGCAGCTGGTCCTCTAGGGGAACCAGGTGCTGAGGCTCCCCACAGGCGGGGCCCCTGGTGGGGGCGGGGGCTGGCCAGCAGGTAGGCGAGCTGGGAGGAGGCGGGAGCAGGCGAGGTGGCCATAGAAGGAGCCGGCTGGGAAGTCCATTCCATGTGGCCGGAGGGGGGACCGGGTCAGGGGCGCGGGCAGCAGGAAGGGCAGCCCTCAGCCTCAGTGCTCCGGGCACTGGTGTCCGATTCCCCACGACCCACTTTTATTGTATATGTATCTTACTGGTTTCTTAAAAATATATTTTATTGATTTTTTTTACAGAGAGGAAGGGAGAGAGAGTCAGAAACATGGGTCAGCTGCCTCCTGCACACCCCCTCCTGGGGATGTGCCCGGAATCGAACCCGGGACCCTTCAGTCTGCAGGCCCACGCTCTATCCACTGAGCCACACCGGCCGGGTCCACACCCCCCCCATTTTAGAGAAAAGGCAACGAGGCCCGAGGGGGAGGCTCAGGAACGCGCCAAGGTCACGTGCGTGGGGACGGCCCGTGGCGCACCGCGCGAGACGCCCCCGCTGGAGGCACCCCTTTAACCGGCTCGCCCGGACCCCCGAGTCCAGTGAGGGCCGGGGCCGGGGTGTGGCTCTCCGGGGCTGCGTCTGCAGGGCGGCCTGGCCGCAGGGCCCGGAGGGGGCCGGCAGCTCGGCTCCAGGGCCCCGGGCGCCTCCTCCCGGGACTCCGGAGCCCCGCACCGCGCCCCACGCTCCGGCCCGCCCCGCGCGGCGCCTCCGGGTCACGCGGCGGGCGGAGGAGGAGGAGGCAGCGGAGGAAGCGGAGGCGGAGGGCGGCCTGCGGGGACGTCCGCCGGGAGAAGCGGCCGGGGCGCCCCGGGCGCCGCCCCGCTGCCGGGGTCCCCGACGAACCGGGGCTCCGGGGAGAGACCCGCGGGCCCCGGGGGAGGGGCCGCCCGGCCCGCGGCCACCCTGCGCCGGGCCCCTCCGGCCCCGGGCCCGTCACGCCCGGCGGAAGCTGTCGCGGCTCCGCGGAGAGCGCCGCCCCCAGGCCTGCGCCTCCGGAGGCGGGCACCCGGCGCCCTCCGCACAATCGGGCCATTCAGGCCCCTCCCGCGGGTCCCGGGCCGGCGCGGCCCCGGGGGGCGGGCGCGGGACGCCGGAGCGGGACCCCGGCCCCGGCGGGGAGGAGCCGGGCGGCCGGGGTTCGGGCCCGGAGCGCGCCCTTCCTGGCCACGTGGCTCTGGGCGCGCGCCCTCGCCGCCCCGGCCTCGCCGCCCGCGCCGGGGAGGGGGCCGCGCTGCGCGCGCCGCACCGGAGGGTCCCCGCGGGGCTGGGCCGGTCTCGGGGCTGCCTTTCTGGGGTGGCTTACACAGGAAGCGGGGGCTGAGGCTCCGCGGGGCGCCCGGGGTCCCCGCCCGCCCGGCCGGCCGCCGCCCGTCCCCGCCGCTCTCCCCGGGCCGCGCGGTGCAGGCAGCCGGCCGCCTCCTCCGCCAGCCCGGGGCCGGCGCCGCCCTCCCTCCCTCCGCGCGGGGCCGCGGCTCCACGTGCGCGTGTTTACCCACGTGACGCCGACGGCCCCGCCCTCCAACCAGGCCACGCCCCGCCGCGTGCGCCCCGCGGAAGGGGCGGGGCCCGGGTGGTGGGCGGGGCCTCTCCTGCGCACGCGCGTTGGCCCGTCGGCCTGGGGGCGTGGCCGGCGCGGTCCCGCCCGCCCGTCCCGCGTGCGGCGGGGCCGCGGGGCCAGGGGGGCGGGCGCCGCTCGGCGTCCCGGAGCCAGGGCCGGGGACGGAGCCAGGGCCCGGTTCGGTTCGGACCTCCGCGCCCCGGAGCCTCTGCCTCGTGGCCGGGGCCCCGCCCTCCCGGCCTCCCCGGCCTCCCCCCGTCCGGTGCCCGCGGCGGCCCGCCCCGGAGCGCCCAGGCCTGTGCGGTCGGCCGGGCTGGCCCCCCGGCGGCGCCCCCACGCGCCCGCGCCTCCCCGCGGAGCCGTGACCTTGGGCTGCCGCCCCGAGGACTCCTTCCTTCCGCCCCGATCCCGGTCCCTGCCCCGGCCCCGGCCCGTCCCCTCCCTGCGCTCCCCGCCTCCCCGCGCCTTCCGGATCCCCTGAGATAGACGCCCAGGGATTGCCCCCTCGTTGGCTATGGTGACGGTGAGCTCACTGGCGTCTGCATTTCAAACACGCCCGGAGCTCCTGAGCTAAAGCCCGCTGCTACGCATGAGGGGGCTGGATGGGCTGAGGTTTGGGGATGGGTTTGGTGTCTCTGTTCAGGGGGGACATGGGCTTGAAACTCACCTTCTGTGGCTCTCTTTTTCTCTCCTTGAATCCCCACGGTCACTTTTATTTGCTGTCATTGCCCTGACCCCTGGTTCTCCAAGCCAGTAGGTCTCCTCTATGCAGTTTTCTTCCTTCCTTCCTTCCTTCCTTCCTTCCTTCCTTCCTTCCTTCCTCCCTCCCTCCCTCCCTCCCTCCCTCCCTTCCTCCCTCCTTCCCCCCTCCTCCTCCTCCTCCTCCTCCTCCTCCTTCTTCTTCTTCTAACATTTTATTGATTTTATTATAGAGGAAGGGAGAGGGATGATTAGAAACATCGGTCAGCTGCCTCCTGCACACCCCCTACTGGAGATGTGCCTGCAACCAAGGTGCATGCCCTTGCCCGGAATCGAACCTGGGACCCTTCAGTCCCCAGGCCAACGCTCTATCCACTGAGCCAACATAGTGCAGGGTTTTCTACCCAAGTGTCAAATGCCCTCCGGGGGCAGAGGAACCCGCCTGCAGGCTCACAGCCACCCCAGTTAGCTGCTCACCCAGCGTGCCCTCTCCCCTGTGCCCTGCCCCTGTCCCTCCCCAGTGCGTCCAGTTCAGTTCCTGTGGGAAGCTGGTCAGTCAGGAGCGATTTGGCCGGGCCCAGAGCGAGCCTCTGAGGAATGACACCGGACAGGACAGCCGAGAACTCTTCTGCCCGCATCCCCTCCATCGTCCCTCAGGGAGCCCTGGAGCCTGGAGGGAGGAGAGGGACAGAGGAGAATCCACACGGAGAGTGTGAGTCCCTGAGCAAGGCACCGGGTGTCCCAGAAAACCTGGCGCTGCCCCAGCCCAGGGGCCGGCAAACTCATCCGTCCACAGAGCCACACACCAACAGGACGACGATGGAAAGTTCTTTGGAGAGCCACATTTTTAAAACATAAACTTCTTCCAACGCCACTTCTTCATCACAGACTCGCCCAGGCCGTGGTGTTTTGTGGAAGGGCCACACTCGAGGGGCCACAGAGCCGCATGTGGCTCGCGAGCCGCCCTTTGCTGACCACGGCCCTAGACTCTCCTGTTACTAGGTTTCTCATTCCCAGTCAGGCCAGCAAAAGTCTCAGGAGCGGGCCTCATTGGTCTGCCTTGGGTCATGTGATCACCCCCGAACCAGTCACAAGACCAGTGAGCAGGTGCCTGGGCCCTGATTGGCCAATGGGACTGATTGGCAGCCTAGGACAGACTGGCAGAAAGGGGCTTCGCAGGAACAGGTCGGGGGCCCTTCTGAGGAGCTGGAGGGAGGCGGGTAGAGGGATGCTAGCTGAGGACACAATCGGCAGACTTCTGCAGCGAGTTCTCCAAACCCCAGACCCACTCCTGCCCCTCGGCCTGCAGGCCTGACCCAGGAGCCGGTTCTTGTTTCCAAAAAATAAAAAATAAAATGAGAGAGAGACTTGGCAGGCGCCCCGCGTGCAGACGACGCGCTAAAATATTTCTTGTTTTCTCGAGTTTACATCGACCACGCTTTCACTGTTGCTATGGGGTGGGCTGGCAGAGAGGTGAAATAAATCTGCGCCGTTTCTTTTTTCTGCGCATCGGGTCTATTCCCGTTTCCTTTTCACACGCACACACACACACACACACGCACACATGCACACGCACACGCATATACAGCAGGCTTTAATAAAACACCGCCGCCCCCCGACGCCGTCTGTGGAAGGGATAAATATGTACTGTACTTTCAACTTCTGTTCTTTGAAATGCCATATGGTCTGCACTGTGAGCCTAGAACACTCCACACTCTGCCGGGCGGCGGCGTTCACGGAGCGGGCGGCCAGGTGGAGCCTTCCCCGCCGTCCCACCCGGGGGATTCGTCCCTTCATGTGCGGCGTGGAGGGCCCTGCGTGGGCGGGCGGGCGCTGTCCGGACAGGCGGCTCCTTGGCCTGGGCCGGGAGAGGGTCCAGAGCAGCTGTGGGCAAACTATGGCCCACGGGCCGGATCCGGCCCGTTCGGCTGTTCTATCCGGCCCGCGGAGCCGAAAGAGCGGAGGGTTCTCTCACTCTCCCCTCCGCTCCTTCACCAGCAGCCCAAGAGGAGAGTGCCAGCATGGTCAGGTTGCTTTTGTTCCGGCCCTCCGGTCCGGTGTAGGAACCCACGGTGGCCCTCGAGTCAAAAAGTTTGCCCACCCCTGGGCTAGAGCATCAACCCGCCTGTGCACTGAAGGGTCGATTCCTGACAAGAGCACGGACTTGGGCTGTAGGTTGATCCCCAGCCCCACTCAGGTGCATGCAGGAGGCAGTCATCAATGTGTGTGCTTCTCTCACATCTCTCTCTCTCTCTCTCTCTCTCTCTCTCTCTCTCTCTCTCTCTCTTCTCTCTCCCACACACACCTTCTCTCCTTCCCACTCTCTCTAAAAAATCAATGGAACAAACATCCTCCGGTGAGGAGTTAACCAGTGCCCGCCCTTTCTCCTGGGTCCCCCCTCCAAAGCACCCCTCCCCTCTTTGGAAGCCCCCCCCCCAACCAGGGGTGCAGCCCCCGCTGTGGGGAGCCCCTCACGGCCCCCCAGGCCCTCGCTCTCTCCGTCTCAGGAACCTGGTGACCTGTCAGCCGCCTCCTCTCTGGTGCCCAGAGCCCTGGAGGGCTGGTACCAGGTGCCCTGGGGGCACGGCATCACCTGGGCGAAGGGCAGCCGTGGCCGGAACCCACAGAGCCGCCCACTCCGCCCAGGCGCCCGCCCCGGCCCCAGGAAAGCCGACTGTGAGCGAGCGAGCAGCAGTCCTTATTCCGGGGGCACGGCGGTAGGTGTGGGCCGCACCCGGGTCTAACCTGCGGTCTCACCTGCCGGAGAGAGAGGGGAGAGAGAGCCTCCATTGCTAGCAGCAGCGGCGTGGGCGGGAGTCGGATGGAGCCTGACGTTGGGGTGAGGGAGATTCTGGACGAACCGACCCGACGGGATTCCTGCTGAAGGCAGCAGACACCAGGGGTGGTGTGTGTGTGTGTGTGTGTGTGTGTGTGTGTGTGTGAGAGAGAGAGATGGGGAACCGATTAGATAGGGTGAGATCAGATACAGAGGACGGGGTGAGTGTGTGTGTGTGTGTGTGGTTCTGGTTAAACCCACACAGCTGGGTTTCTGCTGAAACTGGGCCGTGCGGGACAAGCTCAGGGGTCAGGGGGGCCTGCGTGGAGTTTGGTGTGGGACAGAGTCTCTCTCAGCTGGTGTCTGGGGAACCCCCCTGGGCCCCCAGCCGTACGGAGCCGGGAGACTTTCTGGGGAAGCGAGGCGGCCTCAGCCACGGCCTGAGTGTTCCTGAGCTGGGGGGGGGGGGGGGTGCCCCAGCCTGGGGAGGAGGGAGGGTCTGTCCGGAACTGAAGAAATAAACCTTTTCTCCATGTAAATAGCCAGCCCCTCAGGGCGCAGGCCGGAATTGGGATTCCAGGAACCCCTCAACGTCTTTCCAGTTTAGCTGTGTTTAGCATCTGGATGGAAAGACGGCTTTATTCTTTATTCTTTTTAAAACGCGTTTTCATTGATTTCAGGCAGGAAGGGGTGAGAGGGAGAGAGAGATAACAGTGATGAGAGTGAATCACGGACCAGCTGCCTCCGGGCACGCCCTGCCCTGGGGATGGAGCCCGCCACCCCGGCCTGGGCCCTGACCGGGAATCGAACCCTGACCTCCCGGTTCAGAGGTCGATGCTCAGCCCCTGAGCCCCGCCGGCCAGGCCGCCGCCAACACCTGGAACGTTGTGATAGGCAGCGCGCAGAGATAGGTGGCAGCTCGCTCTGAGGACCTGTCTGTCGCCCTCCTCCCTCCCCAGCTGCAGACGCCGCCGCCTTTTGACATTCTGTGTCCCCCTCCTCCCCCGCCCCGGCTGTCCCCGTGCTCAGTCATGTGGTCGCCCTCGGCCCGTTTTCCTGTGGATCGGTCGTGGCTTTTTTCCTTGTCACCCGCGGGGCCTTCCTGGAGCGGTCAGGGCGGCCTGGGGCTGAGGTGGGCAGGGGGCGGGTGCTGGGGTCTCCCCGGGGAGTGACCGGGGTGTGTTTGTGTGTTTGTGTGTGTGTGTGTGTGTGACAGGGCGCCCGCTCCCACAGGCTCACAGCGGGGTGGCCGGCTCCCCAGACAGAGGAAAAGCACGGGGACCAGTCAGAGGAAGCACCACCTAGAGCAGAGCCCTGACGGAGAGGAGAGGGGCCTCGGACCCGCGCCGGGCCTCCCTCTCCACCCTCTGGCCCGATGCTCGCCTTCACTCCCATGGGGAGGGTGGGTCCGGCCTGGAGCTGCTGTGTCCCCGTCGCCCCCCCCCCCCCCGACCCCGCCTCAGGGCAGAGGACCGGCCTCAGGGCCGGAAACGTGGCTGAGGCCATTGATCCCTCTCCACGCTGCTGTCTCTCAAAGGCTTTTTCTTAGGTCTCTTCATTGCTTTTGGCCTTTCTTTTTCTTTTCTTAAATATGTAACTATTTACTTTAAATATATATATATATATTAATATTTTATTGATATTTTACAGAGAGGAAGGGAGAGAGATAGAGAGCTAGAAACGTTGATGAGAGAGAAACATCGACCAGCCCCCTCCTGCACACCCCCCACCGGGGATGTGCCCGCAGCCAGTGTACATGCCCTTGACCGGAATCAAACCTGGGACCCTTCAGTCCGCAGACCGACGCTCTATCCACTGAGCCAAACCGGTCTTGGCTAAACATATATTTTATTGATATTTTACAGAGAGGAAGGGAGAGGGATAGAGCATTAGAAACATCATGAGAGAGAGTCATCAACCAGCTGCCTCTTGCATGTCCCCCACCGGGGATGTGCCCGCCACCAAGGTACAGGCCCTTGACCGGAATCGAACCCGGGACCCTCCAGTCCGCAGGCCGATGCTCCATCCACTGAGCCACACGGGCCAGGGCGCAGCCTCTCTCTCAGGACCCGCGGAGACGTGTGGGTCCCGGTCCGGGGCTCCTGGCGGGTCCCGGCCCCTCGCACCGGGTCCCCGCTCCGGGGGGGCTGCGGGGGGGCCTGGGCACCCTCCCCATCCCCATCCCCGCCCTCCGGTGCGGCCCGGGGTTCCCGTGCCCTCCCCCCCCCCCCCCCCCCGTGGTCCCGGGGCTCTGGCCTCGGTCTGCGGAGGGCGGCTCCGGCTGGGCCCCGGCGCCCCGGCGCGTCCCCCCTGTCCTGCCCCCCATGTGCCCACTCCGTCCTGGGGGACCCCCGCCCGCCCAGGGGGAGCCCCGCTTCCTCCTGGCTCCCGGCTCCCCGCTCCTGGGTGGGCTCCCCGCTCCCGGCCCGGCCCGGCCACGTGCTGCCTCCCCGGCGGCATCGCCCGGCCTCTGCTGCCCCCTGGCGGCCACGCAGGGGCAGGCCGGCCGGGCCAGGCCCACCACCTGCCTCCGCACCGCCCGGCAGAGCGGGCCCGGTTGGGGGTCTGGGGGGCGGGGGGTCCGGTTCGGGTCGGGGGGCGGGGGATGGGGGTCCGGTGGGGGGTCTAGGGGGGGGGGTCCGGGGATCTGGGGGGTCAGGGTCGGCGCCCGGCGGCTGGGGCCCGCGGCGGCCGCTCTAACCGCTCCTCCTCCGGGAGGCCGGGCCGGGGAGGGCGGTACCAGCACCGGTACCAGCGCCGGGGGCTCTCGCTCTGGTGAACCCGGTTTACGGAACAGAAACCCCGTAAGGAGAAAGGCCGGCCCTGGTGCGGCTCCTGGTGGACCCTCCCCCCGCCCCCCAATCCCCCAATCCCCCAACCAAGAGGCACTGCCTGCTGAGGCTCCGTTCCCAGCATCGATGATCCTCTCACCAGTGTCTCCCTCTCCCCCTTTCCCTCCCCTCCCCTCCTCCTCTCCCTCTCCTCCTTCTCCCTCTCCCTCTCCTCCCTCCCCCTCTCCCTCCACCTCCCCTCTCAAATCAATAACCTCTTTAAAGATTGACTTCGGAGAGGAAGGGAGAGGGAGAGAAGCACGAACGATGAGAGAATCATGGACCCGCTGCCTCTTGAGCCCCCCCTGAGGCTGGAGCCCCAACTGGCCTGTGCCCGGATGGGGAATGGAGCCCTGACCTCCTGGGTCATAGGTCAAGGCTCAACCACTGGGTCACACAGGCCGGGCGACAATATATTTTTTAAAAAAAGGGGGGGGGGAGGGGGGAGAAAAGACTGTGTGGACCCGTCACGCCGGGTCTGCACACCGTGTCTACAGCAATCCGCCTCGATTGCCTCTCAGCAGGCCTGGGGGGGGGGGGCAGAGGAACCACGTGACCCGGCACCCCAGGCCGAGGGAGGGGCCGGCTCCAATCCCCAGGAATCAAATATTTGTGGAGCTGTTCAACATTCCTCCACACCGCTCACAGCTGCTCTCATCTCAGCGGGCCGCCGTCCTCGTGGCTGCGGCCTCCCCCCGGGTGGGCGGCCTCCTCTCCTCCCGGGCGGCCTCCTCCAGAGCAGCCTCCTCCCGGGCCCTCCATGCTGAGCACACCCCCAGGCGGGCACCTGCCACGTGGGCCCTCCATCCACCTGGGACACAGGGGGGGGACAGGAGGCTGGGCCCCCCAGACTTCCTGCTGCTGTGCTGCCTCCCGCTCAGCCTCAGCTCCTCTCCCGTTACCCCGGCTGCTGGGTGCTTGCTAAGTGGCAGGGTCCCCGCCCCCGCCCTGCAGCCTCCAGGGGGCCTCAGGAGGCCGGTGTGCAGCTGGGCCCCCGCCTCAGTCTGGGTTTAACCCGGAAGAAATACCCCCAGGATGGGCCCCCTGGGATGTGGTGGGGGGACTGGGAGCAGCTCACACACCTGTCCTGACCATGTGATGTTAGCCTGGAGCAGTTCACATATGTGTCTGACCGGGTGATGTTAATGTGGAGCAGCTCACATACCTGTGTCTGACCAGATGATGTTAGCGTGGGGCAGCTCACACACACATGTCTGACCTGGTGATGTTAGCGTGGAGCAGCTCACACACATGTGTCTGACCGGGTGATGTTAGCGTGGGGCAGCTCACACACATGTCTGGCCAGGTGATGTGAGCGTGGGGCAGCTCACACATATGTCTGACCGGGTGGTGTTAGCGTGGAGCAGCTCACACACCTGTCTGACCGGGTGATGTTAATGTGGAGCAGCTCACATACCTGTGTCTGACCAGATGATGTTAGCGTGGAGCAGCTCACACACACGTGTCTGACCTGGTGATGTTAGCGTGGAGCAGCTCACACACATGTGTCTGACCGGGTGATGTTAGCGTGGAGCAGCTCACACACGTGTCTGACCGGTAATGTTAGCATGGAGCCAGCCCACACGGGGAGCCCCCGTGTTGCTTTTTTTGTTTTGAAGCCGGCTCGGAGCCCGAGGTGGCCGCCGTTCTGAGTTTTCTCCCCTCGTTAAGAAACGCGCCCCTGGCCGGCCCCGGTGCCCCACCTGGAGCCGAAGGTACATCCCGGGCACCCACTCCCCCTGCTCTCTGGTGACTCAGAACCAGGCACCTGCGGGGAGAAGCCCCATTCCTACCCCCCGGCCGGGCTCAGGGGCTGAGCGTCGACCTAGGAGCCAGGAGGTCAGGGTTCGATTCCGGGTCAGGGCCCATGTCGGGGTTCTGGGCTCCATCCCCAGTGGGGGGCGTGCAGGAGGCAGCCGGTCCATAATTCTCTCTCATCATGGATGTTTCTCTTCTCTCTCTCCCTCTCTGAAATGAATACACATATATATGTTTTTTTTTAAAGAACACCCCAGTCCTAACCGGTGTGGCTCAGTGGATAGAGCGTCGTCGGCCTGTGGAATGAGGGGTTCCGGGTTCGATTCCAGTCAAGGGCATGTACTTTGGCTGCAGGCACATCCCTAGTGGGGGGCTGTGCAGGAGGCAGCCGATCGATGATTCTCTCTCATCGATGTTTCTAACTCTCTATCCCTCTCCCTTCCTCTCTGTAAAAAATCAATAAAAAATATTTAAAAAACTAACACACACAGCTTAAAAAAATGAAAAGAACACCCCAGTCTTTATTTTGTTTCCTTAATCCTCGCCCGAGGATATTTTCCCGTTGATTTCACAGAGAGTGGAAGAGAGAAACATCGATGGGAGAGAGACATCCATGGGTTGGCCTCCCACACAAGCCCCAGCCAGGGCCTGGGCAGGGGAGGGGCCCGCAACCAAGGCACGTGCCCTGGACCAGAATCGTCCCACAGGCCGACGCTCTATCCACTGAGCCACACGGGCCGGGCAAAGCTTTATTTTTCATTTATTTTTATTTTATTTTTGCCAGTTGGGCTAAGAAGCGAGAGGGAACAATAGATTTCAAACCGAAATAATTTGCATTTGTGATGAATCCAAGGGATACCTACCTTGCATTTTCCCAAAAAAGAAAAATCAAACCCATTTTTAATTAACTGATAAACTATTAATCAAATTTCTGCAATGTTAGGTGACACATTATTCATTTAGATGGAATGACTGCGGACTTAAACTAATCAGAGCTGATTTGCCCACGCGGGCCTGATTGAGATCCATGCCCACCCAGCCACACGGAGAGCAACCCCGGCTCCCACCTGATCTCCAGCGGCACCGCTGCGTTAAATTAAAAAAAAAAAAAAACCTAAAAAAAAAACCATGAGACCATCCTTTCTTCATCTGCATATCAAAATCAAGAAGAACTTAATTGCAAAACACATATTCCTGAAATCTAATCATCACGCGGCTTTGGGGTGTTTTATCGAGGCGAGTTAAATTATGGACAGAATATTAATGGCGGAGCTAATCAAACCCAATTAGCCACTTCTAACAATAGCCACATAAATATACAGGGCGGGTCCCGGGCCCCGGGCCGCGGGGGGCCTCGGGGAGGCAGCGAACCGGGGGTGGTTGGGGAATTCAGAGCCGAAGGTGACTGGTTAAGTCAGAGCCACGGACACCAGCCCGGCGGTGCCCCGGGGGGTGTGGCAGGAACTCACAATAGTTCCCACCCATTTTCCAGGTGAACTCGGATCCAGGACGTTAGCCAGGCTGCAGCCCATCAACCCTAACAGGGTGGCTCACCATATCCACAACTCTGTCCATTACTCTTTTTAAAAAATATATATTTTTATTGATTTAAAAATACTTTTATTGATTTCCAGAGAGGAAGAAAGAGGGAGAGAGAGATAGAAACATCCATGAGGAGAGAGAATCGTGGATCGGCTGCCTCCTGCACGCACCCCACTGGGGATGGAGCCTGCACACCCAGGCCTGTGCCCTTGACTGAGAATCAAACCTGGGACCCTTCAGACCGCAGGCTGATGCTCTATCCGCTGAGCTAAACCAGGTAGGGCTTTTATTGATTTAAAAAATATATATTTTATTGATTTTTTACAGAGAGGAAGGGAGAGGAATAGAGAGCTAGAAACATCGATGAGAAAGAAACATGGATCAGCTGCCTCTTGCATGCCCCCCACTGGGGATGTGCCCGCAGCCAACGTACATGCCCTTGACCGGAATCGAACCCGGGACCTTTTGGTCCGCAGGCCTAAGCTCTATCCGCTGAGCCACACCGGTTCCAGCTAAAATAATGTTCTTATTGATTACAGAGAGAGGAAGGGAGGGGTCAGTCTCTCCTTCCCCCACAACCCCCACACCCGGGGATGGAGCCAAAACCGGGGCCCGTGCCCGGACCCGGGATCAGACAGTGACCTCCTGGTTCCGAGGTCCACGCTCAGCCCCTGGGCCCCGCCGGCAGGTGGTGATTTGGGGTTGGGTACGTGATCCTTTTCCAAAACATCGGGCAGGCACTCTGTCGGCGCCTGTGAAACCCACACTCCACGTCCACCTTCATCTCACTTTGTTCCTGTTCAGGTGGTTTTGGAGCTTCTGCCCCCCCCCCCGCCCCCTCGGGGGTCTCTCAGCCTTAAGTCCACACCGCGCTGTTTGCCAGCCGTCCTCGGCCCGGCCGGGGTTTGCAGGTGGAGAGCCCCCGAGGCCCTTCCTCCACGCGCTCTGCGCTGGCATTTACACTTCCGATGGGCTCGGGAACATTAACGGTTCATAACCGGCCTGCGCGGCGTCGTTCGGGCCATCGAGGATGGGGACGCGTTTGTAGAGCATCGGGTCTGGCCACCGAGCCACTGCGTGTGGTTGGCGCCTTGGCATTGAGAAATCCTCGCTGGGTCCTCGGCGAGAGCCGCTCGGCTTCCCCAGCGCGCTCTCATTGGCCGCGTCCTGGCCCAGCCGTGGGCAAACCACGGCCCTCGGGCCGCATACGGCCCGTCTGGCTGTTCTATCCGGCCCGCGGAGCCGAAAGAGCAGAGGGTTCTCTTGCTCTCCCCTCCGCTCCTTCCCCAGCAGCCCAAGAGGAGAGTGCCAGCATGGTCAGGTTGCTTTTGTTCCGGCCCTCCGGTCCAGTGTAAGAACCCATGGTGGCCCTCGAGTCAAAAAGTTTGCCCACCCCCCTGTGAATCTAGGCTCTGGCTTTGTTGTTCTGAAACAAATCTGTGGGCGTGACCCCCTTCTTCCCCGTGAGCCAGGAGGCCAGAACCCAGGTCTGCGGCCTTCGCGCTGTGGGTGCATCGGCTGCAAAGACGTATCTGCAGGCGGGTGCCGTGCCCACGGTGAGCCTGTGAGTGCGGGGTGCCATGCCCACGGTGGGTCTGTGTGCGGGGTGCCGTGGCCACGGTGAGCCTGTGAGTGTGGTTGCCCGGCTGGCTCTCTGCCTCCAGGGGCGGACGTCTTTGGGGCCGGAGCCCTGTTCTGATGAGGACTCCGCATCTAACATCTGGCTCCTGGCGCCGGCTCTCGGGGCCTCTGCAAAGCGAACGAGGGGGTGAGCGAGGGAGTGAAATAAAGTGACACCCAAGGGCCTACGCAGAGAGCTCGCATCTCCCCCCGAGGGCGTGGAGCGTGGTTTCCGCACACTCTCTCTGCTTTGCTGCAGGTTTTTATTTTTGTGAAAATGTACGATCTTGTACTTTAAAGAGAGAGAAAGAGAGAGAGAGAGAGAGAGAGAGAGAGAGAGAGAGAGAGAGAGAGAGAGAGGAGAGAGAGAAGATGGTTTTCACTTGGAAAAAGAAGACAGTGGTAATGGGAGAAAGAGCAGCTGAAGGTGCGGCTTGTTATTTTGTGTCGATTAAAAAAGTGGGGGGGGGGGGAAGGAATCGCCTGGCTGGTGTGGCTCAGTGGTTGAGCGCTGACCCACGAGCCAGGAGGTCCAGGGTTCAGTCCCCAGTCAGGGCTCAGGCCTGGGTTTTGGGCTTCATCCCCAGTGGGGGGCGTGCAGGAGGCAGCCGGTGGATGTCTCTCTCTCATTGATGTTTCTATTTCTCTATCCCTCTCCCTTCCTCTCTCTAAAATCAATAAAATGTTTTTTGTTTTTAAATGGAGGAACAATATATAAAAAAGGGAAAAATGGCCCCGACCAGTGTGGCTCAGTGGATAGAGCGTCAGCCTGCAGACTGAAGGGTCCCAGGTTCGATTCTGGTCAAGGGCATGGACCTTGGTTGCGGGCATGTCCCCAGTGGGGGGTGTGCTGAGGCAGCTGATCGATGTTTCTCTCTCATGGATGTTTCTATCTATCTGTCTCCCTTCCTCTCCGTGGAAAATCAATGAAATTGACAGCTGTAACAGAGGCATTTCCTACGGTCACAGCTGTGTCCTCACGGCAGTCACTGGCCATGGGTCCAGCTGAGGCTGCTGGCCAGGGCAGGTTCCCCAGGCCGGCCACGGAAGCACCGGCCATGGAAGCACTGGCCACGAGCTGTCGAAATACAGACATCATGGTTCAGGCGGTCTGGAGGCGGGCCCGGGACTTAAAAACAAATTCCACGAAATTTGAAACGTCACTGGATATTGGATGATATTAAAGATTGGTTGCTATTGCCAAAACCGGTTTGGCTCAGTGGTGGAGCGTCAGTCTGCGGACTGAAGGGTCCCGGGTTCGGTTCTGGTCAGAGGCATGTACACTGGTTGCGGGCACATCCCCGGTGGGGGTGTGCAGGAGGCAGCTGATCAATGATTCTCTCTCATCGATGTTTCTAACTCTCTATCCCTCTCTCTTCCTCTCTGTGAAAAATCAATAAAATATATTTAAAAAAAGATTTATTATTATCAGTTAATCTCTGCTCCTATGAGTCTAACTACTTCTGATTCCTCATGTAGGTAGGATCATGCAGTATTTGTCCTCCAAGGTCCACCCAGTGGTACATGCCCTTGACCGGAATCGAACCAGGGGCCTTTCAGTCCGCAGGCCAATGCTCTATCCACTGAGCCACACCGGTTAGGGCCGCCTTTGTTTTTTTTTTTTTAAAGAAGCAAAATTCTATTTTATTTTAATGTTTTCATATATATATATATTTGTTTTCGCATATTTTTATTTTTCTCTTATAATTGCGCCTTTGAATGCAGGAAACAGGCACGGGGGAGGATTTGAACTTGCCACCTTGGAAGGGCTGGCCCCCCGCGTGCGTAAGCGGGGCTCTGACGTGATGCTAGTTGGGTGCCGGGTCCCAGGCAGCCTCGCGGGGCGGACGCGGAGGAGCAGGGGAAGCCCGGCCCGCACCACGTGACCAGGGGCGGGACATGGGCGTGGCCAGGGCGGCCGGCGCGCTTCCCGGCGTGCCGCGCGGGGGTCGGGCGGGGGCGTGGCCAGCGGAGTCCCCGCCCCCGGACGCCCGCTCCCCGCTCCCCACACGCTGGGCCCGGACGGCTCCGCGCGGCTCCCGGCGGCCTCGGCTCCGGCTCCGGCGGCTCCGGCGGCGGCGATGCGCGTGTGAGATGCGGCGGCGGCGGGCGGCCGGCACGCGGGCGGCGGAGCAGCGGGCGGGCGCGGCCTCCTCAGCGCGGGGCGCGCGGCGCGTGCGGCCGGGCACGCGGGCGCCGGGCGGCCGCCTCCCCCAGCGCCCGCTCAGGACTCGTTCGCCTCGCTGAGGCCCGGGCGCCGCCATGGAGGCCCCGCCGGACCCCGCCGCCCCGGCCCCGGCCCCGGCCCCGCTGCGGGCCCCGGAGGTGGCGCGGCTCCGCCTGGAGCAGGAGAAGGTAACAGGCCGCGGCCCGGCCCGCGCGTCCGCTCCTTCCTTCCCTCCCTCCGCCCCTGACCCCTGACTCCTGACCTCTGACCCCTGACCCCGGGCCCAGCCCCGTCCCCGGGCCCCGGGGAGACGACGGGAGACGGGCCGCGCCGGGGGAAACTTTTGTCACGTGCTCTTGTTGTCTTCCGCCGGCGCCCTTTGACCTCCGGGGGCGGGTCCGCGCGGTTACCGGCCGCCCCGTCCCGCCCGGGGTCCCGGGGCCGAGCGCGCGGCCGGCGGGAGGGGCTGCCGAGGGGAGTCCCCGGCTCCGCCGTGCCCGCGGGGGTGTGGCCCGGGCCCGGGTCCGAGGAGGGGCTCCGGCCCCTTCTAACCGCCGCCGCCCCCAATGAGTGAACTTAGGGACAGGCGTTCACTGCCTCCTGTTGTGTGAACTCATGGCGCGTCAGGACCGGGTGTCCTGAGGACGGGCCTCCTCGTCTCTGGGCCTCGGTCTGCCGGCACCCTGGGGTGTCAGCTGGTGTGGGGGCCGCCGTTCACTTCGTTCCCCCCGGATGGAGTTCTTCGTCCCACCCCCCTTCTGCCAGGCCGGGCACTGGGGAATCGTGGCTGTCCTTGAAGTTCCGGCTCAGAGGCCGACCCTCCTTGGTTCTCCGGCCAGAAGACCAAGAGCTGATGCTTTTTTGCAAAGTTAAGCCTTTTTTTCTTGTTCTCCGAAAGCAGCACATCTCTTGAGCACGCCAAACAGGTCATCCCAAGGCTAGCGACGTGGCCATCGGCTGCTAAAATACTATCCGCTGCTGGTGTCAGTGGAGAGAAACTGGTGCGCCTGTGTGTAAGGCGTGCAAGGGAAACAGATGCAACAGGATGATAGTCATTAGCGGACATTGTAGTTCGTTACTAACGATATGTAATAGGATATTGTAAAAATTAAGTACAAAATTTCTATTAAAACGTTTCTTGCAGACAGTTATATTGGCTGGGCCGCAAAAATGTTCATTGTGGGCCGCGAGTTTGACATGCTTGGGCTAGACTATTTGAAAGGGTCTGCTCAGGACTGGAGATGTAAAATACAGCTATCCCCCCTTTTTTAAAAATAGTTTGTTTTTTTTTTTAAAAAAAATCCTCACCCAAGGACATGCATTTATTGATTTTACCACCATCCATTTTCAGAATTTCTTTTTATCTTGGGGAACTGAAACTCCCCATGAATCAACTCCCTCTCCCCTGCCCCCCAATGGCTGCCATTTTTCTTGCTGCCTCTGTCTGTGAGTCTGACTGTCTGGTCGTCTTACCCACGTGGCGTCATACAGCATTGTCCTCCTGTGACTGGCTTATTTCACTTAGCATGGCATCCTCAACGTTTATTCATCTCACAGACGAGTTATCAGGGTTCCCTTTGTGGCTGGACTACACTCCATTGTACGGAGACGCCACACGTGGCTGTTCACTCATCCGCCGGTGGGCAGGGTGGCCTCCGCTTTTGACTGTTAGGAATAATGCTGCCTCGCACTTGACCTGCAGATCTCGCAGTCCCTGCGTGGACTTCTTTTGGGAGTGTACCCAGCAGTGGCATTGCTGGGTCACGTGTACTCTCTGTCTGATTTTGTAGGGACCACCAATCTCTTTTCCACCGCCGCTCCGCCATGTTGCCCTTATGTGGTTATTACTCTTACCGCTGTCCCCGTGGCTGTGACGTGACTCCTCACCGTGGCTCTGTTTCACCTCTGTGGATGTTTTTTTTTCTGCCTTTTTAGGGGCTTCCTTTGATTTAACTAAACACACTTTGCTGATGTGTTTTCTCCGCTCTGATAACTTGTTCATGATACTTTCTTTTTTACTGTGGAACGTTAGCACTATACTTCATATATGTATTTGTTAGCACTAAATACACTATATATTTATGCTATACTTACTATTCTTTTTTCTCATGAGGGTTTCTTTTTTAAATTTATTTTTTATTGATTTCAGAGAGGAAGAAGGAGAGAGAGATAGAAATATTAATGATGAGAGAGAATCATTGATCGGCTGCCTCCTGCACACCCCACACTGGGGATTGAGCCTGAAACCCAGGCCTGTGCCCTTGGCCGGAATCGAACCTGGGACCCTTCAGTCCGCAGACTGACGCTCTACCCACTGAGCCAAGCTGGCTAGGGCACTAGGGTCGTCCCCCCCCCCCCCCCCCCAGATTGCAACATGCACTCATTTACCCATCTCAGCGCCTGCATTACTGCTCTGTTTGAATTCTGTGTGTTTTAATATGTTATTGTTGTAGGGGACCCACATTGACTTATCATTACTTTTGTAAGATACCTGTCCAGTTGCTCTTGAGTTCCTCCTGCATTTATATTGCTCCAGCAGCCCCTGTAGTATTTCTCTGCCCCCGGGTTATTGAGACGTGGCTGACGGCGCCCCTGGTAGTTCAGTGGTTACACCAGAGAGAGGGAGCACTGGGCTCCGATCTGTGTGCCGGGCCTCCCTTTGCTCTGGACCTCAGCATGGACGCGCGGTTCCTGCTCATGCTCTAAGGGGTCACTCTCCATTTCTCGGTATTTGGGTGACGGCAGCGCCAGGTCAGCTCCGGCTGCTCCTGGGAAGGCGGTGTGTGTCCTCTCCGCTCCTGCCCGGCTGCCCGGAGCTTCTCTTTTCTGTGCTTTTTCCCGGTGACTGCTTGGCCTGTCTGTGTCTAGTCTGCAGTCACAGGCGCGTTAGGCGTGGTCCAGCCTGTGTTAGGGACGGGGTGAGTGGGAAGTGTCCGCAGCCTGCGGGGAAGACGCCCACGTCCAGGGGAGGCGAAGGGGGTTGCGTTGATTCCGTCCGGGCTGTTTTCTGAACAAGAACCGCCAGTCCTTAGCCAGTGGCTCTGTGTAATTGGAGTTAACTTTTGGTAGCGGCTTTGGCATTTCACCTTTGGGAAATTTAGAAAGGAGAGTTGTTTAAAGCTCTATACGGAGGCCGCGTTCAGTGCAGGTTCCTGCTGCTGATAGCGTTCCAGCGGTGAGGCCCATTGCCCTGCCTCCGGCCTTCTGTCCAGGCCCCTGGAGGGGCTCGTGGTCACAGGGACGCACAGCTGATGCCCCTGTGGACTGGAGCCAGCCACGCACAGGGAGGTGAGTGGAGACCTCATCCACGTGGTACTGGCCTGCCTGCCTTCCTACCTTCTTAAAGTGAGAGCTGCGGAGTTCCTATCCCGGCCCCCTGTGCTTTGTTGAGAGAACTGGTCAGACACTCACCTGTGAGCAGACTGCCCGTGTGTCAGCTGGGCCTGGCGTGAAGGAAACGCAGTTTGTTGGCGGGGCTGGGCTAGGCGTCGTCGTCATCCTGGACTTGTAACTCGATTAGTGCCTTAAAATAGTGATCACAGGCCTTCTCCAGCGCACAAGCACACCCCCCCCCCCCACGCGAACACATATACACACCCCACGCACGCACACGCACACTGGGCTTGGGAAATTTGCTCATATTCAGTAGCTTGACCAGAAAGAGCCGTGAGCTGAGGGAAGCATTGGAAGAAGGAAGGACATTTATTGGAGGATTTAGCTTTCTTGCTTTTCCTGCCATTACTGTGGGCTTATGCAGGGAGGGCAGGAGCGGCAGCTGAGTCCGAGAGGGGGTGGGGGGGAGAGAAGATGTAAGACAGCTGCTCTCCTGTGGGAGCCACCCACAGTGAGAGTGGGCTTTGGGGCTTGTTTCCCGCTTAGCAGTCCTTGGCCGTTGTGGTGGTTACGTCACCGCTGAGCACGGCCGCGGAGCTGTCCGCAGCTGGGCTAGTCAGGAGGTGACGTCTTGGTTTGCTCTTGGGTAGGGAGGGCAGTTTGAGTTAGGCTGGGTGCCGTGTGACTGGGGTGTGGGCAGAGACTCTTAATGGGGGTTGGGGGGTGTAAAAAGCGGTAGGTCAGCTCCTAGCCTGTTTTTTCCTGGGGACCTAGTGCTCCTGCCACACGTCCGCATTTCATTTACAGTCCTGGCTGTGAGGGCAGTTATGTTTCAGAATTTACTGGGTCCGTTATTTTAATTGTTGAAGCCTGCTGACCATTTCTTTTTCTAAAAACGGTTCGATAAGATTCTCTTTCTTCAGGAGTAACAGTTCCATGTCTTGGCAGGTCTAACTTACAAAACTGGACTTGGCTCCCGTTCTTCCTTCTTCAAAGAAGCTCGTGGGAAGGACCACAAGTAACGAGGTGTTTGTGTCCCCAGAGCTGTTATAGGACCAGGCTCACTCTCCCCGGTAAAGGAATCACCCCGACTTCCTCTTTAGAGGGAATAAGGTTATTTGGAAGTACTTAACAGAAAAACGAGATAGGCTTGTTTTTAATCCAGGCAGACTCGTTTGAATCATAAGATTTTCTTCCTTCTAAAATGTTCCTTCTCAGCTAAGTTGCAGAAATTTAAAAAACAGCAGCTTGCTGTAAGAGGAAAACGGCAGGTACCTCCCAATGTACACACAGCTGCCGGGTGCAGTGTCTGTGGGCCCGAAGCAGAGATCGCGGGACGCACCGCGGCAGCTCGGACATGTCCCTCTGCTGGTTGGCTCTACGGTGTCTGCCCGTGTGCCCGGTGTCTGCCCGTGTGCCCGGTGTCTGCCTGTGTGCCCGGCGCCCGCTGCCGCCGGCCTCCCCGGAACCAGCGGCCACGTGACCGTAAGCCGCTTTGGCAGTGAGCATTTCCCTTGTCAATTACGAAACGGGGTTGTTGTTGTTGTCTTCTTGAAATCTGTTCCTGGGAAACTATTTTAGGAAGGAGAAGGGACCAGGGGAGGGGCTGGGGAGGGAGAGCTGGAAGCCGGGGGGGAGCGGGGGGGATGGCAAGGAGACAGGCCATCCTACCGCCGACGTGTTTTTTAGGCATAAAAAGCGTCTGTGCCAAATTTACATATTTACTAATTAAAAAGGCTTCCTGGAGGCCTCCAGTAGACTATCTGCTGTGGCCTTTCACACCGTCCCTAATGGATATTGCATAGAACATTTCATCGAAGGCCCTTTAAATAATGTAGGTGATTAGAATGTGTAACTGGTTAATATGCAGCCGCGCAGGTTACCGCGCGGAGGTTAATGAAGCCCTGCGCGCGGCCGGCTCCTGCTCTGGCTCCTCATGCGTGGAGACCGCAGCCGGAGGCTCCTCCTTAATGGGGCTGTTAGGGGAACTCGGTCAGAAAGCAGGGTCTCGCGCAGAAGGCCTTCTCTCAGTCCACGTAGAGTTCTGTGTGTGTCTCCTCTGACGACGGCCAGGCCAGGGACGGCAGGGTGGACGGGAGTCCCTTAGGCCGTCCTCTAGGTGCGTGTCGGCGGTGTCCGTGCCGTTGTGAGTGTGGCTCAGTGAGTGAGGCTCCCAGGCCCTCGGGGCTGAGTGAATGTGGGTGCTGCTGGGGTCTGATCCCAGCATGCATTTGGTGCAGGATTACTGCCCTAGTATTTAAAATGCCCCAAAGGAGGACAGTTATCTCAGGAATTAAGTGTTAGGTTTAGTGACAACCCGTGGCGCCCCCCCCCCCCCCCCCGTGACTTCTGGGTAAAGCATTAAGCGGACGGACAGACAGTTACGTGTTCAGAGCCGTGGGTTTCACACCAGATGAAGCGCCTGGCTGGGGGCTCGGTTAGTTGGAGCGTCGCCCCATACACCAGGGTGTGGCCTCATACCCGAGGGGCACCCACTTAGCTTGCGGGTGCCATCCTGCTTGGGGTGCATAAGAGGCTATTGATGGATCTCTCTCTCTTTCTCTCTCTAGATTATCCTTCTTCTCTCTAAAAAAATAAAAATAAATAAATAAATCAATAATAAAAAAAACCCAAACATATCCTTGGGTGAGGATTCAAACAAAACAAACCCCCATTTTCCCCCATGTGGCTTTGTATTGAGCCTTTTGGCTTTTACTCCTTAGTTTCTTTGTCTCTAAAATGGTGCTGCAGTATTTGAAGGTTTACGGTGGTTATCGGTGGGCCATGTAAAAGCAAGGGGTTAGTCATCTTCGGAATGTGTTGCTTTTCACTTGCCATCCCTGCGTCTCCCCCTTGGTGGCTGGTGCTCACAGGTGTTCTGTGTACCGTGGAGTCTACTGAACAGACCGCTTTGGCCATTGGTTTCACTGTCTCCACATTACAGGCTCAGCTGGCTGTGAGGTGCTCACTTTGTCATAACTCACCGGGGGGCAAATGGCTGTTCAGAGCATCTCTTTATCCCTTTGGAAACGTAGTAGAAAAATATCACCCGACTCATTTTTAATGCGTCAGAATAAAAATCACAGGTGAGAACGTTTGGAGATACACTGGCAAAATAAAGTATATTCACTACTGTCATTTTTTTTAACTGATGAAACGTGGATGTTACATTAGCTTTTTTGTTATTTGTAACATTTGTGTATCCTACAAAATATGTAACACTGGAAGCGGGCCTGCAGATTGTACAAGGCGGCGCTGGTTATCTTCTATCATGTCATCTCACGTTGGGAGCGGGCTTCGCACGGCCCGGGCGGGAGCTGCCATTTGTCTGCGGTTATCGCCCGCGCTGGCGCCTGATGGAGAGTGCAGCCGGGAGCTCAGACACAGAGATGGCGGAGGCGGGGTCTGCGAGGCTGTGCCACCCTTCTCACCAGGACTTATCTGTTCCCATGACAGGTGGTCGCCGGCTGCCGAGAGAGGATCCAGCACTGGTGAGTGAGGGACGCGTTTATCGCTCTTCTGAAACGCTGCCGGCCCCCTCCGTGTGTCAGCAGAGGGGGCCCTGGATGGGGGCTGTGGTTGAGTTCTGCTGGAACTCTCCGTGTGGCGTGCCCTGGCCTCTGGTTTATATGTCTGCCACTGTTTGCTGACTTACGTGTTCCCTGATTTCCCGAAGTGTCCCCATTAGTGTGTATTCTAAGGGCCTTCTTTTCTCCTTTCCTTCGTTACGGTTAGAATAGCATCACTGTGACAATGAAGTGGAGACAGACGTTTTAGAACTGGACTGATCCTCGCTCTCCCGGGGAATGTGTACACGTGAACCGGGAGAAGCCGGGTCAGCTGTCGGACAGGGTGGCAGTGTGCGCCCCGGAGCAGCTGCAGAGGCGAGGCGAGCGCCTGTCTGCCCAGGCTGTTCCGGGCTCGGAGCCGGCCCTCCTCCTCTCTGGCGGAGCAGGCACCAGGGTGGAGGCCGGAGGCTCAGGGAGGGGGCCGCCTTCAGGGGACCCCACCGCCTCCACACACTGCTGCCCTCGCGCTGCTTAACCGGCGCAGCCCGGCCCCTCTCGGTGGGACACCGATGTGACGGGGTGACGTGTAAAACGCACGTGATGTCTGCTGACGCCGTGCTGGTTCGTGCATCTCAACGATTCTTCGTGCCAGGGGCACAGCGAATATCTGGGCTTCAGGGTCTGAACGCCTCTCCTTTACCCCCAGTTCTTGTAAACAACTGTTTTTCACTAGTTTCTTGCAAATCTTCCCAGGAATTGTTTGCATCTAAGCTAATGTTTGTGTGTGAGCATTTGCAAAATTGCTTCTCCAAAACATGCCGAAACCGGTGTGGCTCAGTGGATAGAGCGTCGGCTTGCGGACTGAAAGGTCCCAGGTTCGATTCCGGTCAAGGGCATGTAACCTTGGTTGCAGGCACATCCCCAGTGGAGGGTGTGCAGGAGGCGGCTGGTCGATGTCTCTCTCATCAATGTTTCTAACGCTATATCCCTCTCTTCCTCTGTAAAAAAAAAAAAAAAAAAAAAAAAATCAAAGTATATTTAAAAAACACACACATAACTGCTAGCGTGCAGTGGACTTCACAGTGCACCTGGGTGCCCCAAGCTGGCGCGCAGACACTCGCTGTCCCCTGTGCTGCCCACGCAGCCAGTCTCCAGAGCCCTGCTCGGCGCAGCTGGCTGTGTCTGTCAGCACGGCCGCTCCAGAAGGCGCTCTGCTGGGAGCGATCTGGTTCCTCTCACCTGCGCTCTCTCGTCTTCCTCCTTCCGTTGGTAAGGACATGTTGACGAGTGACATTCGATACAGGACTATCTCAGGGCGACGAGCATGCGTGTGAGAGCCTGGGCCGCCTCTGGCCCCTGGGGGTCGGCCTTGCCTGCGCCCGCCGCTGCAGGGGAGCGAGCCGCTGCTGGCAGAGCAGCCATTTCCATTATCGGGCGGCCATGGTCTGTGGCAATTTATCCCACTTTCAGTTTGACAGCATCTGCATGTTCTTTTTAAATTGCTTGCTGAATTGGTGAGTTTTGTTATTTTAAAACATCGACAGTCCCTTCTGCTGTAAGACACTTCAGTGCCCTGGTTTTGCCTGCAGCCGACACCCTCCCGGGCCCTGGGACCCCAACCTCCAGGAGAGGCTGTGCTGGCAGTGGGCGGGCACTGAGGGCCGTGGAGGGGCTCCCAGACCCTCTCTGCTCCTCGTTCCTGTGAACTGGAGGCGGCCTGCTGGATGGAGCATGGCGCAGACGCCAGGCCTGCGGGAATGCCTGCCGCCGGCCTCTGCCTGGTTTCTTCCTGCCCCATGGTTCCCCACCGTAGTCACATGGCGTGCCTAGAGGAGGGGCGATGCTCCCCGCTTCTCAGCCCAGGCTTTCTGAGGACTGAGCCCTAGTCAGATTTAAAAAATATATATTTTACTGATTTTTTTACAGAGAGGAAAGGAGAGGGATAGAGTTAGAAACATCGATGAGAGAGAATCACCGATCAGCTGCCTTTTGCACGCCTCCTACTGGGGATGTGCCATAACACAGGTCCTGTCAGATTTCATTGATGCTTCCCTCGCCCTCCTCCTTCCTGGGGAGCTTCCATTCCCTCCACACTTCACCACCTTCCCTGTCCCCAGATTTCACTCAGGCGCACGGTTCTCAGGATGGGAGTGTTCCTCTGAAGCCACAGGCCCCGGCGCCTCCCCCCGGGAGCGTGTCTCGGAGTCATGACCTCTTGAAACTCTGTGAGAACAGGCTTTGTGAATGAGAGGCATTTCCACCTGCAGATGGCTGAGGCTCGGTTCCTGGCGGGCGTGGCGGTGGCGGGCCCGGCTGTGGGACTGAGTGTTGGTGTTCCGTCACAGGCGGCGGGTGGATGACGACTACAGCGCCCTGCAGGAGCGGCTCGGCACGCTGCCCGACAAGCTGTCCTACGACGTCATGGTGGGTCGCTGTCCTGGGCCCTGGTTTCTGTGGAGGCGCTGCCCGTGGGAGGAGTAGTGTTCCTTACCTGCGGGGTCAGTTCCTGGTCCCCACGCCGAGGCCTGCGGAGAGGCAGCAGCCGTGGGGCTTGTCTGTTTCCCTTCACACTCACACCAATCGCAGTAATAGGGTCTTGTCTTCGCCCCTTTCCCAGACTTACATGGAATGATCACGTTATGGTGACACACGTGGCATAAATGTTAGCACCACGTTTGACTGACTGGTGTGCAGATTACTGTGTCCGAGAACGACATTATGGCAGAAATTCCACGCTTAGTCGTTTCCTGTTAGCCAGCGCAGGAGCAGACCGAAATGTTTTGTAATTCTCAGAATTAAACCCTAGAACATTGATTTTATATAAAAAGATACGCTAGTTTCTGTTTGAACGATCTTTATATTGACACAGTTATCTGTTCCCGAGCCCTGGATCAGCCCCTTCACTGCGGGAATGCTCCTCATGGCTGTGCCATTCCACACCATTCTGCTGGCCTGCACACCTTATCAGTTTTGTAGATTTGTTAAAGATACTATTTATTCTAATAAAGTGGCTATTTTGTTGGAAATAGTTTCGTTATTTTAATCAAAGGTATTAATATTTCGTTACAAGTTTCACCTACATTTATGAATGAACCAAGTCTCACCCTTGGAGACAAAGCCGGTTTCTCTGAGGCTGTATGCAATGTGCCTCTTCCAGCGGCTTTATTAACCTACCCTGTTTCCCCGAAAACAAGACAGTGTCTTATATTAATTTTTGCTCCCAAAGATGCGCTAGGTCTTATTTTCAGGGGATGTATTATGTTTCCATGAAGCAGGTCTTATTTTTGGGGAAACAGGGTAGAACGGCTCCTCGAGGCTCTCCGGAGGACCTTCAGTAGAGTTCCGTTTCTGTGACGCTGACGGTTTATTTTGCTTCGTGCACAGAAAAAACGCCCTCAGTGCAGAGCTGTTGGTGCTTAGTGTTCCATAAACTGTGCTTTCCAGTGTTCCTAACGCTGTTCTTTTACCTCCTGACAGGTGCCCCTTGGCCCCTTTGCCTTCATGCCGGGAAAGCTGGTCCACACGAACGAGGTCACCGTGCTGCTCGGCGACAACTGGTTTGCCAAGTGCTCCGCGAAGCAGGCCGCGGGCTTAGCCGAGCACCGGAAAGGACGTATGTACCGCTATCAGCGAGCTCCTTGTTAGCGGGTCACCGGTGCCCAGCGACGGGCTGTGTGTCCCTGAGAGGACCTGTGTGACCTCCGGCCCGCTCTGGGTGGGGCTGTCCAACGAGGCCGTCGAGAAGAACCAGCATGTGGGAGAGAGCGGGACGATGGCACTTCTGGGTGGATTAGCACCGTTAGCGTGTCTTCAGAAACGGCATCATGTAAATGTCACCTATGTGGTTTTGAGGTAGAAGTTGGGAAGACATACAAATTGGGGGCATTTTATAGTTTACTAGTGACCCGGTGCACGAATTCATGCACATTCAAAGGAAATTACTTAGAAGGGGGCCAGCAGGGCAGGATTGGGCAAGACGGGCTAGCCATGTCCTGGAGCCAACTTCCCACAGTCCCTCCCTGGCGGGTTGCACCTGGGGTGGCGCTGTGGCTCCAGGGCTCTGGAGTAAGCGAGGTCCCTCCAGCAGGTGGGGTCCCCCGGCCTGGCCTGCTGGGATCGGGCTGAAGTTGGCTCTCCAACATCCCTGAGGGGTCCCGGGGTGTGAGAGGGCACTCTGAAAAGCTGCTGTCGTACAGGGTGTGGAACACAAGCACAAGTGAGCAGTAAACCAGATTCGGGGCTGACAGTGCCCCAGCAGCAACATAACCCGTGGCCGAAGGTGGAATTGCGTGGCCCCATGAGGAATTGGGCTCCCTCCTCTCTGGTTTCGGGGTGCGTCACCCGAGAACTGCCTCTGCCAAGTCACTGCAGCCCGGCAGCTCCTGTGTTGAGTGCCTGCCCCCTGGTAGTCAGTGCGCGCCATAGTGACCGGACGGAGGACAGTTGGCATATTAGCCTTTTATATTTATAGAATGTATAGATAATTGGCTTGTTGTAAGCTCTCTCATTGACATGTTTGCTTTTAATACTTTACACAGAAGGAGTTAACTTTCTACTTTCTGAACTGAGAGAAATATCTGTTTTCAAAGTAGAAACCATTCTTAAGCATGTGTTTTTTGGTTTGGAAGAGTGATAATTTTAGTTTACAGAAGAGCCAGGAGTGGAGGGTACCTAAGGTGCACCGTGTCTTTGTTAAGTGGTTTGAGGTCTCTGCCTCATTGTATTGAGCTAGTTCTTTAGTTTTGTTATCACTGATACTATTTGTTGACACCAAATAGTAAGTGTGTTGTACACACACACACACACACACACACACACACGCGCGCGCAGACATGTACACACAAACACTTTGGAGTTGGGTAGGTTGAATTAAGTCTTAGCTTAGTTGCATTTTAAAATTAGGTTTACTAATCTATGTTTTTATTTCTATAGTAGTATACTTAAATTGGTAGTATTATATCACCCCTACCTGCTTTATCTTGGGTAAATGTGCACTTGAGAATATGCTTGTGAGGGTCCCTCTACCTAAATGAGGTCGTACAGATAGAAAAGAGCTGAACTTTTCAACGATGAAGTGCCTTCACTTACATACGAGGGGCACTGGTTAGAGAACTCATTTACTCACTGAAGTGCTGGGGTTTGTGTTTGGAGACTAATTGCAGACCACGGTGTATACGTTTACAAGTGATACGTGTGTTGATCTTTTGCGACACCGATGAGCATCTTTCTGTTGGGCTGTGGGAACTCCTGGCAGTGATGCTTCCTTGGCGTCGCTGCACTGAAACGAGCCGCGCGCACGCGCTAGAGCGAGAGGAGGGCGCGCTTCCTCCCGGAGCCCTTCCTGGCGGCTCTGCCCACAGGAAGTCAGTGCAGAGGCTGCTCGCGTGCCTTCGTCTTGACTTTTATATGGACATTTCAGCAAAGAAATCTTCAGAATCAGGTATGACTTAACATGTTAATGGGAGAATATTTTTAATAGAATAGAGCTCTCTAATACAGAAATATTTTTTTGCTAAATCACTTTGCAATGTTAAATATGGTTTTGAGAACGACCAAACATAATGACTTTTGGGATCAACATTTATCTAAGATAATTTTTAGAATATATTCATATATATTATGTTTGAGAACCTATTATGAGAAGTTAATTATAAAAAAGTTTTGTTCATACAGTTTTGTAATACTTAATAATACTGAAGAAAATGTTTAGGCATATTGTTGTAGTTGACATTTGCTAAGAAAAGATACTTTCTTTTTCTTAAGGCAGAAGAATATAACAAGGTGAAGGTGGAGGTCATTGCGTGTTAAAAAAGTAAAATGGATTTAACACAAAAACAAAAGGATTCAGAGGAGGCTCAGAGGAAGATGGTTTCGGAGAGTGTCCTACCCTGTGCTCACATTTTGCTATTTAACATCCACCCGACCAGCTTTTTAACGTTTTCTTAATTTTTAAAATTATGAGTGTGACATTGACTTCTCATTTGGTAAACTGTTCGATGAGTCAGAACACGTGTAAAGATTTGTTTAACCAGCACCGTAATCGACACGGGACAGGATACAGGACACACTGAGGGCACAGGAGCACATAAAACCTCCTCACCTTCCTTCCCGTGGCTGCACCCACCGTCACCCCTCAGGCCTGAGGAGCGGCACCCAGCCTCACCCCTTC